>JAVYIG010002461.1:0-246711 GCA_035222895.1 Strongylocentrotus droebachiensis | reverse complement strand
GGTGAGAGAGAGAGAGAGAGAGAGAGAGAAAAAAGAGAGGGGGAAGGAAATGGTGATTGATATGTATTTTATTGATTGTCGAGTTCGTATTTCATAAGAAAGATAATATTTATAGACAAATCCATCATGAATAAAGTGAATAATTTAATGCAGTATCGCGTTTATTAAACTGTGTACGTTTCCATAACAATATAGCACTTGCATCAATAGCCATTCCAAAAAATTATTTCTGAGGAAACTGGATGGCTTTCTTTTATCATTTATATGAATAGCCAACCTATTCACAATAGGTATATTCTGTAAGAACTCTGTAAGATATAAAAATAGAGACAACTTTCATTATGTCGAAAATTCTTCAAAAAAGCGAATCCATTAGTTTGCATCTGCAATGATTACAACGAAATTGTTTGTATATCGTAGATATATAAGTCTAAATATAAAACAATGTACTCTATTTCGGATGTACATTAACAAAGAGAAAAATACACAAGCAGAAGGCAGTCAGGCATAAGCCATTGAAAAATGATTTATTTTCCCCGATTTCTTGTCAAACTGTTTTTCATAAACTGTCTCATTATCATACTCCAGGGAGATGATTCCATTCAAAGTAGAACTCCATACGCCCAAAGGCATTATGTACTGCAAACAATAATATTTCACGATTCAGACATTTGCAATCGAGCGAGAAATACAGCCATCCATTTAATTTTCTGCACATCTGTGACAATTATGATATATTTATATTTTTATATATAAAACCAAGTAGAGCTTTGAGTATGCGGAGAGAGCCCTTCGGCATACGATTATAATGAGCTTTATAAATCACATGTATCATACTATAATCTTTATATCGTTTGTCGTAGTTCTATGTACAGTAAAATAATAACTGGGTGGGTTAGTATCTTTGAAGCAAAAGAATATATATATAAACGTTAATCGTAACCTCGTTTTTTTCTAATTGTGAGATAATCCTTCTGACTGCTGTATATTTGCTGGAATATACTTGAATACTTGAACTTAATACTTAATTCATTGACTATATGTCCCAGTATACTCCTGGAAATTAGGGAGTACTTAGATATTACTGAAACATTAGCTATTATTAAGTTCACAATCATATACAAGTTGTCGGTTTTATTGCAATATAAGTACATGATCATCGACTTGAGAATGAAATGTTCGACTCAATACTTACATCGTTATGTTCAATAAATGAGCAACCCCATCAAGTTCAAATTAAAAAAAATGAAATCCTAAGGAGTGTGTTGGCAAGATTGAGTTATTTTTAAGAAGGGTGAACGTAATATAGGAAGTATTCTGTGTGTAAAGCCCTCCGCACATAATAAGATCTTCCTGTAACTAGATTTTCGAAAAATTTAGATTTTATTAGAAATGGCAATCTGAACAAGCGTTATCTTCCTGATTAAGGTTCAACAATTCTTACAACAATATTTTTAGTTTATTGAAGACTTTTAGTCAGAATAAAAAACGGAGCGGCTTCAAATCGTAGACAATCTCACTACTGGTAAGACGTTACTACGACTCTGAGCCGATTTAGCATTTCCTCCGCCCAAAAAGCTTGAAATCCATTGAAATGTAGCTTGTACATATTATACATGTATATATATATTATATTAAGATAATCGATCATTAAGAAATTTAGAAGTTTTAATGTTTACATCACATACCATCGCAAATTCGTCCAAAATTCCGCAATCGGTAGAGGCGCGATAGCTCAGTCGGTAGAGCAGTGGTCTCGTAATCCGGTGACCCGGGTTCGAAACCAAGTCGATGCGCTAGTGCCCTTTGGTAAGGCATTCCTCATCATTACCAGGTCCCTCGGAGAGGACCTAAAGCTTTCGGCCGTCTGGTTGCTTACTTACCAGCATTTATGCTTTCTTAGCAGTCAGGTAAAATAACCACCACCACCAATACTAGAAACACCATCTTACCGGAAGTGCTAATGGACATATCGATATCAACAAGCTCCTTATTACCGTCAGGTTGGCATTCGTGGCCAAAGAATTTCTCTAACACTCGTTCATGGAATAACCACATGGTTTAGGATAACTTCATGATGTCTGGCTGCCTTTGAAGAAAATCTCTACCCAAAGAATAAGTGTAAGTATGCTGAAAGATGAGATGTATTCCCACCTTTTGATGTACACTATTCCTTACGAAAGTGTACAAGAGATTTATAAATGAAGAGATAACCCATTTAGCATGTCATGGTTGCATATATTTTATTAATGTGACGTACCAGGCGAACTTCTATATGTTACATGCACCGAGCTTGTACATGGAAATACTTTTTAATTCAATTTATACAAAAATAACTTTTCAATGAGTTAAAATTCCTAGTTAATGAGGTAAAATTATATTAAGTAAAGACATATAACAGGAGGACATTAGTAACTAGTTTATTTAAAAATACTTGAAAATAGCGGTTGACAAATCTATTTCATTTATGAGAAACCTTTACCCCAGAAGAGCACCAACTTATTTATGCAATTTGCGTTCTGACAATTGCAGTACAAGGATAATATTTCATCACCACATAAAACTGGGAAGGAAGCATCCATAAATTTTGAATACATTTACTTGATAAACAGTCTATCATAGTACGTCACATTATCAAGCTTAATGGTCAAGAATACAATAAATCTTTCAGAATATGAACTAAAGTTATTTTTCGGGATGAGGTTTTCTTAAAGAATATGGCGTGTACGAAAGTAAACCCTAGAGACAGACTTGCAGAGTTAAAGGACTAGGCACAATGAGGGCTATACGACACAGACCCTTTTATTTTCTGTTACCAGGTGGCAATCTTAAAAACTACTCTCTTTAGTACACTGGATTGGACACGGCGCGCCACATAAACCTGGGAAGGAAAAATACATGCCGAGAGAGAGAGAGAGAGAGAGAGAGAGAGAGAGAAAGAGAGAGAGAGAGGGGGAGAGAGAGATTTAGATGTGGGAGAAAAACATTAGAAATCCAGGAGGCGGTGAGATTAGGAAGGATCGAAGACAGAGTCCTAGACAGTACGATTAGCAAGGAGAAGCTGAGTGAGAAAGAAATGAGATGGAGAAGAAAAAAAATCAAGATTCAACAGTAAGAAGGGAAGGGAAAAACAGAGAGAGAGAGAGAGAAAGAGAGAGAGAGATGGGGATGGGGAGAGAGGGAAAGAGAGAGAACGAGAGGGGGTAGAGTCAGACCGGAAACGAGCCGGGGATATTTATTGATTGAATCACAAACTCTCTAAAACTAATCTCAATTTAATTACACCTTTTAGAAAGATTTAATAGGAGATCATGCGCCGTTTTGTTCACAGAGGTTAACAGAAACATTACAATGGTCGGGAACCTTGGCAGCACGGGGTTACAGATCACACGGTAGTATACTGTCCACATGGATGGTTGGATCATACGTTTTACAAGTGAATGAATTAATAAAGAATTTCGACTTTTTCAACCGAGGGACCAACAAAAAAGAGTCATAAATGAAACATAATTTATATCCGCCGACCATTAAATAATTGCAGATATAAACTTTAATGGAGGTGTGGCCCATCCTGCGAGCGACGCCCCTGCATAATTTCTGGGCTTCATTGCAAATTAGTAGTAACCCACCAACACACATAAACACACACACACACACACGTCAACGCACGCCTTACCTCACACGCACATCTCACGGTCACCCACACACCCAACCAGTGAATGTGCTCTTGCAGTTGAGACACTCCTATCACCTATTCGATAGCTTATTTCATTGTTTAGAAATCAAACACTGCCTTTTGAGGTTTGAGAGTTATCTGTGTAATTAGTCTGTTGAGACAGTTCGAAAGGGTCGTCCTGGATAACCATCTACTTAAAATGATTCATATAATCATTGATATATCTGCTAAACAGCCAACATGTTAGGGAGAGTGAAAGAGCGAGAGAGAGAGAGAGAGAGAGAGTGGGAGAGAGAAAGACAGGAATGGAGGGGATGATTTACATACATGTAGTATATCAATCACAATTGCAGTTTCTTCTCTCCATTGAATTATGTTTCATGATTTATGATTTTTGTTCTATTTTTTGTTTACCTTGTATTATTTAAACCACAGTGGTTTATGTACCCAGGTTATAATTTGGTGTCTGTATAATTTCACAATTCGCAATATTGCAATGTTTGGTAATGCGTTGTTTTTTGTGCTGGTAAAATGTGAACAATTTAGCCATTACCTGGTAATCACGATTTGTATTATACCATGAATAAATAAATAAATAAACAATTAACTTCCAAGCTGGCAACATGGCATTTCGTAGATCCCATATTTCATTTGATATATACATGTTTATAAATCACTGCTTTTCGATACATTTGTTCTGACGAGAGGGAAAAAAGAAAGGAAATTTATAAATCCCAGACAGTTAATCACTATCACTTCGTATATTGAATTAAATTAATTAATAAATGCTTTATTCAGGTTGAACTTGTTGTAACTCTTTATGTCGATATGCCTGCCTGCCTTAAGAAATGGAAAAGTCTCCTTACAAACTATGACATATTGCTTTATCTTAAGTATATATTACAATGGTTAAAATATCTGTAATAAAAGTAGTTTAAACCGGCCTCTGTTTTAATTTAATTTTACCGACCGAAGTGAAAATTTATCTCAATCCAACAACTGTCAACTATAATGACTCTATCGAGATACAGTTAAATATCGTTATCAAACAATAAGTAATATTGAATACCTCTACCAAGAACGCTCACCGTTCCCCCGTCCCCCTCCCATTTAAGGAACATTCCTGTATGCATTCAAACATTTCTCTACATTGCAGGAAAGGCCCTAGTCATAACAGGTATTGAAATCAAAACAGAAACTATTTCAGATTTGGACGACATTGGGGGGCAGCAAGTGTGTCTTTAATTCCGATGGACTTAGCACACTTGGTCAGAAACACCTAGTGGACAGTATTTACAATGAAGGATGATTTTCTCAAGATCTTGATAAAAGATGATCTGTATTGTGGAAATATGAAAGAGGGGCAAGGGCGGAAAAGCCGAACTAGCGCCCGACGTGTCTGGACCATTCATCATAATAGCCATTATTGTCACCCATTTTGTAAGATTTTAAAAACCCAATTAAAACATGCTGGCTCCTTTTTTATGGTATGATCGATTGAGCTATCGCAAGTATATGACATGCACATAAAATATGACATATTAATGCGCACAGCCGGCGGTGAGGCTGAACAAAAATTTGGTCATTTCAAGTAAAGGCCTTTATGAAATTCAAATTATTATACTGAATTATCAGTTTCTTATTTCATTATTTTTCCAAAAGAAATAAATCTTATCAAGGACGATTTTATAAATCAAATTTGTTATGAAAATTGACAGATGGAAATGCACATTTAAAGTTATCCTTAATACTAATAGTTAGATCATCAAAAATGTTGTTTAGACAAAGTAAAGGCTTAAGAGATTTAGGAATATTAGTTTTAATAAAATTCTATACAGATAATAGCAATTAAGGACAATTAATAGCGCTGCATTTATTTTTGAAGCAAATTAAGTTTGAAACATACGATACAATAATATTTAATTGAAAGACGTATCATGACTTTCAAAACGGTAGATTGTTGGTTAGATGTCACTTGTGATGGTAAACTTTATTTTAAGCTGATTGTATTTATTTAAGTTGATCTATTTTGCATGTAAAGGGTTAAAGAATTTACTACGAGTGAGTACAGCCAGCAAGAATGAAACAATACTAGATAATACAAACAAAAACAAAACAAAAGTAGATTATGAAGAAAAAAAATTCTAATATGAACATTCTCACATTTGGTATGTTTGGTAAATGAATTAATTCTGTATTTTTTCCAATGAAGGTTCTTTATAGTGAACAGTACTTGAGGCAAAGCAACAGTCGTTGATTTGCATTCCCTCTTTTAGAGCCCCGCCTAGCGATGGATCCCATATACCTCAACGTGTGCCAACCAAAATCTTGAAAAACAGGAGAAACACTCACCAGACGTGCGATACCGAAAGATGACGTTTCAGTATCGATAATCGATAAACTCGCGGGCGCGGGAAAGAAGCGTACTGCGCGAATTAGTGAATCCCTGTTATAAATTCTTATTGCCATGTAGATTTCTCTGTAAAGAATACGATTTAGGAAGGTAGAGTGTCTTTTTCTGTCACACGCTCTCCCAAAGAGTAGCCAAACGCTTCCTACCGCGTGTGTATCACCCCCCCCCCCCCCGAAAAAAAGCCAGTCACCCAGTGAGAAATGCATTTCAAACTCGATAGGTCGGTTTTGAGTTTATAGTTTAAGTGGGTGGGATATTGGAGACGGATGTTTTTCAGGTTCCCGGACAGAAAGGGTAGATTTTTTTCTGGGAATTTCTTGCACAATCGAATAAGAAAGAAAAATAGTTCAATATTACGAAAAATAAACACTTCTTGAAGTGCTTGTTTAACCTGTAACATATTTCAAGATGTTTAATGAATTTACAGGATTAATGACTTTAATAAGAAATGAATAGGCATGGTACTAATCGTTTATTTAGAGTAAGAGTAACATTATTGCATAGCGAGCAGTATACGTTAGTGTGTACGTCCGAAGTTGGGGAAAATATTCATATCATGTTCATATAAAATATTAGCCTGCTAGACGACAAAAAATTATGCAGACTGCAATATCTTGCTGGCCAAAGATAATTTCTGAAATATCAGATCTCCACGCAGCATCTCCACGAGATATGTCGCCATTATTGCATGATGTGAGCAATAAACATGAAAGTGTTATATTTGAACCATGGTATGCTAAACAAATGTAAGCTTATGAAAAAAAGTTCACCTACCCTTTCGAAATTCTGAAATTCTCAAAATGAATGTTTCAAAACGATTGGATCATTTACGTGTAAGGTCCCCCGTCACCCCTCCCTGTCCTGATTAATATCAAAAGGATAAGCGGTATTCTGTTTGCATCTATCAAATAACACAGCTATGTTATAACCCCTGGTGGATTTCTTGTCCGCGATCTCTACTCCATATGCCTACCAAGGTTGTTGTTTGTCTGTTGCTTTTTTTTTTGTCCTCGACGCGCAAATAAGAATCTAATGTGTTTTTGTTCACTTCAAAAGTATATTAGTAATTCAATTTCGACTGAACTTGAAGAGTGAGGAGAAAATCAGGCGGTACTCTACGCAACGTAGTTCGATTTATTCTGATTGCCCAATTCATTCACAAAACTATAATTTATATTGATTCTACAAGGTACAAAATAATAAGATCGAACAAGAAGTATTCATTTGACCGAGTTTAAAACTATAATAGGTTAGCTGAACGACCCATTAACCTGTAGCCTTTAAAAAGAAATGATAATGCAATTTCGCTCGAAACGTTTTTCTTTACCGAACATTTATAATCAAATGGATCAGCCGAAAAATAAATCAATCACCTATTATTTTTATATGTAACTGATATAATGAAATCGTTGGCGATGAATTAAAAGAGAGTGTTAGGTGCATTGTTCTAAAGCTTCAAATAACATTTGAATTCTTAAATCGGAAATGTAATATCTCTCTCTCTCGCTTTCTTTTTCTCTCTCTCTCTCCCATTCTGTCTCTTTTCTTTCTCAGCACGTCAGAATGTTCTTTAAACGCTATTGGACGTACCGATGAAAAGAAAAGATATCAATTAACCACGCTTGAAGTAGGGCAAAGAGGACAAAGAAAATTGAAAAAGCATATTTGTTTGTCTTGTAGAAACGCAATTTTTGTTTTACTCTCCCTTCTAAGGTTCTTCTCTTCATTTCCGTTGACCTTTTACTAGACCGATTAAGTTTTGACCCTGGGGGTAGTATCATGAAATGAGATGGAAAAACATGGAAGGAAAGCCGAGAAAACAGTACGGAAGGGAAGAAGTCCAAGTTTGAGATTATGATCGGAAGATTCCCTCGAATAACAATCATGTTGCTGTTATTGCTCCCTGAAACGGATCAACGGGGAGGGCAACCCCCGCGCAAACAGCCAGTAGCACGGACCCCGATTCTGGATTGTCCAGCGGTTTAAAGATCGATATCGTAGGTTAAGGACCTGCCGTTTGTCTAAAATATATGGGACACTCCTGTATTGAAGTTAATCTTTGAAAATGATATCGGGTGATCATTCATTTCCCAAGGCTTGAAGTTTGTGTTTTTTAGATCATGGAAATTATAGAGGTACAGGGGCAAATTCGGGGGAATGGAGCTATTCTTAACAGAATATTACCTTCAGTGACAATTTCATATAGGGGTCAGGAGGATCACAATTCCCCCCCAGTCAATTTTTCTACCAATTTAATACACAGTTGTGATGCGAGTTATTAATGTGCCCCCCCCCCCCTCCCCCCACGAAATCACGAAAACCTATCAAAATAAACAATAACAAACTGTCTTTTATTGTCGGATAATTTTGAAACATAAGGTAGCTGCCAACATGATTTTGTGACATGAACATATAAATATCAGTAACATTGCATTTCAACATAATGGAGAGGAATAAAATACATTCCATGATGTTGATAAGCAATTTACTCAATAATAGATCGTCTTTTGACCTATACATTGGAAGCATATTAAATGTAGTTACCAGAAATATTAGTTTTGCTGATAAAGATAGGTTGTTGATTAATTCTGCCAAGAAGGGGGTAAGCAGTTTATCATCTACATGATGTGCGTACATAAGTCTCCCTTCATCGGTACTTAAATGCGTAAGTATGCTATAACCTGAACTCATAAACTAGAAAAAGTACATGCTACGAAAAGTTTCCAAGAATTAGCCAACGTAAAATACGCATTTTCTGAGGCTACTATTCCTATTTCTTGCTGGAAATTTATGATTACACCCGAATACATTCTGCTGAATATATGCATGGTATGACATTTTTTACTGGCATTTTTCCTTCAATTGTGAAAAAGCTCATATATTTTAAATTACAATGTGAGCTGTAAATTGTTCCTCCCATGCATGCACGACCTTCACTGTCACTGTACCGTCACTAGACAATCAATGATAATACTCATCAGTTACAACTTCAAGAACTGGCTGGCAAGGAGCTATTGAATCAGTATCCATATTTATGCCTTAATGCCGATAATTATCTCCGAAATTGTATTAGAATTATTTTTTGTCAAAAACTATGGCTATGTGTAAAGCTAGACACTGCTAATTTATTTAAACGGGACACGGGAGAATAGAAAAGCGCCTTGAGCTTTTGACATCGATGATTATATACCTCACTTAAGAAATCCAGCCATCTGATTGGTCGAATTGCATTCATAAACTTCAACTGTTCCTGTAAAATTCCCGGTAACCATGCATAAACATTTCAATATTTTTTAATAACCATGGTTACTCCATGGTTACCCCATAGGTTTACATGTTAAAAAATGGTTTGAGCGATGGAGGATACCTTATGTGTGCGAAGAATTGGTCGGTAATTTCAATACAATTGAATCTCGATCGATCTTACCGACAATTTTATCTTGCATTGTTGACATGAAGACGAAAATAAACTTCCAAAAACCAAAAAACAACATCTGCCGATAGATCTTGATCTAAGTTCGTGCCAATATGCATTGCAAAAGTAAAAGAAGAGTCCGTATATGGAGCTTTTGCGAAGCATTGATCACACGCGAAGCCGGTTTCAATTCATTTTAATGTATATATCGTACAAAACTGCCAAGCATGTAACCACCGCGCGATGGCCGAGAGGTCTGAGGCGCTTACCTTACATACAGCACCTTTTGTACGCAAGAGTTCGAATCTCGTCTTCGACAAAAATGAAAAATATTTGTATTTTTTATTTTTTAGTCTATTTTTTTTCGGCATATAAAAGTATTAATGACTGCTTTAATATTCGAGAAATAGTTGTTTTCATACGCTCTCGGGAAGGTTACAATTGGGCTATTCCCCTCGGCAAGCCTCGGGGAATAGCACAATTCTAACCTTCCCTTGAGCGTAATAAAACAACTATTTCTCTCAAAGCAGTCATTAATACTATACTATTGTCTGTTTTCCCTTTTTTTCTCAAAACCAGTTATGTGTAATGCCAAACTATGCTCTAGGATATATCCAATGAATAGCAATGAGAATTGGTTGTGAGTTATTAATCAGCCATTTCCAAAACCTGCTCTTGGAGAGCATTATATTCGCTGATTAATACAAATCTTGTTTTTTGCTTTATCTTAGAGGCAAGAGGATAGAGCCTTGAGCCAATGACTAATCATTATTGATGCTTTTAATGTCATTGTACATTTTCCGTCAAAATACATCCTATACTTTTCGGAGAAATAAACGGATTGTGTAAGAGATGCTAGACAATGCTTATTAAATTAGATGCCATGAGAATAGGCCCCGAAGCTGTTGACAAGATACAATCCGTGTATCCCCTGGCCTGGGTAGAATCCTGCGTTCGGCCGTGCTGTCTAATAGCAATTCGGACATGAAAGTAAGAAGAGAAAAGCGGACGCTAGCCAAAGACAAATATTATCAAATAAAACACGGTCCTTGTGTTTTATCCCCAGCTAAACCAACCATCTCGTTCTATTCCCTGTCTAAGTTGATATCGCTTTACCAGGGTCCATCTCCGTCAACCTTTTAAGAGGATAATAACACGATTTCAGAGAATATGTCAGCTTGGTTTACTCGGCATTGAGTCCTCATAGTTCGTGTCTCTCTTTTTTCGATCGTTCTCATATCACCCTGCGGATTTTATTTGTTGACCCGCGGGATAACGGGTTACCCTGCGGAACATCAGGGGCTTCTACATCATCTTAAGATTCGCCCTCTCGGTCGATTTCAGTTGTGCATTCGGGTCTCGTATGGCCGTGCCTCCACGTCTTCGACGGGTTACATCAAAGAACATTTAATGCAGTGGAGTTTCCAGGATAGGTTTAAAGATGATGTAAACTCCCCCCCCCCCCCCCCCGTCCCGTCTGATAGCCCAGGAAAAGAAATCAATACGACTTTCAATGGGTGTGTAGTACGCCGGGCTGCCAAGGTACATTACCCACCCCACCCCTCAGAGAATTTTCGCCACGTTCTGTATACACTAACATGTCATAAAGTTGCATTGTATCATACATGTCTTGGTGTACACTAGTATGTATACATACAATATATTATAGACCTGCAAAATAAAAGAGCAAGGAAGATAATACAAATTACGGAAGAGAAAGCCTGTTCAGAGCCAGAAAGGCGTTTATGTAAAGTGCTATTATTCTGGCTATTCGTAGACGACTGAGGGGGGAAAGGAAGAAATGAGAGACGTTACATACTCAAGAATCCTGCGTTACTCGATGGAAGGTTAACTGATGTCAATAACCATTACACAACAAAGTCTGCCATTCTCTCTCTCTGTCTCTCTCTCTCTTTCTTTCTTTCGTTCTCACTCCCCCTTTCATTCCCTCCCTCCATTTCCAATCCCTCTTACCCTCTTCCTACTACTCTCTTCGTATTTTTCTCATGTTTCCCTTACTCTGATTTCTTTTCTTTCTTTCTCTCATAATAATGGTGGCTTCTAATATACAGCGCACATGTCCGTCACGTCGTGACGCTCCTGGCGCTGCGCCGATCACTAACTGGCTTTAGCAAGGCGGCCATTACAGCGCTCTAGCATTTCAAGGAATAAATTCCTGCCAGTTATCCATTAACATCACCTGGGTTGAGTGTGGCAAATGTAGATCAACGTCTTGCCAAAGGACAATCGTGCACCAATTTTGAACGTGTAGATAATCTTAAGTTTTTAGGTATTGTAATTAATCATAAATTGAAGTGGCATGAGCATAATGGTGTGTAATAAAATAGCAACAAATATTGGTATTTTATATCAAGTTCATTTTTATCCCTTAAATATTCTGAAAATGTTGTATCATACTTTAATAACATCATATTTCAATTACTGTATAGTTGCATGGGCAATTTTTTTAATATAAATGACATGTTAAGGTTACTTAAGCTTCAAAAGAAAGCAATACGCATAATAACTAACTCCTAATATTATGCCCACTGTAATCCTTTATTTTGTAAACTTGGAATTTTGAATGTAATCGATATGCATAATTTTTATATTGTAGATTTCATGTTTTAATGGCAATTTGCCTACTTTTTTATCAACATGTTTTAACTTGAATTGTGATGTGCATAATTTTAATACTAGAAATGCCCAAAATTATCATCCTCCCCAAGATTAGAACGCCATGTATGAAAAATTCACTATTTCTTAAAGGAATAGTATACCTCAGGAAATTAAAAAATGCAAAACTCTCAATCTTTTTAAAATTAAATATAAACAATTTCTGTTAAACAAGTATAATAATCAGTATTAATAGCATGGGCAAGTTTGACACTTTTTTTAAAAAATTTAATCGTACATGATAGTATGTTTTAGTATGTTTTTTGCTTTGTGTTCTGTTCTTTTGTTCTTGTTCCTTTTTTTCCTGTATGTGTTTTTAGGGGTAGGCTTTCATATGAGGAATTCCTCCTTTCTGTCTATCCCAAATGCTCTTATAAATTGCCATTGTAATTTGTTATCACTTTCTTGTTTTTTTTATTTTTCCATTCTGTATTTGTATGTTTTAAATGTTTTCATGAAGAGTGTTGAATAAACTTTGAACTTTGAACTTGAATAGGATCCTATAGTTTGTAAAACACTGAGGATAGAAATTAATTTGTAAAGTCTTGTTCACGCCAGTTTATCTTTTTTTTTCTCATCGATAATTGTTTCCCTCGACCCAGATGATGTAAACGGGTGCCTGGTATCGAAAAGTACCGAAAGACTCGAACCGTCATAACCTATTTGGAGTGTATTACCCTTTATGAGTAAGGTTGACGTGACATGCAATGATAAATCGATAAATCTCCACGACC
This sequence comes from Strongylocentrotus droebachiensis, assembly GCA_035222895.1. Lineage (NCBI taxonomy): Eukaryota > Metazoa > Echinodermata > Echinoidea > Camarodonta > Strongylocentrotidae > Strongylocentrotus > Strongylocentrotus droebachiensis. The sequence goes on along the minus strand of JAVYIG010002461.1, from coordinate 233,797 downwards.
TATACGGGGGCATGTTTTTTATCGTAAATCATGGTGCAGTTTCAGTGCCGTAGCAAGATTTAAGTCAGAGGTTTTCTATCAATAAGATTAAACCCACAAATGTTGGATCAAATTAAAACAGGTGCTATAGTGCTATAGTGCAAATAAATACTTTTGAACAACTGATTAACATACCAATGAGTATAACCTGGCTGGTGATGCAATATTAATTGCATTTATAAACAAGTTATAGTTGTGAAGTCAATCGCTTTTCTTCAAACGGGGGTGTTGGTGGAGAAGTTTACACATGTATATACCTTATCACTGAATAAATGATTTCCATACTGTCTTGATTCATCAACCGTCATTCATTAATAGTACTAGTCTAAAGCAACTAGTCATGTATCTACATTTTGTTTCCAGGTTACTAATATTTCATTATGAATGTATATTTCTACCTCTATACAATACAATCACAACATCCCATCTTACAACGGGGATGTTTTCTATAATAGTCATTTGTGAAAAGCATGTTGTCTCTTTGGTATAACTTACTTTTTTCCAACGTGAAAACGCTTTCTCGGGAAAATATGAACAAAGCGAATACTTGTAATAGCGCGCTTAAGATTTAAGCTAGGAGATTGTGGATTTAGAAAATCAAGAAAAAATGTAGGATCTAGAAGAAATGCATATACATGTAGCAATGTTCGGCCATAATCCTGTCTCAGACTGGAAAATAACATTCACTTTATAAAAAAAAGACCTTGGATGAGAAAATACTTAAAATATTATATTTGTAAGAATTTTAAGGAACAATAATTGTTGGATATAATCCTGTCTCAGACTGGAAATTAGCCGTGATATATAACTCTGACGGAACTCAATGCGTCCAATATTCACAACATTCGTCTTTATTACATGTCTCGACTTATAACATGTCAGTTACAAAATGTAGGTAAACGATTCGTTCGCATACATTGGCATTTCAAATAATAAAAAAGATGGAACTTATGGGGATCGCAATACAATTCTTAAATATTTCTGTCGCATGAAAACTGAATATTGAATTGTTTCCAGAACCTTATTAGGACTGCAGTGTTCGGAATGGAATGTATAAAATCTGAAAAGATAAATTCAAAAGGATTTATCTATTTCTTCTTCTTTCCAACCGTTTCATAAAAAAATAAAAAATACCGTAGTTGAATTTTCGATTTATAAATCTTAGGTTATTGTTCTGAAGGGGGAAAAATGGATTACTTTTTTAAAATTTCAGATCGTTATAAACGTTATAAACGTTTATTCCTCCCCCCCCCCCCCCATGAAAGTTTTTCCTATTCCTCCACATTTTAATTTGATTCTTATATTAGGACAAAATTTCATCACCGACGATTATCTGCTTGGATATGCACTAAATAATCCACATCATAAAACGAAGATATTTATGTGTTGATGAATACTTATCTTCATAACATTTGCCATGACCCCATTATCTGACATCATTAACAAAATCCATCGAAGAGCTCGTCTTTTCCCTTTAGTGAAGAACAGAATAACTATTCTAATGGTGTCGTTTATCGCTCTGAAGAAGAATAAAAAAAAAACATCTTTGAGTCCGCCTCCCCAGTCGATTAACTTTTTTGGAACTTGTTTTCCATTAAAATTTATTTTTTAAATACAATCATATAACTTTGTAGACAATCATGACGTTGGTACTTCTGCACGCTCGTGATAATCGCAGAAGCAGTCATTTAAAAATCCATTAAGCCGGCTCAAATAGACACTTAAGAGTGAAATGTAGGGCATCATTGGACGTAGAAGGAAGAAATTACATCGAATTCTCTCGGCTATGAAGCCATATATTGGCTGAATACTTAAAAACAGAACTGCTGTTACTTGGACCTGCCTGGCGTATACAAATGCGTCGTAGCTCTGAGATTTCTAACTCTTTATTGGTCGTTGGTTTACTTTATATTACTCTTAAACCTAAAATTAGGACGGTTGTAAACGATCTTTGATATCCACATAAGGAATCATCAGTGCCCAAATAAACGTCATTTTGAACGTTATATTCCTTTTCTCTTTTGTTAAAGCTCGGTAGCTGCGCCTCTTAAAAAGGAAAGTAAAGATGAGACATCGATGAATTAGAAGAATGATCCCCAAATAAATCAATGATAAGTTTCCTTCTAAGGGCAGGGTCGGCGATTTCTTTTCATGATCGGGAGGAACACGCGATGGACACAACTATAGACCGAACGGGAATAATCTTCAAAGGTACCCTCCCTGCCTCTTCTACTAGGGAAAGAGTGAAAGTGGGAAAGTAGAAGGTTTCCATTTGTTAAAACCATGTTAGATTATTCTTCTAAATCATCGACAGCCCCGTTTTTTTCTTTTTAATAAAGGAGCGCTGCTACCTGGCATGAACATAGCCTATTATTTTTATTTTTTCTTCATATTCTTGAAATTATAAAGAGTAGCAGTCAAAGACTTTCCAGTGTATAGGCTTTAAATAATAATTTTCTTTAATTTCTTCATGATTTTGGTTTGTAATTCTTCCAAATATCGAGGCGGACGAGCCGCTTTCAGATTGCTGCTCTTGCCTAAAGGGAATTACAGATCAATCACTTCAATCGCTTTTGGCAAGAGAAAGACCAAACATGTCAAATTAGCAAAAACACCCTATCCCTAGTAAACGATATAAGTCTTCCAAAAAAATCTCAGTTTTTTTCATGTTTTTGCAATTTTCTGGTTGATATCCTTCTTTAAGCTTACAAAATGATAATCTCCTAGCCTTGACAAAATGGAGATTAATCATGATTTGCCCAAAGCGATGATTTTATTGCCATGAGCATGTTGTTGGTTCATTCATGTCTATTTCTTACTAATTACCATTCTTGAAAGTAAAGTACAGATGCCCTTTCTGCTGACATGTTTTCTTTGTGTGTGTGTGTGTGTGTGTGTGTGTGTCTCTCTCTCCCTCTTTTTTTCTCTCTCTCCCTCTTCCCCTCCTCCTTTTGTATATATATACCATTCTTTTAGTTGTCGTTTATTATGTTTTGTTTTGTTTCCAGTTGCAGTGGGTTATTCTCCACCATTGTTTTTTGTTTAGTATAACATGATGATGCGGATATTGTGCTCTCATGGTTGCTCCTACATTGGCAACGCCATGATACGATAAAATCATGATTTTCACAAAATTTCTTGTAACCTGACATCCAGACCAGACGCGAAGACGCAATGGGACGAAGTGAGCCTTTGGATTGTGAGAGAATCACTGTAACTGAAATGCAGTACATATTCCAATATTAATTTTTAACCGACATGATGGGATTGGGAGCTTTCGTGTCGTATTGCGAAATTTATTCTCCTAAACTACAGTGCGTTCCAGAAAAAACGAAACCGAGAATTATCGATATTTTATCATAACTTAATCAAAAGTATAATTGATAGATGACCCATATTTGGAAATCACATTTCTAAAAAGTTGAGTTTCTGCCCTTTTATATGACACCTCAATTAGGAAAAATGAGCAAGGAATTACAAAGTTCTGTTTGTTTAAAGTAGTGCTTGCATTTCCAAGAATTCGTTTTCACTGGCTGCCTGCCGTAGCAAGAAGCAGAATTGACAAAAGACTTAACTCCGCGTCGTTGACAATCAGTCGTCTTTTTGGTTACCTCTCTTCAATTTCATTTAAATCACCCATGCGTGAAATATGCATCATATGAGTTGCATCAAATGAAAGAGGAGGATCTAAGCTTTCCAAATATGTGTCATTTATCAATTATACTTTTGATTAAATTATGATACAACATCGATAACCTTCGGTTTTGTTTTTTCTGGGACGCACTGTATAATGCAGAACTGTTTTGTTTTACTGAGAGCAGATCGTAAGATCTTAATAACACTTCCGATCAACATTTGTTATTGATAACTAACATCCTTTGGGTGTGTTCATTGATCACGTGTCAAACATGTTTACTAAAATAGTGGCAACTATTTTGGTTAATCGCCAGTTTAAAAATAAAAAGTTTAGAGTAAAATACACATTTGTGCCTGTGACACAATCTTCAATTCCTTCTTTGTCATTGAACATCGATGAAAACCCAGTTGGACGCTTCTGTCCAGAAATCCAAACATGCAGGTTACTTTTTATAATTAACGAGATAGTTATATCTCAGAGTTGTTTTCCGATTGCGTCACAGATCAATTTTTTCCACATTATTATAATTTTGTTTAGTTATTTTCTACCTATCCAGAGTAGACTCCTATCATGTTGCTGTGTGTGGGCTATTGACCTAAGCCAGAAAATGCACTTTGTCTGTTGTCATCTTTTTTCTTCTTCATTATGACGAGACCCCTATCATAAGTCACTATTGTTGTTTCACCGTATGTGATGGATTTCATGGTGGAAACCTACCGAGGTAATTCTTTTCCTTGTAAGTCCTCTATCTTTATCCTATATCTATTTGTATTTTTTGTTTCATTCGTGGCACATCAGTTCTCTTTCTTAAGGGACATCCTTGTCGGAAAGATTCGCCTCCAAGCTTCATCTTCTGCCCAATGAAATATTTGACAACTTAAATGGCGCTACTTTACAGGAATATCCGCAAGGTTATTTACATTAGGCGACGTTCGCCCCTGTTCCCGTCAAAATATGATTAATAACCCGACGTTTCAATTTGCCAAAGGAGCACAAGGGCCAAGAAAGTGGAAGTATATGGATTTATGATGAAGAGGTGACCCATATCCTATGCTTTTTCTCCCAACAAAGTAGGCTAAGTTTTCGTCTGTAACATGTTTCATTCCCTCAACATTGCTCAATATCGAGGCTGCAAGCCACTATTGTGAGAAATCTTCAACGGAAATAAATTATTGATTTCAGACAGCTTGAGAGACGCTTCACATATGAAATATAATATGTGTATGGAATGTGGAGAAATGATACGGGGAAGATGAGTGGCAGACACTGAGAGCAGGATAAGATAAGAGTGGAAAGTAAGTGATTTAGAACCATCCATTGATTTCTACATTTCAGAAATGTTTTCTGATGGTTTTGACGTACATCATATTAGCCAGCTTGCCATGATATTATTTTAGCACTTTTTCTTTCTGCCTCCCCTCTCCTCTCACTCTGTTTTTCTTCCCTTGCTCATCCTGCATCTCCCTCTCTTTTTATATCTCTCTTCTCTCTTCTCTCTCTCTCTCTCTCTCTCTCTCTCTCTCACTCTCTCTCTCTCTCTCTCTCTCTCTCTCACTCTCTCTCTCTCTCTCTTACTTTCGATTTTCTTAGAAATATGAGTAAAACTTGTTAAAAGATGTGGAAACCTTAGGGAACCTTATGCCCGCCCTGATAGTTCTGATCATCATTTAGGGAAAATTAAAAAATGTATGGAGGCATTGAAATGTACCCAGACGATTCTTTAACAAGAATGCAACTATTTCAAAATGTTATTCTGTTTATCCAAGTTTATTAAACTAAATCTTGAAATTCTAAAATTAGTAAAAAGTCGTAAACATTGTTCTTACCCTATCTCACATTATAACCCATCATTATTAGCCATTCATGCCATCAGGCTTCAGTCCACAGGATATTAAATATTCTAATTCGTAAACTAGTCAATGCCTTCTTTGCCTTAAGAGACAGGAAAATTTATCTCTTCCTTTTTATGTTTCACTCTTGCTCTTTTCATCTATCTATCCACGACCTCTTTTGTCACACATAATTCAATAGTTCATCGTACAAAAAACTTTACATTGTTGTTTATATTTGTCACATCTGATCCTCGTTCCTATATTTGCCTATAATATCTTTAAAAGGGAAATTCAAACTGTTTAGCCGTAAAATGCTGACATTGGTGATGTCACGTCTAATAGCGATGTCATTATCAATACCTTAAAACTGAAAAAGTCAGATTATTACTGATTCGATGTCTGTTTTATTTGTACATGGTGCGGAGACATAATTACATGAAATACAAATGTAGTCATCGAATTTGACGTCAGAGGCTCAGAGCATTGTTAATATATATAGGTCAATGCTTCTAAACACCATTCTCGCTTGACTGACAAGATTATTGGTATGACTCAAAATATATTTGTGCACATGATTATCTGATACAATTTTTCTGTTATGCTTTCGAGGCCAATGATAAAAAAAATAATCTGTTGTGTCGAAATTCCATAGAGAAGATGTTTAGAAACAGTGACGTATCGAGGAAGCCTTAAAGTCCGAATATTTTGTATTTGAATGTGTTCTCAAAGAGATTTAAAAAAAAAAAATCTTTTTCAATAACACATGCAATATTAATGTATGAAATTGATGTTTGATAATATATAAAAACAGGAAGGTATGAATTATTGTCTTCTTCTTTACTTGAGATTATTTCCTGTTATTACGTTTAGGGATTGACCTTTAGAATCCAATATATATGCCCTAATCACATGTGACAGCTTGACCAACTCTCTTATTTCATTTCAGATATGATTTGTACAGTCAGGCGTTAATGGGCAAAAGACGGCAATGCACCGAACACTGAGATATTTATAATGTTTTGACACTGTCAAAGCATGAATTATTCATCTAAACTTACCTAGGATGAAAAATAAGTCTCTCTGGAAAATTGTATCCCCCCTTTTTTTTACTCGTCTCAGTGTCGTTTAAAATGACAAGTTATCGACAGGGAACGAGTCCCCATACGTCAATGCAAGATATTATTTACATATAAATAGAAATATGAAGTCGATCAGACGAAGTAAGAATGTGATTTCCAAATTCATCAATCACCAAGATGATCGGCCTAAAGGCAGTATGAAGTATGATAAAGGGCAATGAAACTATAGTGTAAAGAGCATAATTGACCGTGATTAAAGGATTAAATGAATAGCTTATCGAATGGCCTAACTTTCCATTTTTTCTCCTTTGGGGAGGGGTGTGAATATTAAAATTGAAATAGCTAATAGCATTTGTAATGGTGTGATTGGTCATTCTTTATTAATTATGATAATAGACTACCCAATAAATATGCCATTACCTTATCAAAAGGACATACAAGTATTTAATAAAATCGTAACTACACAAGAGGTGGCAGGGCTAGATTCCATCTTCTTCTTCATAAAAGAAACATCATCGGTACATGCTTGATCTTATTTTTGTGCTAGCATTTTTCCGACATTTCTTATCATCGCTTGGGATTCTTTGTTACCACATCAAGACATTGGGGTAGGTAGACGGAAAGGGGGCAGTGGTTTGAGCTAAACCCTCTACCCCTCTCCTCCTGGATTTGCCTTGCTCGATGTACACTGCTGTGCCTGAAGGTTTACATACACCTGGTAGAAAACAATAAACATTATCCCATCTTCACTCAATCCTGCCATATTTTCACTTCAGAAAAAAGAAAAGTTCGGTCTCTGTTTAATGTTTATAGTGTATACACCATCGATTCCTCTATGGGCGCGTTCATGCTTGATTTTGAAGGTAGAATGAGCGATCTGAAACGCTCATCGTAAACGCTCATCGTGATCGCAGTTCCACGGTGTAGCTGTTCATGCTTACTTCTCTGGCTCATTCTTCTTGTGTGGCCTTGTGTGACCTTCACTGTGCATGCTACGTAGACCCACTAGAGGTCAGTGCGTTGACCCCATTTAGGCCGCGTTCATGCTTGATTTTGACGGCCAGAATCAGGCACCTGTTACGTGTTTAGTTTAAAACACGCTTGCGTTCATGCTCACTTTTGTAGAATCACCGAAAAACGGCGATCACGAACGCCGATCGTAAACTCACAAAAAGATGCGTTTACAATTGTAAACGCGTTTAAATGGGGTCAACGCACTGACCTCTAGTGGGTCTACGTAGCATGCACAGTGAAGGTCACACAATGCCACACAAGGAGAATTGCCTGGATGAGCCAGAGAAGTAAGCATGAACAGCTACACCGTGGAACTGCGATCACGATGAGCGTTTACGATGAGCGTTTCAGATCGCTCATTCTACCTTCAAAATCAAGCATGAACGCGCCCTTAAACGCGTTTACAATTGTAAACGCATCTTTTTGTGAGTTTACGATCGGCGTTCGTGATCGCCGTTTTTCGGTGATTCTACAAAAGTGAGCATGAACGCAAGCGTGTTTTAAACTAAACACGTAACAGATGCCTGATTCTGGCCGTCAAAATCAAGCATGAACGCGGCCTATGACGTGTATGCATGTAAGACTCCTGATATGAATCAGTGCAGTTGTGAAAATGTGATTAAAGTGTTTTTCTTCCAGGTGTATGTCATTTTTTGGCCTCAACTGTGTATGTTCGTTCGTCAGCACGTTTGAAATATACTGGGTGCATACAAGATTTATAATCCTTTGCTATTATTATTCATCGTGATATGTGAGCATTCTGCACCTGGTCCCCCTTTTTTAGTGTAATTAGTTTCAACATCATGACGATAGAGATAGCTATATGTCTGAAGAAAATATATTGTAATCTTTCCGAAGGAGAGGGTATCGGAGGAAATGTTGAGTAAAATGATAAGACACCCTCGTTTTTTCTCATGACATCTTCTTCCTGGCTTGACAACAAAGTCAGAATCATGGTCCTCTGTTTGATGCAGAGGCTAGATTATTAGCCGGGAAACCTGGAGGAGTTTAAAGCATACATGAGCCTCTCCCAGTCCCACGCACTGTTAATTGAGTTGGTAATAATGATGAGCGAATATCACTGTCATGTAGGTATATTGGAGGACCGTGATCAATATAAAAGAGATAAGCCTCTCGCGAAAAATGATTTGGTGAGAGGCACAGAATGTCTTTTCTCCTTCTTTCGCTTATTCGATTGAACTCCTGAATACAAGCAATGACGGATATTTGCAGTTGATTCGTCTTGACTTGATCATTCTAAAAACCTCCTGTCTGGCTTGTTATATACAAAGACACATTTTCATAAATTTTGCTTTTACAAAGCCTTTCGAAATGAATCCGATTGCACAATGATTATGTTTAAATTGTAATAAGATTTTGTGATAGTATAGGGACAGTAGATATTATATTCTTGGGGTGTTTATTTCTACCACAATGCATTTCTTATATACTTTCTGTTTTGTATTCATTTTTTCACGTTTATATTCATTTTAAGTTTATAGATGAAGTCTCGTCAAGTCATTTCACGAATTTGCTTGTGATTAATTTATTCAACCTCAATCGGGGGCATTTTTTCAATGGGTTCCAATGACGTTCCCACCCCACCCAACCCCCCCCCCCCCCCCGAAACAAAAGAAGAAGAATTATAACGACTGGTGATGATCGATTCCCTGGCACAAAAAACGAAGAAGATATTTTTTGGACTAACAGGTAATTGATCGCGGAAAGGAGCGATTGGTAAATCACTTTTTAATGTTTGATTTTCACGGTAAGAGAACTGAGTTCGTCTATATTAAACCATGGATGAAATCAAACGCAGTTTCAAAGAACATGAGTTGGAAGAAAATAAATTAGCATTGATGACAAACAAATTTCCCTTACATCTGAGAAAATGGGAAAACTGGTAAGTTTAAAGGAGAGCGAGGAAGAGGTGGAGCGAAGTCAACAACTTAAGTCATTTTGATATTGAAAAGAAACCTGTCTCAGAATGCATTTCCTATACACACAAGTAGAAAACAGGGGGAGGGAGAGGGGGAGGGGATGGGGAGGGGGAAGTCAAGAAGTTAGAGAAGAGGAAAGGAAGAAAGAGGGTTTTGGAGTAGATTTTGTTTTAATATAGAACAACTCATAATTTCAAATCTGTAATAACTATAACAATATGTTGGAAAATATTTTTTTTAAATCATTTTTATATATATTTTTAAGTATTCGGTCTGTTTCTGGAAAAAAAGAATGCTTCTTCTAGTTTTGGGGATGAAATAGCCGTGTGGTGCGGTAATATTTTCTTACTGTCATTAGGAAATATTTTAGTCCTAGTTTTTGTATAAACTATGTTATGTACGAAAAAGAACCGAAGTTTTGAGTAATAAAACCACTGAATACAAAAACAATTTCACCCTTCTAAACTTCATCAAATCAGGAAGGTTTAATTTCTCTCCGTCATTATGGCCCAAAAATATCAAACATCGATTCTTCTGTTGTCCGCACTTCCAATTCGAATGTTTCTATAGATTTCTTTCCCTTATTGTGTTGTTTGTCATTAGCATTAATTTCGTCATGTTAAACGCATGAGAAATATTTTATTGGATTTTGTGCTACATAAATGGCAATTCTAAACAAGTATCTCCATTGTCTACGTAACATTAATACATACGATTGATTGCATGGGGCGCTTCTTACCTCATTTGTAACAATATACGCTTTCGGGCACAATTTTGTTCAGAGGGGCGTACGTGTTTTTGCACTAATCTATGAACGACCAATATTATACAAATAATGAATGGTTATGAGTTCAATAGTGCGAATATGTTCATGAGTTGAAAGATTAACATTCTATTCAACGAGGGGTCAGCCGAGTTGAATAGAATTAACGTTAATCTTTCAACGAATGAACATATTTGCACTATTAAACGAATGAAAAACATTCATTATTTGTTTTATACAACATCGAAGAAGACCTAATAGAACGTTAATCAACAAATTATGCTTTACTCCTTATAAAGATAAATTAAAGTTCGAGTCAAGCCTTCTCGATTACATGCAGATTGCCTTCGCGTCAGATACACGCAGGGATACGCGCACATGCAGCAGAGAGGTACGCAGTCTGCATATAACCAAAAATGCACGGCGCATATTATACAAATAACGCACGTCCCAGAGTGCAATAGCGGTGAATGCAGTACGCGCGAGGTTTCTTTAGATTGGTGCCGCTCTGCAACGAGCCGCTTGCGGCGAGTTGACAGTGCGAACCATCTGAAGAAACCGAGCGAACACTGCATTTACGTTTCGCACAACAGGGTCAAGTGCGTTATTTGTTTTATAAAATAGCGACACAAACAGCAACAAACAAAAGTTTAGATCTTAGAGTTCGATCTAGATCTAGAGTTATGTTGGTTCTACTAATAAAATGAGGTTCTACTAATAAAATGAGGGTCTAAGACCTTGCAGGCTTACCAAAAAGTCCACGGGATTCATTGTTTGATTAAAAATAAAATGCATAGGGTGTCTAGAGACGAGTCTACATCAGACAGCTGAAATTCCTGGCTTCATTATAAAATCCAAAAGTCAAAACGGGTCTAAATCCAAGGCAAAAGTAAATAAAAATTTGCTTTCTAATAATACCCCGCTCTATAGCTAGCTAGCTAGAGCTAAGCTACGCGTACGCTGCGCTTGGGATCATGGTGGAGCGTACAATATTAGCTACGCGTAGCCTATAGCCTACAATGCACTCGAGGGAGCGTACTAGTACTACGCGTACGCGCGCGCACTGGATCTCCATGGCCACGCGTACGCGCCGTGCAATATAACTTTTTACTGCGCTTTTTCTGCACTCATTTCTGCAAAATCGTGCTTGCATCAAAAATTTGTCAATGCCATGTGACGCGTATTGACCAATCACGATGCTTAAAATACTAGAGCCATTTTATAAAACCAAATATGCACGACCGTGCAATATACCATCTATTCAATATCATGTGACCAACAATCGTCCAATCATATGACAAGGATCCACGTAGGTGTTGTATAAATATATATATTAAATATGCCAAACTAGATGTTAAGATAACATAATCCACCTCGCTCTCAGCACATAACGATTGAATATAGGCTATTTCAAATTTTATGTGGGCTGCAACATCCCTTTACCCCTCCATCTAAATTATTAAAAAAACTTATTTTGATAAACCAAATCTTCCTATCCTAAATTCATGCTACTGGAAGTGGGAACAGACTAGCCAATGGGGACATTACTTAGAAAGCAACAAGTATGTTAGATTGAGGTTAAGCGAGTGCTTAAGGGTGCATGAGGTAAATAGGATGAGCTGACTGTAGGGAACATTGTAATTTCCCACATGTCGCTGGCGCCGGAATTTCTTGCAACTGGAACTGCCCTAGTACGTGAAAGTGTTATATCTTGGATATTTTGCAAGGATGAATTTAAAGAGAAAGAATGTTGGATTACATACATGGTGGAAGTACGGATGTTAGTGTTTCTTCTTCTTTTGGGATAAAAGTACAGGCCAATGTCGGGTGTATTCTCGTACTGATGTTGGTGCTGTGCAGGTGTATATAAAGTGTCTCAATTAAAATAAGGTGGAACTAAAAAGCCATCCGTTGCTAAACGGAGCTGGATCCTGGGTACATCTCTTTCGTAAAGCTTGGCAGAGAGTTACAGGTGACGGCGGCCTGGGTAGTGACTTCCAGAGCATGGTGGCATCTGGAAAGAAACTTCTCCGCAGTACTTGAGTCCGAGCATGTGGCACTTGGAATTTCTGGTTATGCCCTCTCTGCGAAGCAGGTAGCGATGGATTTAGAACTTCCTGGGGATGGATCAGTGTAATGTAGAACATCAACGCTACCTTCGCCTGGGCTCTCCTTTTCTTGCAGATATGGTCATTGTAGTTGGTCAAGCATTGCTGAGACACTGCTTGTTCTGTGATGGTCATTGTAGTTGGTCAGGCATTGCTGTGACACTGCTTGTTCTGTGATGGTCATTGTAGTTGGTCAGGCATTGCTGTGACACTGCTTGTTCTGTGATGGTCATTGTAGTTGGTCAGGCATTGCTGTGACACTGCTTGTTCTGTGATGGTCATTGTAGTTGGTCAGGCATTGCTGTGACACTGCTTGTTCTGTGATGGTCATTGTAGTTGGTCAGGCATTGCTGTGACACTGCTTGTTCTGTGATGGTCATTGTAGTTGGTCAGACATTGCTGTGACACTGCTTGTTCTGTGATGGTCATTGTAGTTGGTCAGGCATGGCTGTGACACTGCTTGTTCTGTGATGGTCATTGTAGTTGGTCAGACATTGCTGTGACACTGCTTGTTCTGTGATGGTCATTGTAGTTGGTCAGGCATTGCTGTGACACTGCTTGTTCTGTGATGGTCATTGTAGTTGGTCAGGCATTGCTGTGACACTGCTTGTTCTGTGATGGTCATTGTAGTTGGTCAGGCATTGCTGTGACACTGCTTGTTCTGTGATGGTCATTGTAGTTGGTCAGGCATTGCTGTGACACTGCTTGTTCTGTGATGGTCATTGTAGTTGGTCAGACATGGCTGTGACACTGCTTGTTCTGTGATGGTCATTGCAAACAAAGCGTATATATCTCCTCTGGACCATTACTAACTTCCTGGTCTTGGCTCGGGTAAAGGGATCCTAAATGATGCCTCCATATTCCATGACTGGAAACTTTTTTTGTAAAAGTGCAGATTATCACCCACTACAGAATATTGCTGGTATAGTAAGATCAGTATAAGTTGTAGATCTTATTGTCCAGAAACACTCTATATATAAAATATAGTGTGTATGAAAAATAAGATCGAGTATTAAGTAAATGGCATTCTTATCCAAACGTTTGAGGCACCAATGCATAACATTAGCTGAAATTCAAACAATCTTGACCACCCAAAGAATGTAACATTTTAAATTAACATCATATGCGGTTATTCATCTTCAGTCCAACAGCTGAAAATCTCGGGAGCTAAGGTTTCTTTTACCATTTTCCAGTTGTTTAAATCATAAACAAACGTGAATAGGTTATCCAGTTTATAATTCAGAGTAATTTTTGGTTTACACTGAGACAAATTGAAGGGTTCCAAAGTAGATTTTGTCTAAAACTTTCAATAACACAATTCAACGCGTCCATGAAGCCATGATTAAAAACGAGGGCATACCTGATGTTCTAGTGTCTACATGTGTGAAAAAAGCAAACAACTAGATTTGATATCTGATTGTTGAGAACAAATTGCCTTTATAGACCGCAACAATTGCAAGAGTGCTCCCCCAGAATACCAAATATTGTGATTTAAGTTGACATACATTTGTTTCACCATCATTTACATTATTATTTTCCCCAGTCATTAGTATCACTATGTTTTAAAAGGAAACTATTAAAGTCATTACAAAAATTCTGCTTTCGATGTAATTTTCGAAATCTCTTTTCTTCGTATTGATTCCATTACGTGAACGTTCTCTCTATTCTAAAATAATTTATTTGTATACTTTACGGTTTCACCTTGTATTTCACTTGCCGCTGCAAAGGTATTCATCAGTTTAGATATGCTTGTATTACAAGGCCTTTGTTATTTTTTATTCAATTGAGATTTCAAAAGTTTGCTTCTTGAAATACGCATGCCTCGTCGGATACAAAGCAGATTAACGTGCTTAGAAATACCATACGCAATTTTTAGCAGTTGACGAAATTGAATCCATTCAATCTTGAAATTCATACTTTGTTACTATGACAACCCTTTTGTATCGGTGAAGAACTGTATCTGTTCGAGATGTTGTTATTCCAGAGCTTTATGAATGCGATTTGATACAAAGTAAAATATGAGAGGTATATATTTAATTTATGTATCACATGTACAAGCAGCAGTCTTATAAAAGAAATTACCTCGCTCATAAAGCAGATACGTTTTTCTTTATTCAATTTTACTCAAAATGCCTTGCTTTAGGGCATAATTGCCGTGCCAGGATCGAACCCACGACCAGCTTATTAAATAAACCACATGCGACACCTCTGTAGAGACCTTTGAATGTGATATTGACATTGTTTCAATCTGTTATGATTAAATAGTTGATTGTTTGTTTTAATAAGGTATCAGTGAAAAACGTATTTCTGCAATGAAATTTAGATATAAGCGCTATATTTACTGTAATTCCAATTTTGATTGCATATTTTACCTGCGCTAATCATCGCTCTGAGGTCGATTAGCCCACATTATCGTAATTCATTGCAACGTTTGCATATTTTATGACAATATTTCGATTTTTGTATAATATCACCTTCCCGAAGCTCATCAAGTACCTCGCGAGTAGCTTACGCAGTCCTACTTTACTCACAAGCATTTATGCTTTCTTAGCAGTCAGGTAAAATAACCAACAAACCACTAACCTTATTATGCCTTATTAATAACAAACATTAATGACATTGACCCATGCATGGATACAAGGAAACAAATAATCACGGGGATGGGAAGAGTTTGTTAATGATTAGTGATCGCGAAGCATTAATGGAGTTCGAAATTGTCAAACACACCAAATTCGAAATTCGTATGTGAAGTTCCTGTTAGCATTTCATCTCGTGTGATTTTAATCTTTCCGAGTTTGTCAAGAATTTTCATAACAGAATGAAAAAAATAACTTGAATTTAAAAGTATCTCAGTCAGCATTAGCTAGTACAAACTATAATGATGAAACAGGCACATTTCTAGTGTCATGGAAAAAGACCTGTTTCATGAATAGAAAATTTCGGGTTATAGCGTTGTGGTTCAGGACAAAATACATGTCGCATATTCATCAAATAATCAAAAGACATTTCAGGGCAATTTCTAGAAGGAGAGTTATACAAAAGGGACGTGAAAAAAATTGTGATTTCAATCTAGTCAATTGTCAATTGACGGTTAGTTGTAAATAATTCTAAAATTCTAAGATTACAAGTTTGAATTTTATGATATTTTGGTTTCATGCAACACGTGTGCTAAATTTAGAAGAGTAGTTCTGGTGGTCTACGTAAAAGAAACAAATATTTCATGAAATTTACATCTGTAACCTTAGAATTGTCATCGATCTTAAGGGCGCAGCGTTTTTGTTCCAATCGATACTTCTACGTCAAATTCGAGAAGTCAGCTACTGACATGAAGTCGTAAATGATGATTTGGCATATTACTGTCTGACAGATGATTCCCGCGTTCCAGTATTAATTCAAATAAATATCCACTTTTTTCTCTCTCTTTCTCTCCCTTTCATTGTCTGACCCATTGTATCTTTGACTCGTTCCTTTTCCATGTTTTGTATCTCCATCTCCATATCTGTTGTTGCCTCTGTGTCTCTCCCATTGTCTCTTCTCCCATACCTCTCTTACCCATCGCTCATCCTCTCCCAGTCTATCCCTCTCTCTCTCTCTCTCTCTCTCCCTTTCTCTTTATTTTTCTTACTCTTTTCAAAGCTAAAAGAATCTCTATCGCGCGCCTACGGTGTTAGGAATCATAATCGTCAATGAAACAGTGTTATGGGCCTCAACAGTGTGCGCGTGCGTGCGTCCGGTAGTGGGTGTTCGTCAGTTCGTGGTTTCGCCTCACGTTTCCCCCCTCGCTCTTTACTCCAACCCCACTAGCACATGTAGCGGCGTCGCGAACAACATTCGGATCGTTGGGGCAACTTTTCACGTCATTCATACTGGATTTTCCCTCTTCTCGCTTTGTGTTCAAAAGTGTTGTCTCCTTGCATTTGAGCGCGAAAAAAATATGTTACATTTCCATATAAGGCCATACCATACCAGAAGACAAGGTGTCGCTTCTTTTAAATTGTATAACTGATATCGTCAGGTGGTGTCGGATGGTGAGCTTGGGTTATCTCTCATCACATTTCAACATCTTTTCTCTCGACGCGTGCCTTGTTGCAGATGGATATTTTGAACGTGTGTAGTTTTATCTTGAATCTCAACCAAAAAGGATTCGCGATTTGCATACTCAGGAACAGATTTCCTTTTTGTTTTTTGGATTTTTTTTGCTTGGAGGATATTTTAGGAGATTACATCAGCAACGGTACTGACTAGATAAAGGTACAGTTGGGTATTAAACCACGGCCACGTTACAGACTTTGTAAAGTTTTAAGTCAGTGTTGTACATCACGACAAGACTTTACAAGTTTTAAAACCATTGTGGGCTCTACTCTTTCACTTATATAAACAGAGAGAATCAACAACAAAATATCAATTCATTTTTATGAATTATGTATATCATTTCCACTGCTAGTCATAAGTACTTGTCTTGGATTTATTTTATTTTTTTAATGTCATTTATTTGAATTTTTTGTTCTTAGTGCGTTCATTTTTCTTAATTTTTTACCCGATGCCATATCTTTGCAGGTTTGCCATCAAGTGTAACCGAAGCGCGGACCATACGAACGGCCCAGGTTGGACCAACGAGTGCGATGGCGGATAACACGATGGAAGACCCGTTAACGACCACGGGGCAGCAAGATCAGCAGTTCACAAGTGTTGACGATGCCTCGGAATCATGGGTGATGGGTAATGGTACCCACTTCTACCCGTCTCTCGACGGGGTCATTATAGGCAAGATTATTGCTCTCTGCATCATGATCATCATCTCCACCATCGGCAACGTCGCTACTGTCATGATTACAACTCGATTACGACGTCGACGGAAGTCAACGGTTACCCTTCTCGTGCTCCACCTCGCCATCGCTGACCTCCTAGTTACCTATACGCACATGCTCCCCCATGCTATTTGGTATTCGGTCATCAAGTGGTACGGTGGGGATTTTCTCTGCAGGATTGTCAAATTTTTCTCCAGCTTTGGACTATTCCTGTCTTCTTTTCTCACTGTAGACATCAGTCTCGATCACTGTATGGCCGTCTTCTATCCACTGGCGAAGACGGAACGACCACGGACGGCCAAATTAATGATCATGATGTCCTACATTGTTGCAGCTGTCTTCAGCATTCCGCAGGTAAGTTTTCTTATTTTTGTGTGAAATCATTCTCAAAGTATATCGGCTGATCAGAACAAAAGCGGCGTAAACAAGGGATTTGCGTCCTTCTCAAATTAAAAAGATTGACAAAAACATGATTTCAATGTGTGTATTTGTTACACAAAAAAGCTAGCACACGACATGATGAGTAATGCGACAACATGAACACCAAATTCGTTTCATGAAATAAAACATGTTCAGTTGGGTTCAGTTTAGGCACATTTGGTCTGATCAATCATATCATTAAGTGTTTGTTACTTTATATCTCCATTTCCATACGTAATGTATTTATGATCCAGAGGTGTCATAGATTGAATGAAGCATGCTAAGTCACAATGATCCCATTTTGCGTACATTTTATAATATAGAATTTTCGTAGGGAAAGTAATTTGGTAATTCTTGTTGTCTCTATATTTGAGTGCCAATATCATTAAAATATCGAAACACAATTCCACATAGGCCCGTAGTGGATGTCGTGCTTATGTCGACTATTTAACCATGTATACCGTAAACCAAATCCCAAATATAATGAGATTTTTTAACGTCGATCATCACCGAATTCATATTGAGCTTCCGTCCAGAGGAATGTACTATCACCCCTTCAGATTAATTTCTATCTTTGAATTTTGTTGGGGGGTAGGCGCTTAAATTTCATTTGGTAAAACAGACTGTAGCCGAAAGATAAAAGCCTTGGGGATTTTTTTGTATTTCTATTATTTATTGTTATCAACATACAATGTGATTTCCCAATGATATATTTTATTCGGCTTTTTCAGCAATTTATCTTGACTAGTGAATAGTTTATAACTTGTTAACTCATCACGGATTATTTTCGGTTTAATTTCAGGGTCTCCTCATATCGTATATATAACAAATGCAAAATGTATGGAAACAGAGTAGACTTAAATATTATCAATGCGTATTACTAGAGTAAAACGTTTTTGATTCTCGTATATGAGTTGACTGATTCTATTACTCTAAAGGTGACCAGTCAATATCACTTCAGTTTAGATGTACCATTACATGCACTTAAATGTTATCATTATAGCTATATGAGAACAAAGGGCCAAGGACATACCATAATGCATGAAGCGTGAGCAGCCATTTACATATAAAGGAAGCATGTTTGCTTATAAATACAGGATAAGCCTGTTGAACCGATACTCGTCAGACCAATTTAATCATCGCTCACTCTACCAGGGCCCCGTTGCATAAAACTTACCATTGATGGTAACTTTGCCATCAATGGCAACTACTTAAGTAACAGGGCTCAACAGCCAATCAAAATCAAGGTTTCCATGGTAGTTACCATTGATGGCAAAGTTACCATCAATGGTAAGTTTTATGCAACGGGCCCAGGTATGCAAAAAATATATATATTTATATAAAAAGTACACATATATCAATGTGTCTGTCTCACTGCAGTACGAATCATTACACCGCGTTTAGCACGGTTTAAAAATCATGGTTCAATTTTTTTTTTGGGACTGAAATATGTACTAAATAGACTTTGGAATCGAAAAGTACATCCCCTTTTCAAATGTGGTAGCTAGTTTGGATACCCCGACATATCACTTGATGATACCGCACTGGTACATTCAACATAAAAAACATTCTTTTTTAGCGCCACAATATGATATTTTGTTTCTTGCATGCAGTACCGATCAAAAAGTCATAGTTTAACTTTAAACAACAGAATGCCAAACTTATCATAGTCGCTGAAAGATGATATAATCAATAGTCGTCCTTGAGAAAATATTTTTTCTATGACAAAAAGGATTAAAATTGGAAGGATCTTAGTTGATATATCAAATTTCCTAAAACCATTACCGTTTTATATTTGTCTACTTACCTTGCTTTTGTAAGATATTACTTTGATTCGTCAGTTCACATACTTGAGACGCGATATTGTCTTGAGAGTAACTCAATATTGTTGTCCTGTAGTTGCGACGGATAATAGTATGTATGTAGTTCATTGTGGGTGTTTTCAAGTGGTGATGTTTATGTCGGTGGTGAGGATGGTGGTAAGAGACATATTTTCAAACATTCACCTATCACGTGACCTGAATACAACCAATTCAAGTTGTTTATATGAGGTTGAGGAATTAATTTCCATATGCAATTGTGTCTGAAAAAATTAATCGCTATGTATTATGCCTTCGATTATTGTCATAGTTACATAGTCATATTTGATCATGTAAAGTGATTGATCATGATGTCTATATGCGCGGTATATATTTCTGCAATTAAGCCATGTGGCTGCGAATAATTTGTAATAGCCACGTCCTAACCTTACTTTTCACATTATCAATGCTTCTTTACAAAAGAAAAATGTTGAAGTTTTGAAATTTTATCAAATTATGATATATCAATTACAAAATGAATGGATTGAAATCAAAATCCAATAAGTCGTAATTTCTGATAACAGAGAAAACAAATTGAATTCCAAATTCGGATGGAAAAGTCGTTAAAAGTCCCGTATTCCATAATCATCAGAGCGAAAAGAAATTGGAATAGAATCTTCTTTCTAATTATTTTCTTTCCCATTCTGCTTTTCTTCAAGCACATTAGATATGTGAAGTCCAGACTGGACATACATATTTGATGTCGCTTGAAGTTTCTATTTTCACGAACTTCGCGAGATATTGATGAAGAAAGCGTCGTGACATTATTTAGAAAAGAGCCATGTGAGAGGGCGGCTAGTCCCGTGTACTATGCCGCCTCGTGAGAAAAAGGGGAGATGAATTAAAGATAGGCGCAAATTAAAACATGATAAACGAGAAATAAAGAAGGCGAAAGAATGGGATAACGGTGAGGCATAGATAGAGAAAGAGAAAGAAAGAGACGGGTGAGGGTAGGTGAGACAAACAATGATGGAGGAAGAGGGTTTGTGAGAGGAGACAAACAGAAAGGGGAGAAGAAAGATGGAGAGAGGGAGACGGACAAAATTGAACGTCGGTGGATGATATGACTGTTTGGAGGGAGAAATAAAGAATCTCTCTCGCGCGCACACTCTCACACACACACACACGCACGCACACACACACATACACGCACACGCACATTAGAAGGACATGTAGATAGATAGACAGACAGACAGACGGCCAACAACTACACAGTCCGAAAGATTATGAAAAATAGCCATTACAGACATATACAGAGAGAGGGCTAATAAAATAGTGTAGAGGAGACCATTCGATAATTCAGCACAGATGTCTAAATGAAATGAGGACATAAATTAAACTAAATGTAATGTGAAATTGAATTTCTGCACCATTTGCATCGATGTCGCGAACGTGATGGAAATTGTTGATAAAAGTGTTTACAAAATGAGGAATGTCAGGGTGTATATAATACTCAACAGGATTGGTTGAGACAAGGGTGTCGTAACCCGTCGGAATCCATTCGGGAAATAAAACCAAAAATATATGTTTTTTTTATTCCGAGAAAAACGACAAATATTTACGAGAGCTTTGCAATCGATCTATCAAATATTTAGTTGATTATAATTCAGCTGAATGACAGATTATTATTCTGAAAATGTTATGTTTGTGACATGATGAAAACTAAACATCATACCGTTCCATGACGATAATTCAAATGTTTCAAAACGGAATAAAAAACTGAATGCTTGTCTCCTCCCCCTCTGAGGATAAAAACTAAAATCGTTGTGGTTTTCGTCTGCGAATAATTCGGTCTTGTTTTAAATGTACTTAATTTAATCCTTTTAACATGCTTATATTGACTTTTATGACATAATAGTAAATTTGTAAACAATAACACCTCATGTTTTTGTTGTATTTCTGATAACTTGTGCGATGGTTTTAGTTGCAGAATCTAAGTCCTATTTGTTGTATTGCTAGTTTTTTACATGTTTATCTTTAAAAGTGTTATCTATTGTGCCTAACATGTACACATGAATATTCCAGCCATGAATGTCATTTATGTAAAATTGTATTTGTATGAACCATTTTTTAATTAGACATAAGAGAAGCAGGGAATAGAGAATAAATCATTTTTTCACAAGAACAGATATGAAGAATACTTACATCAAATCTGATCAGTATGGTTGAGATATTTGAAAAGAGAGTGGGAGAGAGAGAGTGAATCAAACAGTAAAAGCGCTTTTATAAGGAAGTTGGTAGATAGAAAGTTAAATAAGAGAAAGAGAGGGTGAGTGAGAGCGGGAAGAGAGATAGAGGAAGAATGATGAAGGAATAGAGAGAGAAATTGACCAATAGAGCGAGACAAAGAGGGTGGAGAGATGAAAATGAATTAGTATTTGATATCACGTGTTAAGGATCTGGGTTAAGGGTATTTAATTGTACTCAATCAGACAAAGTCACGTAAGTCTATATAGGAATGCATGCAACAGAGCACGGAATGCCAGTTTATTGCAAATAGAATGCTTGCTAATTATTGATCTCACTCATTCTTCACCATATATATGGAATCCACTTTAAGTAAATCAAGTCCAAGACTATTTAAGCTGGGGCGCCAACTTCCACATATGATAAATTTCCTCGAAAAGATTTAGAGGATAAGGAGAGATTTATTTCTGCAAATGCATTTGTTATTTACTCTTCATACAAGACATACAAAATGACCCTTTGAACTCAAGTTAAAAGATATTTACTACATAATCATTTCCGACACTAATTCCGCCTAAAGTGGGAAAAACTAATTTCATTTCTGCTATTTACTACGTCAAGTTTGCGTTATCCACATCTTCATCGTGATCTTCATTAGTACAAACATTTCATGATAATAACTTTCATGTCAGTGCTGATTGAACATAACAATTCGTCCTTGTTTTCACGAAGTGACGGTAGTGAGGAAAATCGTAACGCAAAGTGAATGCAATTTTTTTTCACTACCGTCACTTCGTGAAAACAGCGACGAATTATATTGCTATGGAAAGTACGTACAAAAACGTGTACCCAACTCTGGTAGCTCGTCATCTACCACTTGAAATTACTACAATTTAAAAAGTATGCATTTGTAACATTTTTGTTTTTCTAAAAATTCTGAAAAAAGAATATGCTACTTGTGAGCTCTATTTTTATTTTCTTAAAATAAATTAACTAAATACTCAAAATTGCATTTTTTTCCCAGTGGAACACCGGCAATCTGATGTACCATAGACGTTATTTAGAATGATGGTGGTTGGTGGTCAACACACACCAATGACATATCAGGCTTTTTATTAACAGTTTCTTGTTTGTTACCATCAATCACAATAACTTCCATTAATTCCCATATTATTTACCATTACTTCTAATAATTTACATGAACGTCATGAAGATTATAATACCAAGTTTTGATTTCCAGCAGCAGCTCCATCAGGTGGGGTCTAATTTACTTAACAGGCTACGTAGAACGCCATAAATGCATGTCTGTTGAATGAAAAAGAGGGGAAAATGGAATTAAGCACATTAAAATCTATCTTTGTCTCATCATTAAAAAGATCTTGCAGTACGTTCTGATAAAAGTGGCCTGGAATACACATGATATGAAAATCATTGATGGAATATTTATCTTTGTGAATGAACAAATGACATCCTCCAAGTGACTTAGCGGTATGGGCATACAAAGACATCTATTCCATGCAAGATCTTAGAACATATCATCTGCAGCTGGACCATAAGTCACCATGATGTAACTAACATCCTTTAAAATGCCCAACATGGATTTCGCAAACGTCGTTCATGTATCACCAACTCATCCTCACCTGTGATGAACTTGCCAAGGGACTATGATTCTGTTAGATTTGTCAAAGGTCTGCGATAAAGTCCCTCACCATCGACTGAAATTCGATGGCGTCCATCAGTCTACACTGAGCTGGATACAAGACCTTCTGTACAACAGAAACACAGAAAGTAGTTCTCAATGGATGTACCTCAGACACTGTCTCAGTCTCATCATGGGTACTGCAAGCCTGCAAGGTAGTGTCCTTCCTCGACCCGCTCCTCTTTCTGCTTTACATCAACGACCTACCTGACAGTGTCTCTTCCAAATCGCCAACAAGATTATTTGCAGATGACTGTCTCCTCTACCGCAAGATTTGCTCTCAAGATGATGCAAAAGAACTGCAAGAGGATCTCAACTCCCTGCAGCAGTGGGATTCAGACTGGCTGATGACATTTAATTTTTCAGAAATGTCAGACCATCTCAGTCACTAAAAAGAGGACCACAATCAACAAGACATACTCAATCCATGGTCAATCACTGGAAAAGGTCAGCTCTGCCAAGTATCTTGGTATACACATACAGAAAAACTGTAATCACAATATTGACCTTGTTGCCAAGAAGGCAAGCTCCACCAGTGCCTTCTTGCAACGCAACTTGAGCCCCTGCCCAAGAAACATCAAGGTGCTATGCTACAAGGCTCTCCTGAGACCTGTCCTGGAATACGGATGCGAAGTGTGGGACCCCTTCAATAAGGATAATATTCAGAAGCTGGAGATGGTGCAAAGGCGGTACACCAGGTTTACCATAATGAGGCCACCGTCGCACAACTAGTGTCACCAACATGCCCCTTCGTCTGCAGTGGCCCACCCTTGAAGAAAGGCGAGCATAGATCAAGATACTAATGATGTACCGTATACTCAACTCAGAATACTTCTATAAGGTCTCGACTTCCTTTGTGACCATTAGATGAAGATGCATGTCCCATACACTCGTACTTGCACCTATCAGAAGACCTTAGTTCCTGACACCATCAGACTGTGGAACGTTCGCCCTGCAGGTGCCAACGCCTGTTCCTCAGTAGCCATCTTTAAGACTGAGGTGCAGAAAACACAGTTGCGCTAGGATTGCGCCTGCTCTTTTTAATCGCACGTAGATTAGATCTTCCACAGCACTGTACATTTATAACGGCACAATTTTAAAAGTACGAAGATACACCGACAACATGGTTGCCTGTACTTTTACAGAAGAAGAAGAAGAACTCAAGAACGGTTGTCAGCCAACTGCTTAGAAAGATTAACATTTTTGCTGTTACAAATGTCTGATTTTAGATTCACCAAAACACCTTCTAAATGTAGGAGCAGTTTAATAAATAGAAGAAGATGAGGATGAAGAGGTAGGACGTTTATGACGTTGATGAATTGTGTCTGTATCTGCTGTTTTGCTTCATATTCATTTTATTGCGCTTTGTTTCTCTGACACGTGTCTCTTTCCTTGGTTCTCTATTTTTCTAGCACTTTGTTCTCTGTATATCCTTGCTTCAATCTATATCTTTCTTTCTCCATCCCTCACTCGCTCTTGCTCTCCGTCTCTCTCTCTATATCTCTCTCCCCCTTTCTGTCCCCCTCTCTCTGTCTGCCTGTCTCTCTCTCTCTCTCTCTCTTTCTGAATAAAACCCTCGTCATTTGTTCACCTTGCGTGAGGATCGCCATAAATAGGCTATACAAGATCGTCTTGAAGAATATTGATTTTTATTTATTTGCACGCTTTTGCGTTAAACTCTATCATGACGTCTTTGGTGTATTCATCTCTTCTCACTGTGCTGAAGCAATGATGCAAACATATGGGAAGAAGTGCTGAAATGAAAAACACAGGATTTCCTTCACTGGTTGCTTGATGCTTTTTTTTGGGACATGTACATTATCTTTGTTCCACATGATTCTGTATGTTGAGGTAGTACCCACCACTACCATACTGTCGAAATGCGAAAATGAGGGTCAGGGTAACTTTCCCCTAACTTTGTAGTGATTTCTACCGTTGTTTTCTGAATTGATGTTCTGTAGAGCGAGAAGACCTTTTAAGAGCGCTCTCTTGCAAGTTGACGCTGTCATGTATAAAGAAGCGAAGCGATTAAATAGCTGTTTGTGCAACGCTTTTTGGCGTTTTTCTCACTAGATCGTGTGACCAATATATTGAATGAGCATAGGGTCCGTTACCACTCCCTTGACTTTGCTATCGTATCATTCGTGCAACATCAATCGAGCATTTACCCTTTACAGCACGATATAGGTCAGCTGTTTGTTTTTACCTGGGTGCCGCAGGACATACATTGGTGTGCCGCAAAAGAATTAATTAAACATGTATTTTGTTTGCCCATTATGAAATAAACATAAAGTACGTTAAAAATATATATATATATTTCAGAAACCGGTTTGTATTTTTATTAAGAAATACAATTTTAAACAAAATTAGATACCTTTTTCCTCGCTCGCTTTACTCACTCGCATGATTTAGAAGCAGTATGATTTCAGCCATCATATTGCCTAAATACCCAAATAAGTAGTCAACGAGGTGCCAGAATATATCGCTTTTGTCAGCGAGGTGCTCGAATATAGTCCGATTTGGGCAGTAAGTTTCCCTAATATAACTGATATCTATTATATCAAAATTACATTTTTTACCGCGCACGTGCGCTTCGTTTGCTCAGAACATTTTAAAACAGGACGATTCTGGACAACGAGATGGCCGAATATCCTT
Source organism: Strongylocentrotus droebachiensis (assembly GCA_035222895.1). Lineage (NCBI taxonomy): Eukaryota > Metazoa > Echinodermata > Echinoidea > Camarodonta > Strongylocentrotidae > Strongylocentrotus > Strongylocentrotus droebachiensis. Next base: position 207,757 of record JAVYIG010002461.1, on the reverse strand, counting down.
AAATTCGTGCGTCTAAGTGACCGCATTAATGACTCTTGTATTCATGTATTGGGCATCGAGCTGCCCGCATACCTTATATCATATATTATGCAGTGTGTAAAGATTACGAAATAACATATTTACCTTACTAAAAATCTCCTCTTTCTTTTTGATCGCTGGCTCACATTTTTTTAGAAATAAAATGAGACCATTCGTGTGTACATGGCACTTTACGGGTACCAGAGTGATGGAAAATGAATTTCGGAAAGTGACGCGAAACTTGTTATTCCTCGAAAGGGGTGCCGTGACTATAAAAAGGTTGAAAACGCTGATATGGGCAGTGCGCACTTTAACTGGAAGGGTCGCAAGTTTCGTTGCACAGGCGTCAGTAAAAATGATACCACATACAACAAACAGTTTTTAACTGGTACGGGAGGCATGCAAGGAGAATTGGATGATTGGTGAAAAATGGGGAGCGTTCGGACAATTTTAAGACAGAGAAGTTTCAGATGGATATCAACCACATACAATGTATACTGCTTTAATTTCTGATCGCCTTTTCAAGCGGGGAGAGAAAGAGAAGAAGAAAGAGAAAGAAGAAGAAAAAAAGTTTTTCTGTGAAGAATGCCTGCAATAAATAATAATAATTCATAGATAATTATTCAATTATAATTCACAAATTGATATTGTCCTTTCATATCATTAAGAATATACTACACTAAGTGATCAGGTATACGAATATAAGAATACACAAACCAATAATTCCTTTAAAAAAATAATGATTTTAGAATTGTTAATGATGTTGGCTACATCTTTACAAAAAATCTTTCTTCTTTTTCCATTTTTTAAATCCCTACTATTTATCTTTAGTTACATTGGTCCCCCCTTGTCTTCATATTCCTAACTTATCCGTTAGTATCGTAAAATCATCATGCACAGCTTTAGGTATTAAGATGTCAGTCATTCGCAGGTGCATGTATATTTAAATTCTTTACTTCACATTACTTTGTTAAACAAGACGAAAGGAGGTAGAATTGTATTTCATGACATTTTTATCCTACTATTTATTTTCCTCATCATATTTCTCATCTCCCTTTCCTTAGTTCTTTCGTCATCTTATACTATACTTTCACATCATGTAGTGGCCATGGTGGTGGATGTGTGTGTGTTTGTTATCGAGTACTGAATGGTACAATAACAAAAAAGTGCCATATATTGAGCATACAGTCCAATTAATATTTCGTACAGTGTGATTCGAATGCAAATCTCAAATAACCAAGGTGTCTCCAGGGTGTGTTAATGAATATGAGGGGGCGGGCGACGGTATGAAAACCGCTTGTATAACAACAAAAAGGTTCACAGCATCATCATAACAGTATGTAGTAATAATGGTAATGAAAAATACAGGGAGAGAGAGAGACTGATAAAAAAAGAAAAGGAGATACGGATAGAGAGAGGGGCATAAAAGAACAGAAACATGGATAGAGAGAGAGAGAGAGAGAGAGAGAGAAGACACAGAAACAAAGACAAAGATACAGAGAGAGATGAAGCTGCCAGTGCTTTTCTTAAACAGATGAAATGAAACGTTTCACCTTTACGCAGGACAGTCAGGTATAATGCCTGTAAGTAAACTCGAGGAAACACATCGATTTATTCATGAACATCTGAGGGACTATTCGAGGATGAATGGTTCTCATAAAGGTGCGAGTGAACTGAATTGGTCTTGAAACTTGATGACTGTAATTCAAGATTGTCGCTTTATCCACTTAACCATATCACCTTATATCACTTATACATTGCTTTGTAAACTGTAATCCATCTTGCATAACATTTTACCTCAAGAAACGCAAAATTTATGGTTATTTCCTCCCCCTCCTCCGTCACTTAATCTCCAAGTGGCTTAATTTAAACGCTATTTATATTATCAACATACATTGTTTAGGTAATAGGCATTATTAATAACAGTCAAGCATCAATTCTTGAGGGTTTGTTGAACCCTAAGATTTCAGACAAGCAAGACTTTAAATAATTGCTAAAGCGTCGTCCCGGTGAAGAAACATCGACGCTTAATTGGAAAAAGTCGGGGTTTGACGGCCCATTATTCAAGTTGTCACTTCGCCTGGTCTCATGCGAGGTCCTTGGTCCCGGCCTGACGCCAGGGATGTCTATTCCACGCTCTTTTTGTATCTAGTACACATAATGCTTAGAGCATATAGCAACCGGGGACATCGCAAGACCATTTTAAGGAGGAAGGAAGGGATAATAGCTGACAGGTAGCAATAATAATGATAATAATATTAATAATAATGATAAATTGTGATTTTTATAGCACATAATACAGAGATGTCTCTATGCACTATATAAAAATGAAAGATACATTTAGTAATACTGCAAAAGAATCATTAAATTGGTATGAACGAAACAACATTTTGCTGGCATTATATACTAACAAGATAAACTAGTTTTTTCAAAAACATAAGCAATGATAATAAGAAAAAGAAATATGAATGGATGATTAACCGAGACATGTCCTTCTATTTTCAACTTTGCTGAAAGATGCTCCCTCCTGATTTCTATCAGAGGCAAATCTATAAACGAAATCATCAATATTTGCGATCTGCCTGTAGGAGCAAATAGGAGACTAAAGAAAACAGAATCACTGACAGAAAATCTGTGCATAAATGTTACACCCCACGTCCTTCCCTAGCGACGCCTCGCGGTGTAAATACTCTCAATTGGCTCCGAGTGCTGAAAAAATGGCTTATCGACAAAGCATTGGGTAAAGCGCTTACCTGTTGACTGCTTTAAAACCGACTGTGTATTCATACGATAATAATGACATTTATGTACATTCTTTTATAATTTCCGAAGGGTGCAGCTATCGGTCTATAATTAATGATGAACATTTTCTCGCTCATCATTTTGCAAATTGATAAGCAAATTCGCGTGAAAGGCCTTCAAAATCAGGCCAAATCATGAAAACTAACTAAAACCACTCTCGCTACTTTAAATGCAGACGTAGACGACTATAATCGATATTGATAGGATGTTGGGGTGCGAGCAGGTCACTATGGTTATACGACTTTTGTGACCTATATATTTTATTGGTATCAATATAAATAATACAAATATTATTAAAGGGATTTGGTAACTTTGCCTCGGATTCTGACAAAATCCTGGATTTAGCTCAATTTTTCAAGCCAATCGCCTGTCTGATTATCACGTATGACTGGAATTAGAAATTTCAAAATTCGTTTTCCTAACGGCTTTTATAACACTACAGTCTATTCGGAAAATGAGTATGGTTAACCGGTCAATCAAAGATTTTTACTTTTTTGAGGCACTTCATGATCATGTTGAAGCGCAATCATTGTTATTGGTGTTGTTTGTTTTTGTTATCATTGTTGATGTCGTTTTACTCTAATCATCAGTTTTATCTTTATCATCAATATTATCATTGTGTAGATTGTCGGTCCTTTATTCATTGCCCAAGTGATTTTCAGAGTATTGAATGAACAATATTTCTGACCATCTGCTTGTAGCAATACGAGTTGTTACCTCGTATGCTTAAACCATGGACTTACTAGTAAGTCCATGCTTAAACGAAGAGTTAACACACTTTTCATTCATGGCGACGGTTCCAACCATCTAGAGTATCATCAGTCGCAAAAAAAATGAAAACAACTATCCGATTGATATACAGTCATGTAGTTTTCAAGAAACATGAACTTTAAGATAATCACAAGTTCCAAAGTAATTCAATGAGGAGTCTGATATGGCGATCCAACCACCAAACAATGAAAATAATCCATGATATTCAGCATAGATGTCAAAACATATTCTAGGAGGTTTATTCACATTTCAAACAGAGTGGGAGGGAGTGGACTGTTACTTTGTTTCATATCTGTAAAGTTGATTAAAAACATCGTGCCATCTTCAGATTTGATAATCCAGTCGTACCAATGAGACCGACAACAGAACCCTTAAAAAAACGAACGTAAGTCACGTTACCCCCAGGTGGTAGAGACTTTTCGATTATCGGTCGGTTTGTGGAGTCACTTTGGCGGTGTGACTGAGGTACTGGGGTGTTCCCCAGGGTAGATATTCCAGTGAAAACCACAATAACAATGTTATGCATTAGTGTATGCTTACCCCATATACGGGGCATCGCATTAATGTTAATTATAATACGGTTCACTCACACCTGTGACTGACCAAATAAAGGGCTTCTTTTGGTTGTGTAATGCACCTTAAAAATTGTATTTAACGCAATTTCGGAAACAAAAGGATTGCAAATTTGATAACAATCTGGGCGTATCCCAAATGACTTGAAGATGGCTAACATAGTCCCTATTCCCAAAACAAAGACTAGTCACGAACTGAGTAACTTTCGTCCTATCTCCCTATTGTCCACTGTTTCCAAAGTGTTGGAAAGAGCAGTCCACTCTCAATTGATGGAATATCTTCATAATGAAGAATTGATGTCCGATCGGCAGTCCGGTTTTAGGAGTAAACATTCCACCTCAACATGCTTAACGGAGATTTGTGAATTGTTATACGATAACCTTGACAAAGGGCGATTTACCGGTGCTGTTTTCTTAGACTTGAGAAAGGCGTTTGATATCATCCCCCATGATCTTCTTATTAAAAAAAATAGTTATTTCGGCATCAGTGGAACAGAATTATCATGGTTTGAGTCTTACCTAGTGGGAAGAAACCAATGTGTGTCATACAAGGGCATTAGAAGTGATTTCCTTCCAGTTCATTCTGGGGTACCGCAGGGTTCAATTTTGGGCCCGCTACTATTGTGTATGTACATTAATGACATATGTGATCTAGCCTTGCATTCAACTACTAATATTTCTTTGTACGCAGATGACACTGCCATTTTCTCCTCTGGTTATGGAGTACAAGCTGTTCAAACCCAGTTACAAAATGACATACTATTTTTATGTGAATGGATGAATGAAAATGGACTAGTTGTTAACACAGACAAAACTAAATTTATGTTATTTTCAAGTCGAAGGAAGAAGAATCCAGTCAAATTGCAAATAAAAATGGATGGTAAACTTATAGAAAATGTAACAAAATTTAAATATCTGGGTGTTATTGTAAATCAAAACTTAGATTGGTCTCCCCATGTCAATGATGTTGTCAAGAGGATCATGAACTCGCTTATATGTATGCGAAGGATTAAGCACTGTTTGACAAAACGTTTATTTACTCATTTATACTATTTTTTAATTCTTCCTCACATTGATTATTGTTCAACTGTTTGGGGATCACTGAAAATGAAAGATTTAAATTTTAAAGTGACTACAGAAATGTCAAAACAAATATTGTCGTTTAGTATTAGATGCAGATTATTATACGCCTGTACAATCTTTGTTAAATTCTTTAAGGTTGCAATCCGTCAAACACAGATTGGAATACAACTATCAAGTACTTACGTATAAAATCCTGAATAATCTTGCTCCTGTTTATCTAAAGCTACGGTCACAAATGTTCGTACGAACGATTCGTTCGTACGAATCTCCCTGTTCTTACGAATTTCAGAGTTCGTAGAAATTCGAAGATGGGGCATAGTTTCTTACGTCATTCTTACGGAGTTCGTACGAACGCCGTTTAATTCCTAAGAACAACTCAAGATCTTCTTGAGAAACGAAGTGATTTTCTGTTATACAATGGCCCTAGAGTTCGTACGTTTTTTGGTAAGAACGCCTTGAGTTCTTCTTACGTCAGACTTACGCCAATCTTACGAGTTTTTGGTCTCGCAAGGTGGTCGTACGTATAACTCACGGCATTCACAAGTCATTTGTAAGAAGATCTTGCGATTTAACCAAAAATTGGTCGCGCTGCCGTATACTGTCGAAAATTCTATGACTGTTGAAAGTTTGATATTTCACGCTGACAGTATTGCCAAAGAAGACTACAACTGCAACTGCAACTTCATCAAGTGTTTCTTGAATTTGACGCCTCCTCCCGGTCGCTTCCGATGGCCATCATTTCTTGATAATATCAAGAAATCAGGCGCGCCGGAAGCAGTTTGGGATTGGGGTGGCAAACATTCGAGGGGGCTCACCTTCCAGGGGCAGAAGGAAAATTTGCATCACCACCACTCTTACATGTTATATGCAGGCCCCTTGGAACTATTTTCAAAGTGGAGTATTAACGATCAGGTTAGAGTGTAGCGTAAATTGGCGGGGGTCAAGGGACTAAGACCCCAGAAGCTCATGGTTTTAGTCATTAAATTACGGTCAGAAAAGCATATTTAGATACCTTATTTGTGTCACTGGCAGGTCACTAATTGTCGGGGGGTCCAGGGGGCAGAGCCCCCGGAAGCTTAGTGGTTTTAGGTAGGCGGTCAGATGAGCATTCAGGGGCCTGCCTTAGGGCCCTTGGTGGGGTCCAGGAGCCAGAGCCCCTGGAAGCTCAAAGATTTTAGGTAGTAAATTATGGTCAGATAAGCATCCATGGGGTGGAGCCCCCGTAAGCTCAGGGGTTTTCGGCATTTAATTACGGTCAGATGAGCATATTTTGATATCTCATTTGTGACATTGGTAGGTCACACATGTTTTCTCTCTCTTTCTTTCTCTTTCTCTTTTTCAAAAAAGTGAGGGGGGCTCGAGCCCCGAGCCCCGTCGTTCTGCAGGCCCTGACTTGAAGGCTTCTAAATAAGCATATTTTTATGCCCAGCTGTTAATTTGGGAATCAGTAATTTTTCAACATACGCATAAAAAGGTATGATTTACAAACAAATTAAGAAAAAATACCGGAAAGTCATGTCATCATGATTTCAGCAACGTTTGTTAATCACTGGTATCGAATTAAAAATACCCCCCCCCCCCCCCTCGCCCATTTGTACGCCGGTGTTCAGGGGATCATGTCTTTTCACCACTATGATAACAAAACACACACACTTTCCCATCCTCTTACAATATTTCCACGATATTCGCGAATCGCATTTATTATAAAAACCTCCATTGATAAATGCAGGGGCAAGCGGAATGTATACGAAATTTAATTCCTGTTATCTTTCCCTTTCTTTGAATGGAATATAATTTATATCTGATTCAATTCAGGTTTTGCTCTTTTTTATGTTCTTCTGGTTGGGGGAGGGGGGGGGCGAGTGCCCCCCCCCCCACACTTCCGGCGCCTCTGCTTGATATTGTTGTTGCTACTCTCCTCCTCTTTCTCCTTCCTCCTCATCTCTTTCCTGACGTTTGTTTCCATTCCCTCTCTAACAGATTTCCCCTTTGGTCCCATATTTCTTCGACAGGAGATGCACCCTCGACGAACACTATGAACAGAGTGAGGATTTTAACTTCGCGCGCTTGGCTTTATAACCGTTGAAACTCAAAATTTGCATAAATTGTGTACGTAGACCTTACGAGCACCTTACGAACGCCTTACGAACGCCAGGAGTCGTTCGTACGAAACCATAAGATTCTCCGCTCGTAAGGCGTTCGTACGAACGCCGTAAGAGCCCTCTATGAACAACTTGAGGCGTTCTTACGGTCATCGTAATAATTGGAAGCTTCTAGAATTGTCCCTCGACCCTACGAAATGTACGAAGATCTTGCGTGGTTCTAATACGATGTAATTACGGTGTTCGTACGGCCGCCTTACGAAGAGAGGGTTTCGTACGATGTTAACAAAAATCTTGGACGAGACCATCGACCAATTTGCGATCTTACGAACGGTCTACGAACGGCCTACGAACGCTTGTTTCGTACGGCCTTCTTAAGAAGATCTTACGAAATGGTCTGAAAATCGTTCGTACGGCGTTCGTAGCAGCCCGTAACGGTATTTGTGACCGAGGCTTAAAACAAGCTCTACCTCAAAGTGCTAACCCGTATCCCACGAGAACAGACCTTCTCGTACACAGCAGCAAAGTTATTCAACTCACTACCCATACTTACCAAATGTTCCGCCTCACTACCCATTTTTAAACGAAATGTCCGTGAAATTCAAGTGAGTTGATTTTGCGATCGCTCACATGAAGTATTACAACAACCCTCTCTCTCTCTCTCTCTCTCTCTCTCTCTCTTTCGTTTACTCTCTCTCCTCTTCCATTTCCATTTAATTTCCTATTTGTATAAAATGTTTTATAGTTTGTTTATATTATGTTTTTTTTATTATTGTATATTTTGTGTATTTGTATGTGTATTGTAAGATATTTGAAATGTAATTTGTTTGTGACAGCAGGGCTCCCTTGTAAAGCAGGCCTTGCGGCTTGAATGGGACTACCCTGCATTTTATAAAGAAAACATGAATAAATGAATAAATAAATAAATAACAACTAATACATTTAGAAAGGGAGATATATTTAATGATAAGAAAATCGCTACGTCAAATAGATATTGTGAAATCATTTCCTCACTATTCACCAATCATACCGATTGTTTAGTCCATTCATATATCAAAATGTATGTCATTCTACACTAACTCTCCACTACTTCCCCTTGCCTTAATAACAAAACCTGATTTCATAGTCTAAAGTAACCTAATAAAAGCTTGAATAATTTTCTACACATATTTAGGTATATATTCGTTTAAAAATTGTTTGATCATTAAGTCACCTATACGATTCTGACATAAAATGTATCACGGTGAACATCATGCAACAACATGTTACCAACATTAAAACTTGAGTAACGGCATGGTAAAAAAATTGGGGGAGAGGGGTTGGAAATATCAGATATAAAAAATGTGCAAAGAACATTAATATGAATCGTGATCATTACACTCTTATGACAAAGATGCTAATGCAGTGTCATAGCCAGGCGCGTAGCCAAGGGGGGGGGGGCACGGGGGGGGGGGGGGGCACGTGCCCCCCCCTAAAATGTCCAGGATCGGTTGAAATTTTGTAGACCCCTTTTTTTGACCTCGATCGATTACATGTATGTGCCCCCCCAAACATCAAACTCTGGCTACGCGCAGCCACATATCATGAAAACCATATTTATTTTGTATTAGTTCTCTGATTTTCCTCAAACAGGTTTTACTCTTTTTTTAAATCTTCATTTTGATAGCAAACTATTTTCGTCTCTTAGTTCACAATGAGGTATAACCCTCTCGTTAATTTTTTTAAATTACTATTTCGTAACAAGTCCAAGTTCAGAAAAATTAGACCTATTTTTGTTTAAACATCATACCGTAAATTCTACTTTTATCGCACCTCCCCCACACCCACTTCATAATCTACATAATTCCATTTTTCGTTAGTATCACTGTTATCATTTTCGTATAAATCCAATGATTTATTCAGACGAAGAATCACAACATATACTTAAGAAACTGGTTATGCATCACATTTGAATGTTGTTAAACAGAAATATATTTGTCTAGACAGACAAACTAAAAACATGTCTAGTTTTATAAGGTCAAATCATACCCCGTACCTAAACATAACGCCCTACCTAACCCCTATCGCTACAAAACTAACTCTGCTCTTAACCCTAACCCTATTACACCATGCCTAATTTTATTCAAAATATGTCCGTGCACTTAACACACACTTAGGCCCGTGAATGTTTTAAAAATATACATCGGGTTGACCGCTGACTCTGGTTTGCAATCGAGTTTATCCCTGACATCGGACCATTAACATGATCAAATAAAGGTAGATGGCAGGAGGACACAAACATGATTCTTATGAAAACAGTATCAATGAGGAAGATAAATAGAATGTCAGAGGCATTATGCACTTAATGTGATGGCCTGCCGTAGCTCGTGGTTTAAAATTCAACAGATAGGCATGGAATACCTCGATCGAGAGGAGATGGCGAAAGATGGCTGTCTCAACATTTACGCAGCCGTCAAGTCTAGGTATCAATATATCACTCACAAAAGAACAGAGTGAGTCGGGGGACTTGTGACAGAGCGTTGGAAGAAATGTTGGTAGACGACTTATCCTGTGTTGACAGAGAGACCAAATAATTGGCAAAAAGTCGGTGGTGTATCCAGGGCGGGCACATTTTGAACGAATTCCTTGATTGGGGGTGCTAAGAGGTACTTTTTCACTCCTAAATTGTCTGAGAAGCATGATAAGAACGACGGCAACGACAACATCACCAGAAATGTTGGGATGACGTTTATTATGTAGTTTTTGGATAGAGAGATACAGGGATTACACGATATATCAAGAGAAAAAACGAGGTGGGAGAAAACAAGAATGGAAGCCCAGAGAAAAACAAATAATTGTTAATTACAAAACTCGACGTATGGAAAAAAAAGGGGAATGAGAGATAGTTTAAGGAAATGACATATGAGAAATAATTATTTTGTAATAAATCAAATTCACGCCATCGATTTAACACTCGTAAAAATGCTTTCTCTTCATTCTCACTCTTTCAAGACTATTAAAAACATCTCAATCAAATCATAGAGATAGTGATAGATAGGGGATGAGAACAAAGAGGTGAAAAGTGAACTGAATTTGTTTACAAAGATATCACTAAAACGTTTCTCTAGTAAATGTTCAGAGTATGAGAAAGCCGGGCATAATTATATTGCGCCACATGTATAGAGCTTATCCTCAAGGTCATTATAATATTCACCAGAGAAAAATAGAACCTGTTCTTTCCAGCAATATAAGTAATCTTTGACTTAATCTGCGCACATGTTTAATCGGAAAAAGAGAGTCTGATGTTCCACTATATTTAGCTGCACACGTCATCAACAAGTACAGTCTTAACTTCTCGAAAAAATATGTTTTATAATATGACTAAAAGCATTGAGATCCATTTGCCCTTTCCAACAAGCTTAACATTCCTATTCCAAGTTAAATAACGACAAACTGGTAATACATTATTTTTAACTTATTTGAAGCTGGGTATGATCGGAAGATCTTTCCAGGGGATAGGTCCCATTATTAATATTAATGAAAAATGGTGGATTCTGTTCGGTAGAGATAGAAACCAACCTGTGCTCAGTATATGCTTGGCGTGATCATGAGGGATTTATTCTAATGCGACACTTGGCATTTTCATCAGGGTTGTTACTTAATTATCGACTTTACATTCATATTGCCGCCCCGTTTTATAAAACGAATAATTCATGTTTTGAAGCTCGGGCATTAGTGATATTCACTGCACTCGGTTAAGTCGGAGTGAAGTCGAAATCAAGATGCCCGAATATCGTCATATTATCATATGGGGATAGTTATGGACCTCGCTGCCAGAAACTATCCCGTTCTTTAAATTGTCGAGAAAACAATGTCGTTCGTGGCCACGTTGTCATTTTCATTTCCATTTCATCAATTCATACATTGATGTTGCATTTACACAAATCATGGCAAAAGACCCCCCCCCCCCCCCCACCCCCCATACTTGCTGTTGGTGTTCATGTAGGCCAGCGACATTACTCAAACTATATAATAGGCTTCCCAGGACCCCCCCCCCCCTTGAGACACTGCTAAACCTTTATAGTTTGGACTGATATATATTTTAATGGAAATATAAAGTTACTTCGAAAAGGGATAGCAAATGCTATTGCATTAAGACATAGCAGTTATTCAGGAAAGTCTCTCATTTCGTATACAAGTCATGCTGTGCCCTATGTGAACGCGAAGAAAAAACATGGATAGACATAAGCCGACCCTCCTTATCCCCTTAAAAAGCCCTCTCTACACGGTCTAAAGTGGGACCAGAGTTTGTTCCCCTCGGACCATGACGTAAGAATGCTAAAGCTTCCATTGACGTAGCTTTCTACCCATAATCGAATACGCCTCTGGAATAAAGCTATCAGGTTCACGCTTCACACACTCAAAAATGCAAGGAACGTCTAATTCTCTCGGAAAAGAAGAAATACGGGGATTGAAGACAAAAAATTATCCGAGATGTCGTATACTCTATGTATTATTTTTACCAAAAATATATCCGAATCGGAATACATTTTGCTTTTGTTTTGTACTCGAGAAGGGTAGCAATTATGTATGGCCTACTTGAAGTACCGAAGGCTGGAAAATAGCCCACCATGCGCAAAGCGTCTTTTGAAAGCACACGATTTCTGAAAGCAAAACTGTAACATTCCCGCGGGAGCTAAGCACTCCAAAATGCCCTACGAGAAGATTATGCTGGCAAAAAAATGGTTTTAGAAGGTAGGGGTGAGGAAATAACGTCCTTAGAGGGGCACACTAGTCAACGTTTGTTCATGTACTTACACAGGTGAGTATTAAAAGTATGACATATTTGGTTTGGTGGAGGGGGGGGGGGGCAAAGGAGCCGGATCCACCGCAGTAAAAGTATTGGATCATCTCTGACCATAGCCCGTTCTCACTTGTTCTGATATATCTAAACAGTAATTTTTTCCCCTTTCGTCTTAACATTACCTCAGAATGCTACACCCCAAATAATATCTATACAATGATATATTCCTTCTTAGAGAAATATGAGGCGATTGTCTTTTTGGTATTCAAATGTCAATAGAGATTTATAGTGATTTTTCTTCTATGCAATTTGGAAATACGCCGACCTTTTTTATTTTCCGTGGTTATTGTTCCAAGTAGATGTAGATGACAGGTTTCTTTGTAAAGAGGAGTGTGCGTGAATGTGGTGCGTGCATGAATGTTGAGGATGTGTGTGCGTGTGTGTGCGCGCGTGCATCCGATGATTAATGGCAGAAAAAAGTAAGGACTTTATACATGTCTCATAGCTATTGAAAAATTAATCACAAGTTATAACAAATACTGTATATAGCAACTTTAGTCATTAAATAGCCTACACTCTAAATTTTTACTACGGTTGACCTATTTGTATGTGCATGTGTTCAAACGATTCAACCAATAGTTTCTGAAAATAGTGCTTGTGAACTGTTAGCAGCAGCGTGTCTACAAACGCTTACTTATCTTGACCAATTTCACAAAGATAAATCATTCAATATCTAACAGTAAGACACAAAACTGTTTGCCAACAAGCGAATAAACTGATTGTTTTAACAATAAGTGCTGATTTACCTGCGTTTTAAGTGTTTGATCACTAACACGTAAAACATGTATGTGATTGGATTCTGGGGACAATAACATGTGAGTAAAACAAACGCTAAAAATGTATGCAATCGATACAAAAATAGAAATTAAGAGAAATTAATGGGTAAAAATTCAAGTACAGTAATATATAAGCAGCAAAAACTATTAAGTCGTACTTGGAAACGCCTTAATGTAATAAACGATAGATTTTTGGCATAATTTTGGCTACGTTGACACTCATCTGTGAAACGGTGAATCCAGAATCCTTCAATATTCCAAACATACAAATTCATTTGTCACTTTTAATCTACTTACCTTTCATAATATAAATCCTGGTTATAATGACAAAATCAGTGAAATATGACATTAAAATTCCTTAGGATGGCAATTAGCGGTGAGTGATGTAGATATGTAGGAATGAATGCCCCGCTTCACGTCAATGAAGCGATTTAATCTGAAGAAGATGACAGTAATAAGATTTATACAAGCTCTGGAGAGTCAAATTTACTCCTACCCATGGTTTCCAGATGTCACACAACAAGATTTAGATATATTCCTGCATCTACGGCATTTTTTGTCATTTTTCCCCATTATATTTCATTTCCAGGAACATAAATGAGTATAATATTTTTTAAAAATACAAAAAACGAAGTACAATACTAACTTTACAATTAAAAAAAAAAATCTCAACCAATGCCTTGGGGTTACCAAAAGAACCTGAGTTTCTGCAAGAGGCTCTCCTTATTATTTGATGGTATAATACATAAATAAACAAAAACATACATAAATAAACATAATTACATAAGATATATATTATTCAATACCAAGTGTCGTGGTCGAGTGGTTTAAGGCGTTGACTGGAGATGCGAAGGTCGAGGGTTCGAATCCCGACACGGCACAAATATCCTTTGGCAAGATATTAACCTGCACTTGCTAGTCTCTACCCAGGTGATAAATGGGTATCCGGTAGGATGCGACCGTCATTGTTGGTCAAACAGTTTTTTGAGCGTCAAGTAACGCCTGGCTGGAATGCTCTCCAGGGAGTGGAGATTGTGCACACAGTGTGTGCGGGCAAGCACTGAATCCAATGACCGGGGTAATAATATATTTGTAAAGCGCTTAGAGCGTTTGTGATAAGCGCTATATAAAAGCTAAATAATATTATCATGTATTATTAAGATACAAAAGACAAATCATGATATCGTAAATATATAACAATTGTAGGTTGTAATAGTGAACCGATTATAAAGAAAAAAGAAGAACAAAAAAGAATCGCTTATACATGTATTTTGCAAAATAAAATGCCTTAAATAATATTATATTAAACTAAACTTGATTTGCATTGTAAACGGAAGAAAGCTGTAAAGAGACAAGGCGATGTAGCATCGTGATATATGCAATAGCCTCTATTTCATAAGTTTGTAGTCTGTTAGTGAGTAGCTAATTTCATTGCTTAGGATATGGGCCGAAATGTATAATCCTTGAATATCGGTCTATTGCACAGAGATCCAAAATTAATGGTCCAATCGCATATTGCCTCGTTATGATTCATCTTTGTTCTGGACAGGGAGATCATGAGAGGCATCTTTCACACAATGATCATCTGGTTGATTCCCTTGTCAAGCTCAATGACCCGTCTGATCCATTATTAATTACTTCCAGAGTCAAGGTCGCTGAACAGATTAGATACCGGTAGAATTCAAGAAGCACATGCATGCCTATCTGTCATGGTATCTATAAACTATGAGGTTCAGTGGCGGACATCGCGACACCGCTCTCGAATTCCTATTCAGGTTCGATCTTGTTCAATTCAGGCTCTAAATGAGAAGTCCACGCTGAAGAGAATTTGGTCTTTAAAAAAATAAAAAAAAATGAAAGAAACGGAGCAAAACAATATTTAGAACAACTCAAAACTTTAATCGACCAAACCCGATTCGGTAACTCTGTAACAATCTTTTTACCAGCCAGATTATTTATAACAAGTGCCCCGTGCTCCTTCTTATAAGGGCCTCTACTGAAATGTTATATTAACCCTTTTATTTTGACAAGTGCCCCTTTCCCCTTCTTATTAGAGCTCCTTTTCACCTATGATTTAGTGCCCCTTTCCAGATGCAAGAAGTATGTCTTTTCAACACTGATTACTGCCCATTTTAATTTCACACTTTCAATTTTAATAAAAGCCCTTTTCCCTTCTCGTAAGTGCCGACTTTCCTTTTGTAATAAGGGCCCATTTCAAATATGATAAGTCCCCCCTGTTACTGCCATATGATAAGTACCCGCTTTTACCTATATTTCCCAATTTCTCGTTTGAACCACCACGATGAGGAGCAGTAGGGGGAACAGGGGGCAGAATGTAAAAGTTTCCCTTTGTTGGTGACCTTTTTTTGTCCACAAAGTGCCATTTCTGTCGGTGCACCTCCACTTTGAGAGAAAGAGAAAGGGGTATGGTAAAAAGCATCCAACAATATGTACTTAGGGCGCAGGTATAATGAACTGGTTCTTTCGGGGAAATTTAAACTAATTGAAATTTTAGTAAAGAGCCGGTGGGGATGCGCTTAAGTCACTGAAGTTAACAGTTTCCGCTTGATCGATAAGAATGTTATAAATTTAAACCCTTTTTATTTTTTGTAGCGTTTTCCTAAAACTTTTACTGATCTACCTCTCATTTCTCTCATTTTCATTGATTTTTTTTTCGTCGGTCGTTTTTGCTCATGTTTGATGCCGGAGTAGACTATCCCTCCAGTATTAAAGTTCTGGTGAAATCCAAATATAAGTTGATTCCTGTTGATGTGTAAGTCTGCATACAACTCATATTTTGTTATTTAAACATCTAAATATATTCCAGAGATTTTTAAATATTTGTTCAAAATAAATTTCTCAGACCTGCTAAGCTCCACCCTAAAAAAATGCTCTAGATCTCATGCATCTTAGGATATCATTATCTGCCAATCAATATTGAGCTAACAAGTAACAGTGGCATGTAACTTCTCCCAGATTAGCACATATACATGTCTGAGTTCTTTTTTTCAAAACAAAACAAACGCACAAAAACACCCCCGAAAAAACCCATAAAATGCAACAGTAGATTAATAGAAAATAAAGTAGATCATTACATTTGTGTGGTGCTTTTCACAGTTTATCACATTTTGTTCAATGTGTCTAGAAATGCGGGCAGGAGCACGATAATTATAAAGGACACCATTGTGTGTACTTGATGTAAACTTCAGACTGTGTTCTTTTTTTCAAGGAGAGGCAGTATCCCCTATGCCAGGCGCGTACGCAGGATTTCCTTAAAAATACACACATAAAAAATACCTAAGGGGGGGGGTCAACCCCCTAACCCCCCCCCCCCCTCCCTCCCCCCTGTGTAAGCGCCTGCCCCATGCCTCCCCCGGATCCACCTCAAATAATATTCAAATGTATGGATTTACCCGTCCCCTCCCCATTCTGTACTGAAAGAAGAGTTTGTACATCATGATCACCGACAGAACGCATTCAGCGTTATGAAAACTGAATCAGAAATTATTGAATTAAACAAAATTATCATTGAAAAATACTGATTTCTCGAATACGATTACTGATAAGTACAAAAGACGAAAAGAAAAAGATTAAATTGAGTTGATTTGTTCATAACCTTTCTTCTGAACCGGAACGAAGTCTAAGGTAAAGAAATCTTAACGATTTCCCACGTCAATGAAAAAGGGTCCAAAAATGAATGGCAAAGTGGAATTTTTCAGGCTAAAATTTACACCTCAATCAGCAGGCTACAGATAATTCTACTTTATCTTGTAATTGAATTAAATTCAACTTGTCCATTTATTGTGAACTGATATTTCATCACATCCGCCCTATTATGACCCGTTTTCTATGTTTCGCAAATATCACGTATGTAAGTAAAAACGCACTTCACGAAGGAATCGGCATTCACTAACGCTCGTGAAAAGGATAGGTGTAATATGAAATATTTATATAAACAAACCTTCTTATGAAATTGAGAGCTTTAGGTGGAAGAGTGAAACTATCAGGTACCCAGGTTCTGGACACCATGGTGTAAATCAGATAGACGATTTCATGGAGAGGAATTGTCTGCCATAACAATTTCACGGTTAACGCATCAAACTTAACACGCCAATGGCCTAAGAACTGAAGATGAAATAGAGGTCAATTATTAGATATATGAGATTGTCGTATAACGCTAGACATGCATGCAGAGCGATCTTTGACAGGGAAAGAAGAGTCCTTGATAAAGGAAAAATCTTACACTGAACATGCCTCGCACCCCCTGTGCTTTATTTCCATCCTGTAACCAATATAGACAATACTAACAATCGCAGTCCCGACTCTTCCTTAGCCAAGGCAAAAATGTGGGCTAAACGAAAATCATCTGCATTTAATTGAACCATTAAGATCTTTGTTTCATTTACGATAAAACAGCTGGGTTTTTCTTACCACCTTATGTATAATTTACTTAGAACATGAGTTACAGTGTAGTGATTTCAGATCTTATTTACAATTACTTTTTCAGAGAAAAAATATCTCATTTGGACCCCCGCTCCCGAAAAAAATGTTTCTTGTTCGTGTTATTGCTGCATTTGTCACAATACCTGCTAGTTGCAAGTTCAATATAGTTAACTTGGATAATAGAACTACATGTTCCTTCCTTCTGCTTGAAATTTACAAATCCCCGATTGAGTTAAGGACTTTATACTTGTACCTAAATGTCAGGAGGTCGTTGATTATCAAATGTAATCCAGATTTTATTCCCAGGGAGGATTTGAATGCGACATTTAATTATTTGTAACTGGGAAACTAAATTCTTTAGCTTCTTCAAACCGGACTATGGTGATACTTTTCACGGGATTATACAGGATATATGCCAAATATCTCAAGTGCCTTATTTATGATACGACAACATTGGCAAAAATGCTTTCCCTTAAACCACGCGTTTAAGGAAATCCAAGAAACCCGAGGCGTAGCTACAGGGGAAAGGGGCATGTGCACCCCCAAAATTAAATGGGGGAAAGGGAGGGAAAGGAGATTGGCAATTAGAAAGGGGGAGAGGATTAGGAGGGAAGAGAAGATGGTATTGAAGCAGAAAGAGCAAGAGAGAGGGGGTGATGCCCTCTCTTTGTTAACTCTAACGTTATGTTGAAAATCTTGGGGCTTTTTACTGAAGTTTGTGTTTGCATTGTGTCGATGTCATGTTATGTTTTTCCAATTTCTCACCGATTTTGAATGTTATTATTTCCTATTTCAATGTCATGCATTTGATGTCTTTTTATACATGATTTTTATGTAAACGCAATATGTAAAATCCCACAATGAATTTCCATGTCATTATTGGACGAAATGAAATTGAATTGAATTGAATTCGCATTTTATCCATTGACAAGGCATATGCCCCCATCAATGTCTTCGCCTATACGCTTCGTCATTATAGGGAACAATACATGAGGCTGCGTGCACGCTATTGTTACGCTGCTTCTTGCATGCTAGCAAACATACGTAATAGCAGTTATTGTTCATGCCCATTGGACTGTGCCTAGTGTTTTGCACGCGCTATTGTTAGTACCATCGCGTTAATCCGATTATCTCGTTATAAATCTGGCACTGGGGGGATTAGCCCTGTGGCAGGATAAGAGTTAACAGTTAACATCGAGTGTGCACACTGAAGGACAAAAACTGATTCAACCACTACAGTGCGAGTCCAAAAAAAGTTTACACTTAGAAAATTGCTAATTATTTTAAAAATCATCTATAAACAGTAAATGATTATACATCTTATGAAAGGGTGTTTTACCCCAAATCATTTGGTATCATTTTTGTGTGGTATGTGTTCACGCTTGGATGAACAGGAGGCATCGTTTGCGAAAGTGCAAATATCGATTTGCGACAAAGTTGCTTGTGTGATGTTTAAACAAAGCAATTGGGATTTGGGTATTAATTCGGTCTTTGCAGATCCAAATAACATCCCTAAGAAAATTAATCATGCCACACATATCAAATATCGAATATTTAATATCAACGAACATTAAGTGCGCGCGTGTGTGTGACTTTGCTTCTGCAAAAAGCATATGCAATGCATTTCATTTGATACATTCAATTCATTCTCTCACTCCGCTAATCCCAACATTATACATGCTGTAGGCATCACTTTGGCGCAAGTCGATTTTTGCACTCTCGCAAAGAATGCCTCATGTTCATCCAAGCGTGAACACATACCACACAAAAATGATACCAAATGATTTGGGATAAAACACTTTTTCATAAGATATATAATAATTTACTGTTCATAGATTATTTTTAAAATAATTAGCAATTTTCTAGGTGTAAACTTTTTTTTGGCTTACACGGTAGTTTGTGCGAGTCAAAATATGCCTGTCTTCATCCCGGCGTCTTGTTAAAGAATCTCATGATCTAGACTAAAGCAATGTGAATGGTCGAGACACTTCTTGTTGAGGAGAACAAACAATGAGTCTTCAAGTGGAGAGAGAAAAACTACTCCTCAAAATACAATCCTACATAGATAACATTACCTAAGGCATTCAAGGAGACATTTTAAACACGCGGCATTCTCGGTTCTCATGGAGCTTTTAAATGGGAGAGAAGAAAAGCGATGAAACCTCGTGACTATTAAGAGTGACGAGAATACTAGTCTTCTGCCGCCCGGGGCTAGCCGGCTCGTTTACAAGTCCAATCCGTATTCATGTCATAGAAATGGAGATAGAATTTAGCTGCTTTTCTGATGTGATTATCGACTTAAATCCTGTCTTAAAACTCCAACCTGGTGCACTCATTTTGTCCTGGCTCCTACTTGTTTTTTTCTTCCTCCCTTCAATTTTTTATTGAACGGTTCCGAGATAGCATTTCATTATGAAATGGGGTTAGCTAAAACATGATAGTAGACTCTCTTTTAAGAATGAAATCTATACCACAAATAACTGGCGCACGGGTCACAACAGGTGGGATAGCTGTCTATTACAATAACTACTTATACTCTCATAGTAACGTCATTGCCAAATTTGATAATGGTCTCTACTTAACAATGTGTTATGAATATACCAAAGTTTGAAGATGATCGATCAGTGGCATAATTTTTAGTTTTTCTGTTTTTCTATTATTGTGTATAATCTCCTTTCTCATGTCATTCTTTTCTTTCTCAATCCCCTCCTTTCATTTGATGAAATAAATGTGAAATATCCTCCCTGATAACTCTCCCCCTAGGCCTCTTTATAGTCCATGTTTAAATAGTCCTATGTTTGGAATCGGTTTATAAATACAATTATTCTGTTCCTTTTTATTCATTACTCTTTACTACTAGGAATTAAGTTTTGTTTATAAATTCATTTTTAACAGTGATTGTCAATTCATCAAAATGTAGCATTAATCATCTTCATGATTGTAGCAATTTCTTGTTTTGTATCAGCATTTCTTTTAAACATGATCTTTGAGCAGAAACAATATAACATCGATGAGTTATAATATTTGACAAGAAAGGACAAAAGCGCTGTGTTCCTATCTACTATAGATAGGTCTACGCTTTCTACTGTTGTGTACTTAGGTCGTCTTTTCAGTCTTGTCCTCTCATCCTTTCTAGATATCTTAAAAGGGGAGATGATCTTTATTGTGACATACAAAAGTAATATAACAACATTAAAACAACAATTACTTCAGGAAGCTTTTTTGCATTAGATTACAAAGATAATTGGTGGGAAATGTTTATGTTGTTGAATGGTATTCATGTAAATAGAATTAACTCGAGTGCGGACAGCTTATAAGCTGATATTAATAAAAGCAGAAAAGATAATAGAAACCAATTAGTTAAAGTTTTAGCAATAACCGATTAAGAAAAGGAATTTTATAAATTTTTGAAGTTGTCATCAGTGAAACACAAATTGGCAACTCTTTGACGTATTTGGCAAGCTCCTCTCCAATTTGCTCAGTACAGAAAATATAATAAACCTTTATTTTTTTAGTTATTGGTGCTAAATTAAATGGTTTCATACGGGGGGGGGGGGTGTTTAAAAACATATTTGCAATATTTGTATTAAGGGTGAATGCATGATTGAAATTTTTCTTGAAGGAATTTCTTTTAAAGATCTTATTTTGTGTAGTACAGAGCAAATGGGAGGGGAAAATTGTCTTGGATTAATCGCACCTTCAAAAATTCATAAATTTCTTATTTTTAATCTGTTTTTGCTAAAAATTTACACTGACCTGTTTTTCCTATTTGTTCTGCTTCTTTTCAAACTGGCTTAATATCAGGGTGGACTTCCTCTTTTAGTCTCACCATCACAATCTGGCAGAATTCTACTTGCACTTCGTTAATTTAAGAAAGCGGTCATAAATCGGTCGTTACACGCAAAGTGTTGTTTGTATTATCACGTTAACTCATTTACTGTTCTGACTAACAAGGAATATTGTGGATAGCATCATGTTTTCTACGTTTGAGTTTATCCTTGAGTTCTAACGATTAAGTGATTCTGACATCATTACTATCCCATGTTTAGGTGTTGGCCATTAGTGTTCTACAGATGTCCATCTTCTCGGTGTGTTTTACCAATTCAATTTTGCCTAGAGGCACAAGTCCTTCCTAGACCCAAAAGATAACGAAAATGAGCTGATCACTCCCTTACGTATAGGATTTCTAGCTAAATGACGTTCCTTAATGAACGTCCGAAGGGAAGAGGGGAAGACTACGAATGATTGTAATAAAATGAGATAGGAAATGGGGAAGAAGAGGGGGCAGGGAGGGACTAGGGAAGGTAGAAGGAGGGGGAGGGAGGTCGGCTGGGCGACCAAAGGAAGAAGAAGGAGGGTGACGCACAGAGAGGGAGAAAGAGAGAGAGAGAGGGGGAGGGAGGGATGGAGAGGGAGAAAGAGATAATGAGAGGCGGAGGGAGAGAGCGAGAGGAGAAAAAGAAGGAAAGAGAGAGAGAGAAGCAGAAGGAGCAGCGGGAGATTTGGGAATTATTTCACTCAACCATTACGAATAATTGTATTTCAATAGTAAGAATACAAACTGCATGCATTTAATGTTGTTAGGTAGGACAAGCCATAATGTTTATCCTACCTAGTAATAATTCATGTATGCAATTCGCATTCTGACTTTTGAATACGATTATTCGTATCAGGTGAATTAAATAGTTTGTAACGGGGTTCTTAACGAAGATTTGTGCACTAAATTCGATTACCTTACGAAAATTGTCTATTGTGAGAACGCAAATTGCATTAATAATTTGTAACTCTTCTGGGGCGAAGGTTTCGCATAAATGAAATAGATTTGTCAACTACTATGTTTTAGCATTTTTTAATAAATAACCCTTTTGATATATTTCTTCACCGAATATAATTTGTACCTTCTCAGCTATACTTTTCCCTATCATAGGATAGACCACAATTCCTCCACCAAACTATCCTCAATCGAACAACTCAAAGCCCTAGGTACCTACATTTGGACACCATTGCAGCACACTGTCCCTTACCATCATCTCCCTACACTGGGTACTGATTGTAATCCTGTTAGTGATATCAAATGTTACCAATCGTATGGCTCATTTTGAAGAGCAAATTAGACGCATGAGAGGCTATCCAGAGGCTATACACGTGCAGATATACTAGACGCAACAAATCCCTCCACATTCCCACAAGTCTACGTTTGAAAGGAAATCCATGAGACTGTAGACGAACAAGAAAAGAAGACAGAAATATACATCTAGAAAGTGGGCTTTGGGTATGAAATATGTAACGCCCCCTTTCCCTACGATTTTCATCGTCAATTCTCTAGCATCAACCACATTTCATTCATCTTCCTTCTTTTTTCTTACGTATTCCTCTCTCTCTCTCTCTCTCTCTCTCTCGATCACTCTCTCTCTCTCTCGATCACTACTCCTTCTTTCAGAGTTTACACTCTTTCTTCATATTTATCTTAGTGCATTATTATGATCATATAGTGAGCGTTATTCTTAATAATTATATCAGTGGTCTTTACGAATTGGTTCACGTTTTCTCAATTTTTGATTTACGATTTACTATTCTCTAATTATGTATGCTGTATTAATTTAAATTAAATACAATGAAACTTGAATTATATTTTTACAAACAAAATTGCAATAAGGCTTTAAAAGCAAATTCCTTAACTTTGTTTTTGTCTTCTCTTTTCTTTTATTCTATTCATCTGTGTACAATTTGGTGAAATTATACGTTGCGTGTATACGCAAAAAAAGAAGAACTTTTTCATTGATGCTACTTGTTATGCTTATTTATGTCTACTACCCCATGTGTGATGCAAAGATTGTATTGTATATCAATCTGAAATGTCAGATTTCCAATTTCGTTTCTCAACATCAATAAGTGACACGTGATAACACACACAGTACAAAATAAAAGTGATAATGCCCGAGTGTTTGCATGGAAACATGCAATAAAAAAATTGAGACAAAGAATCGATATACATTTTACTAAAGAAATCTAAGCGAGCATAAAAGGCATTACGCAAATACGCCTCGTCGTCGTCGTCATGTATGTTGAGCTAGTTAACAACTTCTACTATTCAGGAGTAAAGTGTTAGCCAAACAGACATTCACCTAGGAGCAAATTAAGCACGACGACGGCACAGAGTGACATTTTTCTTCTCGAAGCGTACCACACGAAATGAAATTTGCCCTTTCTTCGGAAACAGGAACACAAGAACCCATTTTAATTTTAAAAATCGACCAAGGTGTAATCATCGCACTTGTTTTGCATTTTCCAGTGGTTGCCCGGGTCTGCTTGGTTCAAACGACCCAAATATCTAAGATTCAAGTTTCAGTTAATTATCGTCAGCGAAGCTTCTCTAGGCTCCAAATCAAAGCAATCTAGATGTAAAAAGGGGAGTATGGGCTCTATGCAAATATCAATTTCGTTTGTGACTAGGTAATAGCGAAAGAAGCGCGCGCCATAAAGTGTCAATGTCGTAGTTTCAATATGACGATCGCGAAGTAGTAAACTGGACACCGTTTTATGACCCTCAGATATTCGCAAAATCTATGTTAACTGGCCTCCTATTGAAAATGATGGATACAGTTAGTCCACCATTCGCTTTAAAATGACTAGTTCAAGCATTTTAAGGTGGCTATTTGTAGCCATCAAGCGATAGTTCCTTAGGAAAATCAGCATGGCAAGAGGCGTCTCAATCTTTTTGGGTCATAAAGAGAAATTAAAATATGACTTGTTTTCTGATAGGGAACCCATTTCTTCTATTTCGTAATGATATCCACTCTAAAGCCTTCTCAACAACAATGTGTGTTGATTGTAATATCTATTTCATAGTTTCTATTGATTCCTGGGGGTTGCATAGCTATTTTTACATCCCATGGGAACAAATTCGACAGAAAATGAAATGTTAGTGTTGTATTACATGAATAAAATCGCATAATTTGCATCGATTGGTAAATTTGTGTGATCGTATTCTCAAAATGTGTGGGTGCGCCATGTATGTGCGGTCGTGCGGATGTGTGTGTTTAATTTGATTGTGTCGTCACAATATACACACCGTAGAGTACATCGCCTACATAGTTGATCAAATATTTGTTAACATATCAAATCAAAATACACTGAAAATTTGGTAACTTTGTTAATGAAATGTTAAGGTATATAGGTTTTATACGACTTATTATTCTATATTTCCTAATTCTTTTATAAACGAAGAGTACAGTGGGTTAGTGACGTGCCTAGGTTATGACCCTCATCCACACGGGGCATCCATTTAACATGTTTAATGGACAGGTTGTTTTTCGCTGTAATCCTGAGCGAGTGGGAGGGCACGTTAACACACATATCTATATTATAAGCATTATAAACTGTCTTCCAATCGAACCACGGATGCCGGTGACCTTTATTTGTTGCAGATTTAATTGTATGTAGCAGGGATACATCGAACATCGATTTTTAATTTCCTTTTCTTAGAATAAATCCATGTTAGAATCCTTTTCTCGGTTGTTCTAGGAGCATGCCTATATACGACGAAGTCATATAATATTGCGTCCACTCAACCTTCTTGAAATCGAATCAGTTTGTCCTATATTGCAAATGATTCCAAAGAGATATTAAAAATAGACCACGTAGCCGGCTGTGCCGAAAAAAAATTATTTCTGTATTAAAAATGATATGACTGTCTTATTCCCCCAGGGTAGTCTCATCAATTATGATACTGCCTTTCCTGGGGGTCCTGTAGTTGCTTCAGCATTACCAGACTCCCATTGAATACTCAATGGTCAAGATGATCAAATGTTGATGAAATACCTCGTCCAAGAGTATAAGAACCGATCAAGGATCGAACCCATATATAGAGCGCCAGGAGTGTCAAATTTGGCAGACATAATCGCTATAAAAGAACCCACAATTGTTATTATTATTATTAGTAGTAGTAGCAAAAGGAATACGCTACCTTTAAAACATTGGCTTTTTAATTTGGCATTTACATCCTGTATTAATCATTAGGTTTCTTATCTCCTCCTCCTCTCACTCGTCTAAGATGTCATCAGCTTGACAGGAGTACAGAAAGTAAGATTAGTTTCTGATTACAAGATTATCATGCAATCGTATTGTGTGGAATTCGAAGAAACGTGTGATGTTCAGAACATGCCAATAACATGCGACGTTACATGCCCTGTAGCATTTAATACTGGTTGATCCTCGAAGGGCAGTTTCACTTCAAGTACATATACGTGGGTAATGTTAAGAGGATGTTAATTGTTTAACATGGAGGCGAAGAGGAGAGAGAGAGAGGAGGAAGAAGAAAGGGAGAGATAGAGAGAAAAAGAGAAAAAGAAAGAAAGAAAGAAAGAGGGGGAGATAAATAATGGAGAGCCAGAGAGAGAGAGAGAGAGAGAGAAACCTGCAGACAAAAAGAAGATGAGAGACATAACTAGAGACAAAGAAAGAGAAACAAAGAGAAACATAAAGAATATGGCAATATGGAGAAGGAAGGGGGGGGGGGGCTCCCCTTTTGTCAATGGTAATTTTACAAACTGTTTTTCTCCTTATAATTGGTATCTCGTTCGCAATTTTAGAAAGACATAATGTCCGATATATTAAACGTCACTCAAAAATACATTTTAATAATAATTATAATACGACAAGTATAGTTTACTCATTGTATTTTAACAATTTGACGTTTTATTATTTTCTAACAGATGGCCCTATTTTACTCGGAGAGGGCTCCTTTCGACTTTGTGTTCTACCAGTGTGTGACGATTCGTCAGATGGATGGGATAGCGAGTGGTATTTACACCACCTTAGTACTCTTCATACAGGTCGTGGCTCCTATGTTCATCATGTTCACCGCTTACATCGCCATCTTTGCCAAAATAAGGAGAGAAAGTTCTAAAGGTGAGAAATCATGAATGTACACGTATAGTTGGTGATTCGAGGGAAACGAAATTAAATATATTTATACCTACCTCCTACCGATTGAATCGCTCTACAAAATATTTAAAAAGATTATAGATCGAAGGAGAAGTTAAAGATGTCCAGTTTTTTTGTTATACTTGTTGTTGATTCGGTTTTTCTAGAAAAAGGTATCCCCAAAGGGTTACAGTAAAAAAAAAAGTTGAATGGATAGGGAAAAGAGGTGGGGGTATACTCATCTTGTCAAAAGTGTAAATGTATTATTATTTACCAGTTCACCGACGATTATGGATTTGGTTATGGGGGGTACCTCTCAAGTGACTTCCTCAAGAGCCCTTAACATAAAAAAGACTCGTGAACAGAAATCTGAGGTTATACAATTCATTATGAAAATAGTAACGCAGCATGCTTTCAAGAAACACCATCAAAACCTATTTATTTGTTAATCTAAGGCGGCTTATAATGAACGTTTATGAACATATTGTAACTGATGTAAAATGACATTGTAAGATTTATAACGAAGGTAATGTCTGTTGCGCATGAGGCATTATTTGCCTGACGTGACATTTCGTCAGCACCTGGCACGATCTTGACCCGCAATGTGAAGTTGCCATCACACAAAAAGTGAACGCCAGACGATTGTTGGCCTACACATTGATTTAAATTGCTGGTGTTCTTGCTTGTATACGCGATCGAAATGACGCATCGCGTCCAACATGAATTATGATTTATTCCGTTCATAGGATGAAGCGTCAGAATAAAACGTTTAATGGAAAAGGAATAATTATAGATTTAAATGACGAGATTTTTTTTCTTCTTCATAGGATTAAGCATCAATGACGCTGAAGATAACATTTCACAGCAACACAAGGCTCGATCACGGCTCTTCATGCGTGCTCAGCACCGGACATTGCGAATGATCATCACCATCTTTCTCGCGTTTGTCGTCAACTGGACCCCTTACGTAGTGGCAGCTCAGGTATATGCCTGGCATTTCTCCGACCACCCCGCCTCTCTAGCCATGCGCATCGTTTACGAGGTCGCTTTCCTCTTCGGACTGTCCAACTCATGC
The DNA here is from genome assembly GCA_035222895.1 of Strongylocentrotus droebachiensis. Classification (NCBI taxonomy): domain Eukaryota; kingdom Metazoa; phylum Echinodermata; class Echinoidea; order Camarodonta; family Strongylocentrotidae; genus Strongylocentrotus; species Strongylocentrotus droebachiensis. Next base: position 180,347 of record JAVYIG010002461.1, on the reverse strand, counting down.
TTCAACCCCCTCGTCTACGGATGTTGCAATCTGCACATCTTCGACAGCTTCTGCGCCTCGTGCTGTGCCGTGATCATCGGCCGCCCCGACTCCAGCATGACGGACCAAAAGACATCGACATACACCATGAGATGGTCGATGAAGTCGAGCCCGACGGCCAAGCAAGGGTATGGTCATCATCATCCTCATCATAACAACAGCGTAAATCGACACAGCAACCAAAATCAGGGAACAAACAACCAATGGATCAAAGGAAGATTACAGACAGAGGGCGCTGTTTCAAGTACGAATAATCACACTTTAGTGGGTAAAAGAGATACATTTAAGTTACTTTGAAAATGAAAACTTTTCAACCTATATAATAGCCTTGAGTAATTTAGATGTGCCGTTAAAGTTTTACAAAATATATAATCATTAGCTTTGGTTTTATGAAGCAACATGATTAATTTCTCCTTTCAAATATTGCAAATATAGCACACTAGGGTGACAATCCAGTTCACAAGGCTGTCATGAGTCTAACAAAAAATCCTATGATTCACCAACCCTAAAGTCTAACGAGAGTGAAGTTTTTAGTAGGGAAACCTTTAAGATCTCAAAGCTTCGGTCTCTCCCCGAGTGGGCTCCATGGACGCAGTGGGGTGTACCCTATTACCCGAAACTTTCATTTACCGCGGGTAGTGCGTTTCGATGAAAGATGTACTAATTAATCTCTAATGAATAACAAAAGAATTGTATAGCCTGTTTGAAACTAAAAGATAAATCTTGGGATGTTATTCTTGACAGAAATGTTTAAAGCTAAGCTTGAGCTCTGGTATGTGGGAATCGTATGTCGAGAGAACATGGTTTTAATTCATTCTGGATTGTTTGTCCTGCAGTAGATTGTTCGAACCAGTAAATAAAAACAAACTCACAAAAACATGCTGGAAATCATTTTCAATAAAAACTACAACTTTCATTAATTTTGTACATAGTGACATAAAGTTAAGCACATGGTGTCGGGCTTATACTTACCTTGATGTCCTTACCTTTCGATGCTCATTACCCAGCCGCTATACGTTTTCTCCCAAAATCGTTTGGCACATATCATTTATTTGTAATCTTTAACATTCGGTGTGAGTTTTGTTGGATTCTGTGAGAATTTCTTTTCCTATCATTACCCTGATCTCAAGCTTATCTTTTAGAGTATTTCCTTTCACTTTTTTTTCCTAGGTACCTCTCAAATGACGGTTTCCTGAGTGGGATTAAATGGACTTTCGATTTCCGTCAGATGATTGTAACGTGTCGAAGTCACGACTAAATACGAAGGACTCTGTTTAGACGAATAAAGATTTCAAGGTCACAATTATATGGAGGAAACGGATGTTTGGAAACTCACGGAGAAGAGAAAGAGAACTTTGATGCCACGTGACCTAAATAAAGGACAATGCAAATAGGAGGCAAGAGCACTGTTGAAGAACCTGTCTAATCTCTTACTAACAAGATTCACCATGCAAGAGATGACATGGATAAGAGCTATCGATGGGGTCTGTTTCTAATTTTCCCGAAGAGGAATCGCACTTTATAAGGAACACTTAGATTAACTTATTTTATTTGAACGTCGTGGATTATTGTAACAATATATTTCTTCATGATATGACTTGTGTGGACACATGTGGACATTTGTTTCAGAATAGAAAACTGTAAATGTGCGACTAAATTTTGAAGTCTAGAAGATTCGTCAGAATATGACAACTGATGGCGATGGGTCGAAGGCCAACTATCAGCCTCTTCAGAATCGGTTTAAGAAAAATGTACATTTAACTATTTATGTGTATTTTGGAATTTTGTTTTGACCTACATTTCACAAGACTTTGTCAATAAGAATATAGTATGACTGTGTGTGTAAATCATATAATATTTAAAAGGCTTTTTTTGTTACTGTAAGTTGTTATCAATTTGCCCTTCAATCAAAAGAAATGCTTTATTTATTGTTGCAATCTCCGATATTTTTGTTGTTTTAGTTGAGTCATGATAATGACCGGGAAATGCGTTTATAGGCAATGAGAAAGAAAGAGGTAAATAATACTGTATAGATGAAAATGTAGAGACAGAGAATATTTTAAAGTAGGTACAACGCAATATACTATAAAATCCTTTTATAGTGATATTCATATTTATTCATCACTTTTACGGTTGGGCACTTAACTGTGGAGTGGTATAATTATATAACCATCATGGTGGAACGTTATTTCTTGATGTCTGTTTTTACGAATACCGACCTTGACAATAATCTGTACATAACTGTTAGATAAGAAGTACATACTCCATGCAGAAAAAAATATAACAGGTAAGTTTTACTAAGTGTAGATTTCCTAGTTGTAGGACTCTGATATGATTCTGATATGTTGGGAATGCTTGCATGCCATGGCTCATTCTCAGATGCCTCTGTTGACCGTAGAACACTTTTTAAAGATACGCGGTAAGCCAATGCATATCAATCATTGCATTTTAATATTCTTATTATTACATTTTTTGTATTTACACATAGTTATACATGTTGTCTTTATTGTTTTATCTTACTATCTCTTCATACATTACATCATACGTCTGATGGCTGTAATACCAGATGTTTTAATTTAACAGTAACAGATCCTAAACATATCGTATATAGTTATTGAAGCCAGTCATTTACGTTCCATAATGATGCAGAATTGAAACATTTATAGATACCTATGTCCTAAAGTATGAAGTAGCATATACTACTGAAACTAATTGCTATTACAACTACTTCTCCCCACACATCTACTTCTACAACCACCAATAATCCTACCCCTCCTTCTTCTCCTTCTTCTCCTCCTCCTCCTCCTCCTCCTCTTCCTCCTCCTCCTCCTATTACTATTACCACTTCCACCATTACTACGACTAATAATAATGATAATAACAATAATAATTATTGGTGCTGCTGCTGATATTACCACTACTACCACTACAACTACTTCTACTACTACTACTACTACTACTACTACTACTACTACTACTACTACTACTACTACTACTACTACTACTATTACTACTACTACTACTACTAATTATATTAATACTACTATTACTACTTCTTCTTCTTATATTACCACCACCGGCACCACCACCACCACCACCACCACCACATATATTACTACTAATACTACTACCACTGCTACTACAACTACTACTAATAGTATTATTATTACTACTACATCTACTACTACCATCACTGCTACTATTACTACCACCACCACATCTACTAAGATTTGCCGTTACAACTATTTATCCCCACATATCTACTTCTACTACTACCAACGATCCCCACTCTCCTACTACTACTACTACTACTACCACTACCATCATCACTACCACTACCACAACTACTACTTCTACTACTACTACTACTTCTTCTACTACTACTACTACTACTACTACTACTACTACTATTATTATTATTATTATTATTACTACTACTAATAATAGTACTACTACTACTATTACTACTTCTAATGCTACTACTCCTATTAATACTACTAATGATGCTACTACTACTATTACCACCACAACATAATATTACTGCAATTACTACTATAACTACAATCATCTTTTTTTTAGTACTCATGGATTTTACTACTTATAACTATACTAATACCTCTCATACTACTACTACTGCTGCTGCTCCAACTACTACTACTATACTATTTCCGCTGCTGCTGCTACTACTTCTACTACTACTACTACTACTACTACTACTACTACTACTACTACTACTACTAATACTACTACTTCTACTACTACTACACTACCACCATCACTACTACTACTACTACTACTACACTACCACCATCACTACTACTACTACTTCTACTACTACTACTACTACTACTACTACTACTACTTCTACTTTCTACTTTCTACTGCTACTAGAACAACAACAACAATATGCACCATAACTACTACTATTATTACTACTACTATATTACTACAGAGTACTACTTCTACTGATGCTGCTGCTACTAGTAAGTAGTAGTAATATACATTGTTTGGTCAGGGCAATTATATTACCCAATCCCCTATAACAACTTAGAATAAAACAAATACATTAAAAAATCAAGACTAAATCGGACGTTTCGTTACATTTGGTTCGTGGTTTATCAGCTTGATCATCAAACAACACGTCATGTCTTAGATTAACATATTGCATACTTTGCATATTCATAACAACATATGTATATACCAAGAGTCTACCACCACTACTACTATCAGTACTAATACTACGCTAATTGCTACCTCTACTATACTTCTACTTTTACCTATACTATACTGCTGCTGCATTTTGAAATATTACTATTCCAGTTACCACAGTTTCTACTTACGACTATTTGCACCACTACTAGTACTACTACTTATGTTGCTCCTACTCGTCGTCGTCGTCCTCCTCCTCCTCCTCTACCTCCTGCTCGTCCTACAACAATTTTACAGACCTATACTCCTTCCTTATAATACCCAATACATCAACTACAGCAGCGGTTACTAGATTCAATACAATCTACTACATAAGTATGCGCCTTTTATTAACAATGGCATGTGATATGATGCTGGATAATGCATCTTTCCAAGTGTTTGATTGTGGGCATGATTAAGCATGTGAAAGTACAAACGCTTATGTAATATATATATTTCGACAACAATGAATTCATACTATAGGCAAATATCACTTGTCTTAAATTCGCTTTTATTTCATTCATTTTCTTTAAAATAATTAACAATATCATCAAATGTGTGTGTAATATTCAGAAAGTTAAAATTGATATATCTTCATGGTCTATAAAGTATATTAAATTGTCATTTCTTTATGTGTAATACTGTGTATATGAATATGTACATCTTAATAAGATTTATTTAATTCTGACTGTATATATTGTAAAAATGTTAAAAAATCTATTAGAAACACTGTAATTATCGGTTACCAATAGATGAACTTGTATGTATTTCTTTCTTTATCAACGCCAAGTACCCTTACGGGTTACTGGCCAAACGACAAAGTAATCCAATTGCACGATATTTTCTTTACGTGAGTTCGGAATGTAAAGAAGCGTTGTTTTCACAAATTAACATGGCCTAACATGGTACTACATGGCAGTAAATAATAGTACAGGGCTAATAGAAATCAAGAAAATTATATAACATATTGTCTCGGCCTATTTTAAAAGAACTTACTTTTACGTATATGGATATATGTAATCAAATTGGAAGCAAGCCTATTTGAATAGTAATATACTAAGACCACAAAGAATAATATTGGTGACAGAAATCGGTAACATAGCAATAGATGAGTAATTTTAATGAAGGTTTCGGATAGTTTCATACAGGAAAACACATCGGAAGAGGAATTTTATGAGTATTTTATTGAGGTAAAATATGTGCATAAGATCACCATGATGAAATCTACTGCAACCATGAAAATATATATGCACAACTGAAACGTAATTCGACCAGATAAGTTCTATAAAAAAAGAAGGGGGTTAAATGTGACTACGTACTATTCATATTCAAATAAAAAGAGATTTTAGCAGGCATTTAATTGGCACAGAACACAAATTGTAACTATTCACTTCCTACGGCTTTTTAAAGTATTTTTCTCAATTTATTATCGTTTTATAAAATGAACACGATTATGCAGTCAATATTTAAGAATTAAATTATGTACACAGATGAGCTTTTCCCTTTTATTGTAATGTACGGTTTTATTTCTATAAGCCCCTTTATTAGCCTAATGGGGCGTTGCAATCGATTGCAAATATCAGTTGCAAATTTTGCAACTGATATACAAACGCAACTTGCAATCAATTGCTACTTTCTGTTGCAAGAAACTAGCTAGCAATCAAATGCAAGTTTCAACTGATTTGCAACTGATCGGCGTTATTTTGTATTTGTGAAAACGACTGGAGTTGCGCTTGGTTTTGGGGATTTGCGTTTAAACGCAACTTTCTTGCAACGCCCCATAAGTCTTGGTAATATTTTTACAAAACTTTCATCGAATCCATTCTGATGTATTTTTAGAAAATTAAACTTGCTTATATTAACCTTCATGTACTGCTAATGTTTGATGTAAATGTTATTAATGATCTTAAAATCATGAACTATGCCTTGATAACCTACTTTTATTGCAATTGTGCAATTCGATATTTACAACCAACTAAAATAAGCACATTTACAAGGACAAAGATCAACGCCCGGGTTTGGTAAGGCACGACACAGAATTATAAATAATGTAAATATACATATCGTACTATGGTATTGTAAAGTGAAATAAAAAAACAAAGTGTTAAACACAAATACATGGGTCCTGATTAGTTTGTTGTTGTCTCGAAGTTCAATTTAACATGATTAAAGTTGTGACCGTGAGTTCCCACACTGACACACATCCGTACTTGTGCTAATTACATATCATTCATAGTGAGTCATGTTATGGTAACTTCACATTGTCTCAAAGTTCAAACTGAAGTGGTAAGTGAAACAATATATTGCATGAATAGAAATAGTGACGTCAGTATTTGACGTCACGTCCATAGTGTAGTGTTTTCCATTATCTATCAAATGATGTGAATCTGAATCATTTATTGTTGTGGGCAGTAATTTTACAGAAAAAGCGATTATTTGAATAAACTTTCTAAAATCAAGTAGGCAATTACTGCAAGTAAATTAATTTTAGATACGCGAAATGAGCCAACAATAAAAGTTTACCAAATATCTCCGAGGCCAAAGGCACACGACACGTATTGAGGGGACGCTGGCAACATGGGGTAGGGCCGGGGAAGGTACCAATCCGAAGAGGTGGATGAAATGCCATTAAAAAAAAGGATTCCAATAAGGGAGAGGGTTTGGGAAGGGGCCCCATGATCACCTTTTTGTCACTTTATCCATCCTGCTCTCCATATCTTTTTTTTCTCTTTCTCCTTTTCTCCCATGTGCTCCCCCCCCCCCCCCGCATTCAACCCGTCGTTTCGTCAATGGGAGTACACAAGAAAGAGAAGATTAATACAAACTTTTTAAACACACATCAGTAATATTATATTTGCTGCCCAATATGTTTTTTAACGTTTACCCCATAATTAATGAGCACTCAAGAGATAACTTTCCGGTATATCGGGTTATTGATATTTACATTTAGTTTACTACTCTGTTAAATTTGAGCAAACTGGTCAAATGGATGATGATATGATAGATAAACTGCACAGAGTGCAATAACATGACAAATCATTTAATTTATTTTTGCGATTGATTATTTTGAGCTCAATTCATGAACTTCCTCCATCATATTATTAAGGAGACTTTGAAATCGTCTTCCAATTGTTGAACTTGTCTCGGCCACAAAGTAACTTGAAAATCCTTGAGATCACACTGTCTTAGCCTCATGCGATAATCTATCTAGGCTAGCTAACACGCTGAATAGTTTGAGTATTCTTTCTTTTCTTTTTTAAATTTTTAACGCATTTTTCGTTTTTTTACCGAAATCTTGACTTGATACAGTCTAAGTTCTTCCGTCCCCGGTTTCCTACTGATAAAAAAAACGTTAAATTTCATCCTCATCTTTACTCGAACGGCCAAATAGATATACATGTAATACTATCAAAAGCCTCGTCACATCTTTGGAAGATAATTTTCTTCATCTATGTGAGTGACTTTACCGAGAATTTCCAATGGCGTCGTCACCCGACAAGGCAGAAGGGCTAGCAAAAAACTGAAACAATACAGAAATTCATATAAACCGGTATTTCTATCAAACATTTTGTATCCATCAAAATATTTACATTCTTTAGTGCTTTTTGTTATCATTGCTTCATTCATATGTTGAGTTCAGTATAGACGACGCCACCATCAGCCCATTTTACTTTGGGTTTCTTTTTGTCCTTTGGAGACTTCTGAGTCAGATCAAGTTCGGCGTACTTCAACGGCTTATCCGTCGTCGTATTCACCAAGCTCTCTTCGACATCGATGGACATGTAATGATGAGTTTCGTCATCCTCGTCATTTTGCGCGAAAGCATCAGTAGCCGGCCGCATCTTGGCGGCGCCCAGATAAGCATGTTTGATGGCGGGTTCATCTCCGTAGTCGTTTTCTTTGGTCTTCCTCCTCTCTGCTGCGACTGGTTTGTCATCGACGCACGTGGCAGATGATCCACTTCCGGTTGAAAAACGCGAATAGAGGGACGACAAGGAGCCTGTTCGAGATATGTTCTCGTAGAGTACATTCGAATCGGAGGTGCCTCCCCCGGTAACCTGCAAAACACTTCTCGGTTTGACAGATTTACGGGACCGGGATTTCTTCTTTGGTAGTTTCATCGGTTTGGTGTATAGGGCGGATCGGATGCTACCGGAAAGCTTGTGCGATACAGACTGGTGACTCTCATCTGCATCAGTACTGCTACTTGCCACACCCTCAGGACTAGATAGTGATTCAAGATTCAGGCTTAGATGGCCGTCTTGGTAGTACTTGGCGACTGTACTGTCGTATACAGTAGCATTCCCGTTGCCTTTACGAGCCAGAAGTCGCTGACGAGAAATCGACCTCTTCTTCGGTTTCTTCGCCGAACAAACTACACAAATTATGACAACACAAATCAGAATTAGAAACATTAGACCAGCGAGAAGAGATATGATGACTCTTGAGGATTTCAATGGATGGTGGTTAGGGTTAATATTGACCACTGCGACAGTGGATGCCTTTCTCCCATTTTCAGTTGACACCTCACACTCAACAACGACATTCTTTTTGCCAGAGTTTAACCCAGTAATGACCAATGAAGTGAAATTCTTATCAGGACTGAATGTTTCACGCGTCTCGTAAGAATCATTGACCGGTATTTTCCAGGAGTACTCTTTGATGACATCGGAGCTTTGTCCATAACAATCCATGGATACGGATGACCCAGATCGAGTTTTGCTCAGTAACGGATTGATACCGACCTTGATGTAGGGATTAGGCTCGGTATCGACAGTACAAGATCTGCTCCAGTCGAGTTCTGGTAAAGACACTTCACATCGAAACGTGACACTTGGTGAAGCGCCACCTAAGTCCACCCTGCTAATGATCCTGTCTCCAAGAACTACATCTGGACGCAGTTCCACATCACCCTGAAACAAACTTCCTTTCACTTCTGTGTAGTTGCTTGTCCACGAACAAGACACATCCACTTCACCACTTTCGCCTTCGGTCAAGCCCATCGTAGGTAAGTAAGTGAGTCCGCATTCGGGTTTGCTGGTGGGCGCCGGTAGAACGGTCAGTTGAGCCATAGCCAAAGACGTGGCTCGGGACCCGACCAAGTACGCACATTCGTAGGTCCCTGCATCGGATAACTTGACGTCGTCGATGTGCAGCGTGTACATCTGCGTCGTGTAGTTGACGTTGACGGAGAAGCGATCCTGCAACATGGGGTTGCGTACATCGTCATTCCGTGTGATATACGATTGCGTCTGATAGCTGTACCACATGACTGTTCTCTCGTTGTTGTCTTCCAGATCACATATGAGTGACACACTATCCCCAGTCAACACCGTCTTGTCCATAGGACCTTCCTCCAGCTCCGGCCCAAAGAAACCACAAACACCAAGTTTGATCAAAGCAAAATGGGCAAAGAGATATAAAACTTTCTGAAGAGTAGTAGCCATGTTGAAACAAAAGTTTAATCTCGAGGTGATTTACAGATTTAAGTGCATGAAAGCGTGCCGTATCAGTGACTAGATATCAAATTAAAGGAGAGCCAGTTCATTGTAGTATAAATAACCAGAATATGTCAAATAAACAGGTCGCAAATTGGTTTTTATACCTAATTCCTTACATGCGCACGAAAACAACAGCACTAGACAATTCCCGACTTTTTAACTTTATTGCATGGCGATATTCTGTCTCTGTCTGTCTCTCTCTCTCTCTCTCTCTTTCCCTAGTTCTATATTTCTATGTCAAAGTGATCATCAAAACATTGGTTACCAGACCCCGATTCCAGAATTGAGTCATAACTTCCGGTATTTTGATGACAAGAAAAGTAACTGACAAAAAATACACCTTTATGAGGAAATGGAACAGGCAGTCGATCGAGGAAAATAGTTCGTCTATCATTGTGTGAGTCAAATCAAAGGCATAGTATGAATTTGAATAATAAAGAACGATAAATCATGAAGTTAAAAGGTCAACTTTAGGTTAATGCAATAAACTACTTAAACGGAAACAATATTTGTTGCTTAAAATGAATTTAATCCTCAGGTCAATGAAAGTGTTAATTTTCTAATGTGGAATTACTGTGCCTTATTCTTTCATGTTATCATCTTAAACATAATCGCTCATAATTTAAAAAAAAATAAAATTGCTAATGTTTGGTCTAAGATGAGTTCATCAGAATTTATCTTTTTCATGAGTTAAATTGATTGCTCGTCATCAAAATACCATGATGTATAATGACTATGCAATATCATATTTAGAACATTTTTTTCAGATGAATTTGCTATAAATCATAATTAAATCATCCACTGACGCAGTTAAAATAACCAATAAAGACCTTCATGAACAAACATCTCATTGAATACTGAAAGATAATCTACTTTAAACAGATAATCTTGGATAAATGATGTAATTCCTACGTACTTCCTGCCTAGTGTATTCACGGTATATTATGATGTATGATGTATAGCTAATTCCTTCCTTTATGTAATTCAGTGGTCTTTAACATCAGGGGTATTATTTTTATTAGGATAGACTTCAAGCCACATGTATATGTTATAAGCAGCAACACGGGGGAAGTTGTATTTTCTTGTTGATCATGTTATGTGGGGCGTGTGTGAAATTGTAAAGGGAGAAACGAAAAAGAGGGGAAAGACATGAAAATAGGTGAGATAGAGAGTGTGTGTGGTGGGGGGGGGGGGGGGGGGGGGGGGTAAAGTGAGAAAAAAGATAAGGGATACAAAAAGTCCATATACAGTGCGTCCCAGAAAAAACAAACCGAGCATTATCGATGTTTTATCATAACTTAATCACAAGTATAATTAATAAATGACACATAATATCCGGAAGCTTAAATCCTCCTCATACTCCGTGTCGTTGACGATCAGCCATGCGTCAAATCTTTCGTCCTCTTTGTGCATGGCTGATCGTCAACGAAACGGCCCTGTTAAGTCTTGTGTCAGCTCTATTTGCTGCTACGGCAGGCAGCCAGTGAAAACAAGTTTGTTTAATCAAATTATGGAAATGCAAGCATCACTTTAAACAAACAGAACTTTGTTATTCCTGGCTCTTTTTTCCTGATTGAGGTGTCATATGAAAAGGCAAACAAACAACATTCTGGAAATGTGATTTTCTCTTCGAAATTCAGATACCGATATGCGTGAAATATGATTCATATAGATTGCATCAGATGAAAGAGGAGGATCTAATTAGCTTTACAAAATATGTGTCATTTATTAATTATAATTGTGAATAAGTTAAACATCGATAATTCTCGGTTTCGTTTTTCTGGGACGCACTGTAGTGTGATAAAGTGATATACTAGAATTGTCGTATAGTCGAGTGGTTTAAGCAATGAACTTAAAATGCGAAGGTCGTGGTTCGTTCCTCGACACGGCACTAGTCCTTAGACAAGACGTTAATCTACATTTGTCACTCTCCACCCAGGTTTTAAATGGGTGCCCGGTAGGATGCAGAAGTTAATGTGGTTGGATAAGCAAGTGGCGCTTATAAAATGTAAAATGGCGACTGGCCAGAATGCTCCCCAGGGAGTGGAAAATGCCCGTATACTGTGAGCGGGTAAGCCTGAAGCCGATGACCGGGAAAACAAAGTATTAGTTGCATTATAAATGTGAGATATTATTATGATAAAGAGTGAATTAAATTACACCCCCCCCCCCCCCACCAAAAAATAAAAAATAAAAATAAATAATAATAATAATAATAATAATAATAAATAAATAAATAAATACATTTTAAAAAAATAAAAAAGTGGTTTATTTCTGATTCAATACCAGTGATTTACAAATGTTCCTGAAATGATATAATTTTCCGGGGTTTTTCTCACTTTTTTGTATTACATAGTGTGACAATTCAAGGCCTATCTAAATATAAGCCATCATAATCAACTTTGTGTACTTTGTCAAATTCAGTTCAAGGAGTAGTTGACAACATTTTGAGTGACGTAATACCACTGTACTTTTTTTCAACCAGTTTCGACAGCTTTGATTCATTATGACCTTTTTCATTTTGAACAATGGATAATGGGGGAATGTATTTTAAAATAATAATCATTTTGACAGTCATCGAATACCGAGTGTTCGAAACAATAATTAGATGATGTTACATTATGTTTGATAGAAATGTGTAATAAGTAAGTAATGTGAGCAAGACTGGACAGCATGGCGGACAGTTTTTTGACTGGTCGGTTGCTTGGTGGTCTCAGGCCGGTTGATCAGAGAGATAGAGATAGAGAGAGAGACAGAGAGAGAGAGAGAGAGAGAGAGAGAGAGTGAGAGAGAGAGAGAGAGGGGGGGGGGGGAGAGGGGAGGGGGGCCGGAAGAAATAAATAAACAAAAGTGTAAAAAATCTGTGTTTAGGAAAACACGAAATAAAAAAGTTATCAGTTGAAAAGGAAAGTTAAATGTAGGGGAAATGGTGATGGGGAAGAAAAGAAAGAGAGAGAGAGAGAGAGAGAGAGATAGAGATAGAAAAGGGAGAGGTGGGAGGGAGAGGGAGAGAGGGAGAGAGAGAGAAAAAAAAAGTACAATAGAGCAAAATGGAACAAAGCAAGTTTGCTAATAAATGAAGAAAAATTAATGTTGGTAAGGTAAGACAAGGGCCAGCCCAGAAAAGAGGGGGGGGGGGGGGGGGGTAGACAATGAAGCAAGACAAAAGTAATTACATACTATATGCGACGACATAGTTTTTACATTGAATATTTTCAGCATAATTACTCAATAAATGTAATTTTAGCTTGCGTTTAAACACAATCGAATTTGTCAATGAAACATACATTAAAGAATCTGTACCTAAAGACCCCCTGCTTTAAAAGACCCCTTTATAAGGACCACTAATTATTGTCTTCGCTCAGTGGTCTACAGAGGTTACACGTACTACAGTCAGGGGTGGATCCAGCCGTCGGCAAGAGGGGGGGGGGGGGGCCCCAACTCTTGAGAAAATATTTCACGGCGAATCAGCCAGCCGGCGAACGGCGAATGAGCGGGGGGGGGGGGGGGGGGGGGGGTAAGACCACATATATATACATATTTTTTGGTCCAGTTTGGGGGAAAAAATTTGCACCGACTCAGCCGGCCGGTAAATAAGCGGGGGGGGGGGGGGAGGGATGCTGGAGAGGAGGACCACTGTTTTTTTTTCGGGGTGGGGGGACGTGAAGCGCCATTTTTACATGACTTTCTTTTTAACTCCCACTTTCACCTATCCCAGATAACCCTAAGTTTTCTGTTGCTGCGTTCTATGTAGTTGATAATGCATGATTAAAATAAATAGAGAGAGAGAGAGAGAGAACCACCATCATTATACAATGGTTCAGGGTTTGTGTAATGTACAATTAAAACCATTTCTTAGCGTCTCAACCTTAAAAAAATAGCTCAACTATTTTTGAGGAAAAGCATTATACTGAACTGAATAAAGAATAATAACTTAATATTGGCTACTAATACTGATACGAGCTTAACCGGTGTGTGGTATCAGCAAAGTAAGATGGGGTATTCTTATAGAGGTATTCCAAAATGACATTCTGATAATCAACATTTTGTTCTGTATTCATATGTATATACGCATAATACAACTGATCTTTATAATTTCTTAACGTGATATAGCTTCTTCTCCCCCTGCAAACGAAAAAGAAAATGAGGTTATTTAATAAAAAGATCTTGCGACAAATAACCATTGTGATTCAAATTGATGCAAAGGTTTTTTTTTAATAAGCAATGCTTTTCACTAGAATCTTCTTTGTAAAAACGACTTTTACAAATCTCAGCCATGCAATTCTGCCACTGTGCTTTAAGATCACTATCAGAGTAGGAGAAGTGTATTCTTTAATGAGTACTTTAAATTGAATGGAACGTCTCAACTCAGTAAGCATTGCTGAGATTTGTAAAAGTTTTTTACGAAGAAGATTCTGGTGAATAGCAGTGCTTATTCAAAAAAATATTTGCACAATTTGAATCACAATCATTATTTGTCGCTTAATCCCTTTAAATGACCTTGTTTTCTTTCTCGTTTACAAGGGGAGAAGAAGCTATGTCACGTTAAAGACATCAGTGTTTTATGCGTATATATTATATACACAGGCCCCGCGGAACGATTATCAAAATGGAAGTGCTAAAGTATTTACGATCAGGTAGAGGGTAGAGAGCGAAGCGTAAATTGGTGTGGGGGTTTCAGGGGGCGGAGCCCCCGGAAGCTCAGGAGTTTTAGACATTTAATTACGGTCAGAGAAGCACAAATATATTGATGCCGCATGTGTGTCACTGGCAGGTCACAATATTTTTGTTGAATGACGTAAATCATGGTCTGAAGCAATATTTAATTCGATGAGACACTTGCTAAAGACTAAAAATTCTAATGTTGACCATTTATTTTCATAAGTACATTTTATAGGTGAAAATAAAACGTCTGTTTAAAATATAATACAAGCGAGTACAATGTCTTCTCTTCCTCTCACATATTTCTAAAGTTTGTGGCAGATTTGTTTTGTAGAGCAATATAAACATGTATAAGCAAGAGTCGCTGAAAGTTGCGTTATTGCGTCCTGGACTCACCAACTAACCAAATCTCACGCACGAATTTTGCAAAAGTAGTGGGTAATTGAGTCCCGTAGGACGCAACCAAAATTTCCAGGTTGGTATCCGGAAGTTGGAGAAGAATCATTTTCGCATCGTATACTGGTTATAATTTCAATGATTTACACATCTTTCCAATCTGTCATATAGTGTAACAGTAACGACCCACCTGTGACCAGGGGCGGATCCAGCCGGCGGAAAGAGGGGGGGGGGGGGGGGCCCAAATCTTGAGAAAATATTTAGCGACGAGCGGCGAATGAGCGGGGGGATTTTTTTTTTTTTGGGGGGGGGGAGGGGAAATGTTTGTGTTATTTTTAAGGGGGGTCAGGGGGGTCGCTTTTGTTTTTTATAAGGTAAAACTTACGTTACTATCCCATTTTTTAAACCGGTTTACGGGGCAAGGGGGAGGGGGGGGGGCGGGCCGGTAGAATCGGCCCGTGGATCCGCGCCTGACTACAGTAACTAGCTGTACTGTATTTACAAATCTGTACCTTTCACCATACAAATTTCAAAAGGAATGCGTGTATCATCCGCCGACATTTTTGCTGTTGTTGTTAATTATTGTCTATATTTTACCTTTAAAAAAAAGGTGATACAATCATGACAACGCTCTTTTTTATTTTGCCATGTCACGACCCTGGGCCGAATTTGTTGGGAGTTATATAGACGGGCGGGACGTGGGCGCGGCTAATTAATATGCATATCATTGCATTTAATGCACAGAGAGTGATTACTTCCGCATAAATAATACTCGCACACGTACGTACGTACGCATACGTTGACGATTTTGTCTTGGAGAAACACTTAACAGGTGCCCGGAGCTTTTCGGAGGTGTGCAAATTCGAGCAAAATAACAAACTTTGCAGCATCGTGACCTTTCCAGGGTGTCACAGAAGTGTGCAATCTAGGTACATTCCTATCTCCATTTTCCCGAGAATCTAAGATATTAGAAGAAAAATGAGCGATACGAAGACTTGCGTCATGCCCACTACTGTGGACACAGATTTCATGACACTGACGAGGTTTATGATCGAGGAACAGACCCGATGCGAGGGAGCTACGGGGGAAATGACCCAGCTACTCAACTCTATCGCCACTGCCGTCAAAGCAATCTCGTCTAACGTACGCAAAGCTGGTATTTCTCGACTGTAAGTCTTTAAATAATTTTGTGTTACATAAGATTAAGGAACCTTTTAAACTGGTTATTACTACTGTTGTTGTTGTTATCATCATTGTTAATATTATCATCATTATTATTATTATTGATAAATAGATTCTAGGGTATAGGGCCTATCACTATTGTTATTACTTAGTACGTAGACCTAGTAGACCTAGATCTAGATCTAGATTCTAGACCTAGTAAATATTATCATTATTGTTACTTACTTACTTACTTACTTTAATCCATCGATGCTTGTAGGGCAATGCCTGTTCATCGATCATTGGGTTAAAATCATTTCCATCTCTCTTCGGGCGTAAGTCTTATCAAGTGTAAATAGCATTGCACCATGCACCTTGCTCTCGTAAGCACACACACACTCGTCAGTCTGCAAGAATCTTCAACTGTGAAGGAGGTAGACTTAACCCAAAGAAGAAGAAGAAGTGAACATTTGTCTTTCATACATACATGTATGTTTAAACTGGATAGTGATGTGTGTGCATGGAGCAGAATCAGTTCTCAATTTGAATTTCTCTCTCCTTCGGGGTCAAAGACGATAGGTAGATTCTTCCAGTGTTTGTCTAGTCTGTTTTTGAAGGAGTTTACTGAAGGAGCTGAAACTACCTCTTCTGGTAGATCATTCCACGAGTCAACCACTCTGTGAGAGAAGAAGAATTTTCTCACATCCAGGCGTGTGAATGATTTTTCCAGCTTTAGTGAATGACCTCTTGTTCTTTCTCCTCTGTGAAGATGTAGGAATTCTGCACCAGCATTGTATCAGTCATGCAAATACTTATAGACTTCGATCATGTCTCCTCTCCTTCTGCGATGGACAAGGGATGGCAACTTCAGTTTTCTCAGTCGTTGTGGGTAAGACAAGTTCTTCAGGCTTGGTACCATCTTAGTGGCTCTTCTCTGTACTGTTTCCATTATTTATTCATTAAAGACAAAATAAAGAAATGAAATCATGCAACATAACAATAGAATCTGATGGAAGTCAAATAGATGCAGGGAGAAAAATAAGATTAGCTATTAAAGTATAGATCTAGGCCTACTTACAGTGTAAATCGAAGGTCATTTTTTTCAATCCATATGTCATGTGACTTAACCAAAGCTTCAAAGCTGCTATTGCTAAATTTTAAGAAAAAAATTGTAATTATTGTGAATTTCAGACCCTCTGTGCGAATTGTTTGTACATCACTTTCTTGATAATTCAGCAATAAAGGAACAGAGACATTATTTATGGCAAAGTCATATATAGGAATAGAAAAACTTAAAGAAAAGCCCAGAGCTTGACCTGATTTATTGGCCATGCAGGGCAGGCAAAGTAAACAGATTGAAAAAAATCATAAAAAATAGCTTTTATAAATCTACAGAGTCTACAGATTAGGTATAGCCACCTTTAATGATAAATGTAAAGCATTGAAAAATATTGAAATCATGAATAGTAAATTTTAAGTTCTTCATTGAATCTGTCAGTAATCCAGACAAATAGTAATTCATATCTGACACTGTCATCTTATTATTTGGACAGCCCCCCCCCCCCCCCCCCCCTCCCAACCATTTAAAGGAACATACATTTGTAGTATAGATAATAGAAATTAGTCTGGTATACTGGCTCCTGGCCTACTAGAGTCACACTAGCAACATGCTACACGGCGAAGGGTTTGTATTTCCCATTTGGGAGTTGTTTTTAGCATAATCTATCATGGTGAAGCGGTCACCCACCTCAGCAGGTGTGAATGTATCTGTTGATAGGCCGTCGTGTAAAAGACGGATTCGTGCAGCCAGCTTGGAATTCAAGTTATTCCATCATTCTGTAGCACTAGTAAGTAACTGGGGTAGTACAAAGTACAGTAACAACCAAGACAGCTAGCTGATGAAAATATGTACATGTAGGTAGCATGAACTTCTTATGTGGGACTATACAAAGTCAAATCAATTCTGAAGATTCCCAGCCCTATAGTTCTAAGCAAAATTAAGTTATATATGGTATCACTTATCATCCTCCATAAAACAAACTGTAAACACACACCAGGGGAGTGTTTCATAAAGCTGTTTGAAAGTTATGCATGACTTTACGAACGACTTGTATATGAAAAGCCAAATGGGATGCTCAATTGTTATTAATTAACTGCATCAACTAAAGTTGAACTGTGCAGATGTAGATTAACATTCTTATTATAAGTTAACAAACATATATATATTTTGCCATAATTTAATTTGGGTTATTGGAAATATATCAGGAAAAACTTCGGGCATCCTATCTGGCACTTCATATACAAGTCGTTCCTAAAGTCATGCATAACTTTACGAACAGCTTTATGAAACACCCCCCTGGTCTTATACTTGGTAGATAGAATTCTCCACCAATTCCGTTAAGTGAATCACTCCAATGGGGTAGAGAAGTGAAAGATTTGCACATACTAGTCATGCAGCCATATCATACCGCCATTTTTTGTTTTTTCCTTCAAGTGCACTCAATGGCGAACTCGTATGATGTCAGTATGTACACACAGTCTTGCATGCTAAGATTGCCTTGTGCACTAGTAGTGGCTATCCAGAGTGTTTGAGTTCAGTGGTACAAACCAAGGAGCTTACACAGCGCATCGGTGGGGGGAGGGATATCACATTCAGCAATGTACGTGTGCTGCCTAAATAACCATCTGACAAGGACCCTAAATAGAGTTCGAAGTCCAGAGGAAATAGGGAAACCTGTCTACCATCTCCTATTTTTAGACCCACCATCTCCTATTTTTAGACCCACAATAGGGATTTTATATCTTCCATTTTATTTTACATTTTTACATCTTATTCAAGGATTGCTTTCTTTTTATTGTGTATTTCCGCAGGAGTTTTAAATCCAATTTAACCCTCTGCTCCTATAAACCAGGGCTATCAAATTTCCTACCCTTTCCTAGGTGAATGTATCTTCTTATCAAACAGTGGATTTGATACCCTTCACGCGATGTTGCCGTTGCGCGTCTGGTGATAAAAAGCTACTCTTATATGTGTTTTCATGTACACGGATGACGTAACCCTACATCTATTAAAGCTCTTCTGTAAATCATAGACCTAGTAGATATACCGGGTAATACGTAATTGTTAACCCCCTGGTGTAAGGATGTTCCAGGAAAGACTGATAATGGTGTCTAAATGAGGGTACCACCAGAAATGGGTATTGTTGATATTGAGTGTTTGGCTTGTAAAATTTAGAATAGCTCTGTATACCCACATCATTGCTATTATTATTAAAACTACATTATCAAATATACTTCCTTGTTTCATTTTGAGCTTGTAGAGATTTTGTTTGCAAAGTTGAATTGTTATACATGTATGGAATGAGGAAGCGGGATAAACTTTTAAGGAAATGGTTAGTTTATGAAAACAGAAAGTTTAGATATGACAAGTTATATATAGACTCTATAAGTTTCATTTTCATTCATGTAGCATGCACTGTACATCAAAGAGAGAGGGCTCAGGAAAGCGAGTGTGTGTGTGTGTGTGTGTGTGTGTGCGTGCGAGAGAGAAAGAGAGAGAGAGAGAGAGAGGGGTGATGGGGGGGGGGGGGGGGGGCTGGGGGTGGAACAGATAGTGAAGGAGGTTGAAAGACAGTGGAACTGGAAGACTTGTGCCAGTATAGATTAAATACAGATTTGGGAGGAGAGGGTGCTAATGCCGCCCATTTTATTTGCACCACTTGACTGTGAATTTCAGATGGCCAGTGAGAATTAAACTTTCTGACATTCAAGCAGGCAAAATGAGTTGAATCTTTACTTTTTGCTCTTATACAGTGTTCTGTACCATTTGGTACTTTTTTCTCTTTTATTCAGATGAACAATTGAAAAATTAACCAAGAAATTAAAGGAAAAGCCTGATTTTCTGCCCAGACCAAGTATGCAGACAAATATATGATCTGTGATAGTTCAAGGCAGGTTTAGATTTAGAATGAAATACATTTGTGTCAAATTCATGTATTTTGCTAAACACACGGGGAGGCCTAGATGCCTTGAAAACTGGCATAATAAAGGAACTTAGACTGATGTCTAAATTTTCCCATATTTTGGCAGGTAATATAGTGTTTATTCCCAAACTACCTTATGTAATGATGCATTTATTTATTTTTTGTCTCTCAACAGGTATGGTATTGCTGGTGGTTCTAATGTTACCGGAGATGAGCAGAAGAAGCTAGACATCATCTCTAATGACCTTTTCATTAGCCAGCTCAAGAACTCCTTCACAACCTGTGCCTTGGTCTCTGAGGAGAATGAGAAGGTCATTGAGGTCGAGGCGAACAGGAGAGGAAAGTACATTGTGACCTTTGACCCCTTGGATGGGTCATCCAACATTGACTGCTTGGTATCCATCGGTACCATATTTGGAATTTGGAAAAAGGTGAGTAAAATGTCTACAGTACTAGGAGATGCAATTCTTATGGGAAGTTGATCAGTTTTCATTAAATATGAGAATAAAGCTTTTCAAAGATTTGTTACTGGTATGTATTGTCATTTAGGGTAGATTTTTCTTTTGAAGTTGAAGCATAATAGTAATTTTAGTAACCGCGCCCCCCCCCCCCCCCCAAAGATTTGTGTCAATTTTTGGAAAATTTATTTTGAGAAATATTATGGAAATGTCCCAAATCACTTGTTGCACACATACAGCTTTGTTTTTGTATATACCTGTACAGGTTTGTAGTTTTGTTAACACGTATTACTATAGATTATGAAATTCATATTAATCAAGAATCTGTGAAATGTATTTTCTCATCTCTCATATTGATTAGGAAGGGGATCCCAAGGGCGAAGTAACTTCATCCGATGTTCTTCAACCTGGTTCCAGCATGGTCGCAGCTGGTTATGCCCTTTATGGTAGCGCTACAATGATTGTACTTAGTACTGGTTGCGGTGTCAATGGATTTCAACTTGATCCTGTAAGTATATCAATTAATAACCTGCCATTTGATTTAGTCCTGCAAATAATTGCGCCAGACTTTATTTGATCAGAGGTATAGGGTTAGGGTTGCAATTGGGTTTTATTGTTGATTTAGGGTTAGGATTAGGATTAAGACATAGGGTTAGTTATAATGCTGGGTCCAGGGTTGAAGTAAAGAATTTGGTTAGTGAAGAAAGTTGAAGCAGAGAAAATGTTGTATAGCAAGCGTCCCTGTTCAGTGCAGGACTAATCCTTTTTATCCGAATGGCTTCTTCTACCATTCTTGATCAGTAGTGCGTTTCAAACTCGATAATGCGGGCATCATCCCATTGAATGTTGTGTGCAGTATGAAGGTCGTCTTCTGCTAAACTCAATGAGATGGAATGCTTAATCTCAGGGCTTTTTTGTGATCTTTAAAAAGAGCACACAATAGGGGCAATGTAAATTAAATTTCATGGGATGGATTAGAGTTTTTATCGCTCACGACGGCATACCCAGAAGGAAAAACCAGTTGCAACTGGTCCAGTTGAACCAGTTAAAGCCAACTGGTAACCCTGGAAATTGAAATGGGCCAGTTGAACCAGACCAGTTGAAATTCTCGCTACCCCAAATAGCGATTCTGCCGAGATCCGGGGAAAATCCTGAAAACGCGCATTGCATTATGGGATAGCTTTTCGACATTACAGCTTCCTGTGCAGGCGCTATATTACTAGGCGCGATAGCGTATGCACCGAATATGTCGTCTGCTCGGTCTTGTTTTTTTTCGCAAATATTTCAACGTTTATTTGAACATTTCATTCGTTGTTTTTTGCGTCTTTTGACATCAGTGACGATGGTTTTCTTTTGTGAGGCTGCACAGTGCTGGGCTCATGATTCCAAGCGTAAGAACCCTGAAAAATGGGGGTGGATGAAGACCGTGACATGGGATGGGACTCTATACCGGAAGTTGTAGTGACGACCCGAGAGAGTGAAAATTACCTCGTCTCGCGAATTTCGAGATTTTCGTACCTATTTAGGGTAGCGAGAATTCAACTGGTCAAATTCTTACTGGTCCAGTTTGAATTCAACTGGTCAGATTCTAACTGGTCCAGTTAGAATTCAACTGGCCCATTTCAATTTACAGGGTTACCAGTTGGATTTAACTGGTCTAACTGGACCATTCAACTACCAATTGAAAACTTAATTAGTAATAAAAGGCATAAGTAGCACTTGTACTAATTAATTTTGCCAGATCGTCTGCAATTTCCAATGTAAAGGCATTGGTAATAAGTAGACTTGTCAACTAACTATTTTGAATATACTTGTATTTTATTGAATCTATTTTAGTTCATAGTTAATGTTTTCCCTAATTCATGTTTAATTGAATGTTATTTACACGAAGTAATGAAATGTTCTTATAATTGGCAATTTGTATTTGTAGTATTTTTGAAATGAATTGCACATAATTAAATCATCAGTAATTAAGAAATATGCTGTAAATTCAGATAAATTGTATTGAAACATAAATGTGCACGCACCCCATATCCATTATGCAAATTAGCTTGTGTCAACTGGAAACGTGCACACGGACCACTTAGAATTTGACCAGTTGAATTCTAACGAGTCCAGTTGGAATTCAACTGGTCAAATTCTAACTGGTCCAGTTGGAATTCAACTGGTCAGATTTTAACTGGTCCAGTTAGAATTCAACTGGTCAGATTCTAACTGGTCCGGTTGGAATTCAACTGGTCAAATTCTAACTGGTTCAGTTGGAATTCAACTGGTCAGATTTTAACTGGTCCAGTTAGAATTCAACTGGTCAAATTCTAACTGGTCCAGTTGGAACTCAACTGGTCAAATTCTAACTGGTCCAGTTGGAATTAACAGACCAGTTATCAACTAGAAATATGCCCACGGACCAGTTATCAACTGGTGCAACTGGAAATATGCCCACAGACCCGTTATTAACTGGTGCAGCTGGGAATATGCCCACAGACCAACTGGTGCAACTGGAAATATCCCCACAAACCAGTTATCAACTGGCGCAACTGGAAATATGCCATGCACAGACCAGTTATCAACTGGTGCAACCGGAAGTATGCAAACAGACCAGTTATCAACTGGTGTAACTGGTCATTATAAGGACTGGTTCCAGTTAAACGAAATGCAGTCGCACCAAATATCCACTTGATGTGCATCATGGACCAGTTAGAGTCAACTGGAACCAGTTGAATTTAACTGGTTCCAGTTGAAGTTAACTGGAACCATGCAGTTGGAAATTTCAACTGGTGTTAACTGGTTTTTCCTTCTGGGTATCTAGATCATGTTCTGTATTGCCAAAACTCTAGAGCTTAATTTAAATTTTGTTCAGCTGAGGGGGTCACATCCCCCTCAAACACCCCCCTGTCGGCGCATGCACAGAACATGGCGCTGACACGTCACTTCTGACCGTCTTTCATTGCTCCCCCCCTTTCCATAATTCCTGGATCTGCACCTGGATACGCTGACCAAATTGGACTTGTCCAAGAGATAATAATAATTTATATAATCACAATGATAACACATGTATTATCTGTCTTTTGTGTCTGTAGGCTATTGGTGAGTTTGTTCTGACTGACCGTCTGATTACCATCAAGTCTCGAGGCAAGATCTTCAGCATCAACGAAGGATACTCTCAGTACTGGGACAAGAGTATCGCTAAATATGTGGAATCAAAGAAGTATCCAGGGGTGAGATAGCATACATGTAATATTGCAATAGTGGAATATATGACAATGGTGATGAATGGTGATATTCATATAATTGTTTGTATAGTAGTATATGTGTCTAGGCAATTTAATTACTTCTTGGTTTGAGCCATTAACCCTATTTCTACAGCATGTTATTGTATAGCCACACACGCACACTTGCCATGAAACGTTTGTGTTCCATGGCTGGGGGTGCTGTAGAACTAGGGTTAAAGGGTATATCTCAGTTTAGGCTCAATCAGACATGGTACACCGCCTTAAAAAAAACTGTGTTTTTTAACGTGTAAATGAATGACAACTGGGCTCAACAAAAGTCCTGCACATATTGACTGAGTTCTGTGTTATGACTTATGAGATAGGAAAGTGAAGTGTATCACAGTTACCATCATTAAAAAAACAATGCTTCCTTCCGATAAGCTTCTGGTAGACTTACATCTTTAAGTCCTCTTTGATTGACTTGGTCATCGAGGATAAATAGCTTACCAAAGGACACAAATGCATCAAATTTACAGTGACAAAACCACTAGTCTACCAGAAAGACTATTGGTAGTTTGGTACCCATAAATGTATTCCTGCCATATATCCAATTTAGGAGTTGTTTGGAGATGGAGATTTAAGAAAGTGAACTGTTGTTGACATTCTACCTCTTGTCCTGTTCTTATTAAACTGTAGTGCAGAGTAGATTTCTCTTCAGTACACTCATATCTCTTTCTTAACAAAAATTAATGGTAGTCCCAATTTGTTTTTTTAAAGTGTACAATTTACCTAATGTTTTTTTTGGACAGCTAGAATACATTATAAAATCAACCTCAAAAGAACTTTATCTCATATTCTAAGGGGGTAATGCATAAGAAGTATGACAGAAACCCAGCGCGAGGAACCTAAAGTCGGAATTGGGCCCTATTTTCATACGAGCAGGTATGGGTGCGTTGAGTAGATTACTCACAAGTTGTTTTTATGGTTTTTGAGACGGTAAACTTGCAATGTCTTTTTATAGAAGATAATATTTGAAGCTCATATTTTTAATATCATATAGTGTCATGCAACCTCTAACATGCAAAGTAAAATGATCGGTACCGCTTTAAAATTCAATCTGCTTTTTTCTGTGTACAGGAAGGGAAATCACCATATGGTGCTCGGTACATCGGTTCCATGGTAGCTGACATGCACAGGACGATCGTCTACGGTGGCATCTTCCTCTACCCCGCACACAAGAAGAGCAAGACTGGAAAGGTACTCATAAGGCAGCGTACATTTATAACAAACAAATCTGTTCACAAATAATAGGTTGCAGAAGCAACACTTCAAATAGGTCTTTTATCTTTCTTTTAATCTGAATGGGCCATTTTCAAATATTTAAGTGCCTCATTACAAATTATTTCATTCACCTGTGACAATAATTGTATTTCAATGCACCTGGTAGCCAGAATGCAAATTGCATACATGAAGTATTTTTAGGTAAGACAAGCAATAATGTTTATCCTAACAAAAATTAATATATGCAATTTACATTCTGAATATTGAAATACAATTATTCATAACATGTGAATGAAATGATTTTAACATGGCACCTACCAAAGATTTATAAATGCATTTAACTTGATTGCATGACCAAAATGGTCTGTTAATACTGAGTGGTTTTCAATTGGTATTCATTATTTGTTATATCTGCATATACTTATGTAGTACAATATGCTACATGCTTGTATTCATATACTTGCAATTTGGTTTCCAACTAGCAACAGCTGCACAGCTAATGACATATTAACTCACAACATATATTTGGCAATCAGAAACCAGATATAGGCTAGATGCTAGGATACAATTATATCAATTACAAGAATCAAATATTTCTCCTTTATGGACACGTTTAATCGACCCTTTTTATGTAGTCTGCAGGCACAGACCCTAATTTGACACTTTATCAACAAATCATTGTGCCTTGAGAGAAGTCTAGCCCAGCTACCTACTGGTTACATGGCCTATGGTAGTCTTATAGTGCAGACTCACTTTTACGACTGACCAGGGTTTGTGCTTGCAGACTACTTTTTATGCCTGCGCCCCCCAAATGTGGTGCCGGAGGAATTATAGCCAGGCAGCCTTGTGGATTTTGATCAAACGAACAAGTTACCAATATCTGAGTATTATAACAATTGGGGAGAAACCTAGTATATCCATATATGGACGTCTGATGGGCACCTCTGCAGATGAGGTACCACTTGAAACCATTTTTTTTTGCTGCTTAGTGCCTGACAGACACCAAAAGGTGTGGTCTAAAAGCCCATTATGTGAGCGTTGCCCCAAATTAAATAGTAGGTATCACCGTAGTAAAGACAATGTGATTAGATTGTGGGGTAAGTAGGTCAAATGTCATACTGAGGTCAATATCTGAAAAATTCACTAGAGGTACATGTATGAGCTGAAACCTGGTATGAGCATGTGATATCATATAAAGACGATCTTGTTAGATTTGAGGGTAAGTAAGTCAAAGGTCAAAGAGGTCAATTTATTATAATGTAGGTTTTAGCCTCATCGGGATATGTCAAGAACCACTTGATGTATAAACTTCAAACTTGGTGCGAGTATGTATCACCATAGGCATAGGTAGACAATCAGATTTGATTTTTTTTTGTTGTGTGTGAATATGTCAAGGGTCAGTTTCCATGAAATCTCAGGGTTTTAGCAGCGTTGCCGCCATGTCTCAATTATGATTTAAGCCATGAACTTTAAACTTGGTTTATAGTGTTCATCGTTCAACAAAATGAGACAATTTGATTAGATTATGAGTAAAGAAGGTCAAATGTCTAAGGCCAACAAGCCCAAGTATGTAGAATTAAAAGTTTTTGACCTTGTTGTGACCAAATCAATGGCCACTTTAGCTGTAATCCTAAAACCTGTAACTAGTATGCATCACTGAAGGGGGACAAGTGATTAGATTTTGGGATTGTCAATTGATAATCAATCGACATGTACATATAAGTATAGGCTTTTTGTTTTCTATATCTTGATATTCCAAAAATAATTCAACCCATGAATTTAGTCTGAGGCATATTGGAGATGCGGTCACATTTGTCTTATTCTTTTTTTCATTTACCATAGCTGCGTCTCCTATACGAGGGAGCCCCAATGGCCTTTATCTGTGAGCAGGCTGGCGGAAAGGCTACTACAGGAAAGGAGAGGATCTTAGACATCATACCATCAGATATTCATCAAAAGACCCCTGTCGTCATGGGATCCACTTTCGATGTTGATGACTACCTGGCCATCGTGAAGGAGTGTGAGGCTGAAGAGAAAAAATAGATGTAGAGAAGGAGAGGGAGAATGAGAGAAAGATAGAAATAGATTACTGGTAAATAGAGTACAAGTTAGAGAGGGTTTGAAAGAGAGAGAAAGAAAGATACATGTGAATACGGAAGTAAAAATAAGAAAAGAGAGAGAGAGAGAGTAAGATGTATAGATTTCAACTAAAATAATTAATACTAAGTCACTAGGAGTTTTTAAAACTTAAAATGATAGTAAGAATAAGAAATCACATAATGTCAGTATAGAAACAGATATAGAGTATAGAGAGGAAGGGAGAGGCTAGATGCAGAGAGAGAGAGAGGGAAAGAGAGAATTGGGTGGGGGTTAAATAAGAGTAGGTGAGGAAGTGTAAATCTTTTATTAACTTGGATTGCCCCAATGACCAATCTATCGGTTTAAATTGTGCAGTTCTCCAGCTGCTGTTTTCATTGAATAATGAAGGTTTCATTATTCCATTTTTACAAATCATTCTCTTTGAAAACCTTGAAAAGCGTATTTTTTTATAGATATTTTCTTCTTTTTTCAGATATATTGTTTTGAAATAATGTGACCTTGCAATGAGATTTCATGATTTGAACAGTTATCATTATATTTACAACTATAGAGTTTTTATGCCTCTGTTACGAAGTAGCAGGAGGCATTATGTTTTCGGGTTGTCTGTATATATATATGTATATGAAAAATAGCTTGTAATCACGTTATTCTGAGAACCTGTTAATGGGTTACAATCAAACTTGAATTTGAAAAATTGCTCTGTTTTGATTTGTAAAATCTTTCTATGGCGGAGGCATTATTTTTGACTGCCACAGTCGAAGTTCCATCTAGTTACCATATATATTACTAACAGTACTAAACAAACAGCTCATCACTTTGTTTTTCAATTGCATGCAGCAATATATAGTGGCATAAAAAGATGCGTCCGGAATAAAAATTGCTTAATTTTCAGTGGTGTTAATTGATTAAAAGTTCTTTTTTGACATACCTGAAGGAAGGTTTAACTAAAATAAAGCCTCACATAGATGGTATATAATGCATTTACCCGCTCCATATCCTTACAAAGTCGTTCTACCTCTGTTTGATATAGTTCTGATTTTCAACATTTATGCATCTTTTTGTGGCACTACATTTTGTTAAGCAACTTTATGGTCATTGCTTTCAAGTAAATGGAATAAGAACTTTTGATGTCCTAGCTGTTAAACAAAATCATGTTGTAAGTGTTTTCACTGTGTTTGTGCTACTTTCAAAACATTGCTTCTAGGCTGATGTCGAAGTTGTAGAATGATGTTGCATATTCTGTTATAAATAGAAATATATTTGCTTGAAAAAATGATTTCTTTTTCTAACGTTTGCACAAATGTTGACTGGAGAAAGGTGATGAAGATGTAATGATTAATCATGGATTTAATGTACAGGGTAGTGTAATGCATACATTTCGAATATCTTAAACTGTTGAATGCTATGAGGCTGATGATAACTTGGGATGGATTTAGACTTTAAATATGTTCACCATTTAAGGAGTTTTTATAATGGTAAATTGCTGTACTTATGCCTCCTTTACATTATTCAATCCAGCAACATAGACTGAGATGCGAGATGTTGAAAGTGTTTTCACTCTTCAGCCTTTTTTAAATGGCTAGTTCCAGAGAGTTCCTCTGTGGATGGAACCTATAGGAAACAAATGTTAAATGAGAATGACATCATATGAAAGGGTTTAACGATAGGGTGGATTCACAATCAACAGCACCCTCACCGACACAGGCAAGCCACAACAGGCCAATTTTTTTAGGTCGCAGGTTGACATCTTTCAACCAATACAGTACAGCAAAAGGATAGCCACCGATCAAAACGATGAAAGTGGTGCGAACTGCGTACATTCCTTCGATTGCACATTTTTATATTGAATTTGGATGTCAAATTCCACCATCAATTGATTATGACCGAAAAATTGCCCTGAATTAGGGCGGAAAGTGACCAAAATTACCTTATTGTTGTTGAAGAGTGTCAATTTGACCACTTTTTTCTAGCATCGGGGAACATTTGTTTACATACAAAGGCCCATCATCACTTCTTAATTGAGATCAACGAATGGGAAAATTACCCCTGACCAAAAGTGACTTACCTGTAGTGGTCACTTTGGGCCAAAAAGTGGCCAAAATGAACTTAACATCGTGAGGAGGGTAATTTTACCCCGGGTAAGCTATTCAAACCTTCCCCACCAAAAAATCTGATTAAATCCTCTCATCTCCTCGGTCATAATTATAACAATTTATGCCCCAGCTGATATTTTTGTCAACTTTTTCCCATCATGCATCATCTGAAATCGAGTGTGGAGAGCTGTGGATTGTGAACCCATCATATTATATGTAAATATTATATGATGGTAGATAGAAGGATATAACAGAGTTGAAGTCTTCCATAATGTTGCTTCATGGAAAGAGTGTCTAACATTCCATTTGCAACCAGAGGCAGTGCCTTATAAAGTCTTTCATAATTATTACTTATTTTTTCTTGATACATATCACACTTTCTTGATGTAAGAAATGCCACTGATACATGTTCATGATTATCAAGTATTAAAGATGAAAATACGAAATATCTCTGTTCCTGTACATTTGAACTTGTTTTACATCACTCTTTGTATCTCTCTCAACTTCTCACTCATCATGAGTCATAAGACCACCTGTATAGAAAGATAACCTGTCTATGAACCCCCTTTTTCCCCCCTTGAAATAGCATTTTCGCTTTCCATTTTAAACCAAATTTACAAAAAGCAATTCAATCTTTTTTAAATCTTAATCTGTATGGTAACTTTCTTGGCAAAGATTGTTTTTAAACATTCTATTATTTATATATTGTGGGTTTTCATTTATTGACGAAAAACAATTTTGGATTTGAGAATCTTGTGTTCCTTGATCTTTTGTTTGTTTTATCCAGTTTCTATATGATGACATGCAAATCTCCAAGAAATTTGACATGCCCAACTTGTCAAGAATTTGCTTTTTCTTCAAGCAATGTGCCAAGTATAAATCTTGGTCTTAAAGTATCTTAAACATATTATTTATTATACCAGACATTTTTGTTTGACTACTGTGAACTAATCCACACCATCAGTTTATCATTCGATGCTCAATATATTTTTCTACGTTGAATCTTCCAAGTTCATCTTAAACTATAAATTCACTCTTGATTTATTGACTTTCAAAATTTGCAAGATTTTACATGAAAGATTTCCAAATCTCAGATGACATTGAATCCCTATACTTCAGACCCATAGAGGAGTATGGTAATATTAGTTGGTCAAATATTTCAATTTTAATATCAATATCTAAATAAAGGTGATAAATCATAGCTAGTATACGATACATGGCCCTTTTTGCTTGATTTAGTTGCTTCATCTGAGCTTTTTCAGAAATTGCTGTTTCTGAAATTGAGCCTTTGAATTTGCGAGACGTGCCCCTTTTACCTCTGATCATTGCCCTTTTAACTTTGACACATGTACCTTTTCTTTTCTAATAATAATAAAAGTAATGTTTCCTTCTGATCGTGCCCCCTCTCCCTTTCTGCATAATATGTGCCACTAATTTAAAGCGACTAAGAGCAACTTTTTTCATAATTCCCCCCCAAGCTCCCTTGCTATGCTTGCTCGCATTTATAGTTGATGTAATTATTGTTATTTATCCAAGGTCTTTTCTTTCATTCTAAGATTATGCTTAAAACCCCATCAGGATTTTTTCCTCTTTATAAGATCTAATCAATTGGTTGCAATGATCTCAAATTTTTGCTCAATCACCTCACTTGTTCGCAAATGCATATTAAGACCGTCACATCCCCAACTGTAAACTAGCTAGGATGCTTAAGAAGTTGAATATTGAAATCGTCCCTGGTAATGTAATAACCACAATGTATATACCAATGTCTAAAAAGTGATGTACATTTTCCTTATGAGGATTCTTTTTGTAGGTGCACTTTTTTTTTCTTCTTCCGGAAAGTGCCCTTTTTTTGTTGGTGCATGCCCCTCCCCCCCAAAAAAATAGGAAACACTCCACCATGCACCCCTGGTTATTTTTTGTTTATTTTGTTGTTGTGTGTATTTGCTTGGAATTGTTTGAAAAAATACACTTTTAACAAATCTAATGGCCATTTTTTAATATTTTTTTAATTGTTTTGTAGATCCTAGATCCCTCAGTTTGCATTCGAACGTTTGATATATATTTTAAAAATCTTGTACACTTGAAATCCATTCTATATGGTTTGATTTGTATATGATAAGTCTACAATTACGCATACATTTCTTTTAGAAAAAAAATAAAGCAGATGGCTTTACGATTCTTTAAATTTCTGCCAAGCATTGCAGCGATTACTGATTTCAATCCAATACAATGACAGACGGGGCGGTAGGTCACTAGATCTGCACCCCCCCCCCCCCCCCCCCACTTTTTTTTCCTTCCCACTCTAGACTGCTCGCCTGCGCGTGCTTCGCTGACGCTCAAGGCGTACCTCGATCGCAACGCCTCTCTGCACTGCACTGCATGCACTCCAAGACTAGACATAAGACGAGAAGTACAGTAGGCCTAGGCCTGTATTGCAATGGTAAGACTCTAGGGGCCCATCAAATTTTGACCTGAGGTATCTCTTTTTGAGCTTAAAAAATTCGACATTCTAATGCGGCGATAGTCAGTGAATCTTATTTTAATCAATCAATCATAATGGCGATGGCGACAGGTGTTTTTGGCCTCTCCCTGACGGCGATTCCCGTCACTTATCTGCTTAACGCTCTGCTGGAGAACCGGGAAGAGGGTGAAGTCCTCGCCGTGGGTTACGGCATGTTGGCCGCCGTAGCCCTGATGAGCTACCTGATTGTGCGGCTTTCCAGGGGCTCACAGAAAGTGTCAGATCCTTTTTTCTATGGTAAGTAAATCAAAGCCTAATGCTAATTTGAACTTACTCTCTTAGTAAAACAGTCAAGAGGTTATTAATGCAAATCTATTTTGTTGTTGTTAAAGGTATTATTATTACAAAGTTTTGGTATGGGGTCATGAATTTTATTCAAATTAACATGGGTCTATTGGAAGGGATCCGGGCTAACTCCGAGTTAGGGCTAACTCGGACCAGGGCACAACACGGCCCAGCTGCAAAAACGGTCATTTTTTGTCACCGGGAGCACCGGTAAATTTTTATATTCAATTTCTTGAAAACCGAAGTGTTTTAGCTGGGGCTAATTTTTTTTAGTGCTGGTCTATAAAACATCGACAGAGGCATCCAAATAGTTCTATATCAAAATTGTAAAGATTCACTAGATCTAGTCTATCCACCCAATTTTCAAAATTTCCCAAATTTTTGTATTACCTTTAAACTTGTACATTGTAGCAGAAATAACCGTCTGATCTGGTATGGGTCATTCTCTAGCTAATAAAACTGACATTTGATTTGTCAACATTATGTAACGAAGGGGTCTATAGATAAGCCTAGAGGCGGTCAGAGGAGATGTAATCTCGGCGGAACAACCATCGATATCAGAGACTGAAGCTTTGGGTCTAGTAGTAGTACCGTACCGAGTTAGAGGTCTACTGTCAACCTGCTAAAAGTAAATTTAGTTGGCACAACACAGGTGCACTTTGGCACAGGGCGCCTAAAATGCGATTTCACAGATTCCTTACCGGTAGTTTAAAAATGAAGTGCAAAAGGAATCATCTGCCGCTCCTGATTGATGATATGATCGGGGGTTATGTGACCAGATGCTTAACAAAAATAAAGCCACCACTTTTGCCTCTGGATGTAATGAAATGTATGCATCAAAAAGCACTTAGCAATCATAAATATTTATCCTTTATAATATTATGTCTAACATAGATCTATACACTTTATATGAAATTCAGAAAACTTGTCTGGACAAACAACCACTGGGTACAGACATCTACAGGACTGCAATGCTTACAATTAGGAGAAAGGGTCTCTTGGCTAGAGCATTACTGCACAGTACTCTTACTACTAGATCTATATGATCCTCCTGTGATCCAATTTGGAAGAATGGCAATCTCCCTGATTTATGTTGTTTTAAAATAATGAAGAGTTTATATTAATGAATAATAACAACAACTGGAAATGGAGTGCATTTGTGCCCTAAATTCAGAATAAAAGTTTGATTGGCTTCAAATGGTAGACAGTCGCAGTAGTACTGGTCTAATGTCACTTTGATTCTGAGCCAAGTTAGCGTTTCCTCCAAAGAAGCTTGAAATCCATTGAAATTTAGATTTTATTAATCATATGATTGTTCAGATCCTTGATCACTAAGAAGTTTTAATGTTCACATCAAATGCTAATTGCAAATTCTTCGGATTAGCCAAGTGGTATAGTGTGTGATGAGCTTTAAGGGCATACCATTTAAATCTCTTTTCTGATTTCTCTCTTCTAAATGGCAAAGCAAATAGAAAAGCAAGAAGTATCCTGGAAATAGTAGACATAGAGGTTCTTTATAATTTACACACTACAAGTTTCTATTTTTTCTTGTTAAATGGATGGAAGGAGTAGGGGGTTAATATTTGCATTAAAATGTATTTTGCAAGTAGGGAATAGTTTTAGAATCCTTGAAAAAACTTGTAAAAAGCATTTCTGTTCGCCAGTGCCTTTTTTAAAGGATAAGTGCGATTATCTCACACTAATAGATTTTTTCCCAGTTAACCCTTTCGAGAGGTAAAGCGCTCACTGCTTCTGCCTGGAACAATCGCACATATAAAAATACCCATGGACAAAGGGCTGAGGGGAAAGATAACTTTAAAATAAAAACATTGACATTTGAAAGGAACATAACCTCTGAAAAACTCTGCAGCTACAGTATATCAATTTATCCATGGCTCCACAATAATTTTGTTTAAAGGGGGACCAGATTGTGCTTTAAAAGGTTTTTTTGCATGAGACCTACATGTATGCAAAGATTTCAACATTTTGGAGTTTGGGTTTCGATTTTGTGTCCTCGGTGCCTGTAAGTGTCCAGCCCTGATATGACCTACATGTAATCATCCAACATTTTTTTGTATTGTAGTGTTTGCTGTATTTGCTTTCACAAGCGTGGTGGACATTGTTCTAGCAATGGAGTTGGATGGTATAATTGATAACTTCATGGCATCGTATCTCAAAGAGGTAAGTTAATCATTGAATCACTCTGAGATGTTGACATTCATAGATTGCGATGGAATCTAAAGGGAAACAGCCAGCATGCTGTACTGTGGTTCTTCAGTGTCTAATTTAGACACACTTGTGGGAGAACGGCATGAAAACATAGGCTAATTGACAATTGCACTTTGACTTCTTTCAATTTCCTGTCTTACATGGACATTGTATGTATACTTTCATCTTACATAAAATTGGAGAGATGAAAGTTACTCTGAGCCTTTTTTTTAAATTGTAGATGTAATTTACCAGGAAAAAAATCAAGCCCCAAAACAAACAGATATTGTGAACAAACTATTAGCTGTATAAATATGATTTCTTGCTTATCATAAAGTAGATGTAATATATACAACTTTGATCAATACAGCCTTAACTGAGCAACATTGTTTTGAAAATGGCATGTCGAAATCCATTTATGCTAGATTTGAGTGAAAAAGTGAACATGGTTAAAGCATTCGTATCGCAAGCAAACAAGACCAAAAATGACCTGAAGGAAACCTACAAATTTAAAACCGAATAAGAAGATTATTGTCATGTGATCTTGTTAATAATGAGGGCAATTTTATTGCCATCATTATGAAATAGAAGATCATGGAGAAACTGCCAATGGTGAGGGTAAAAACGGCGTACTTGGTATGAACAGTGATTTTAGCATTTCAGGACTACAACTTTTTAAAAGAGCAAAGCTGACAGTCTGTTTATATTTCAAAGTAAGGGTCATCGTGCATATAATGGGGGAGGGTTTGGTCTGATGGGCACATACAGTACATGTGTGTAAGACAAAATATGTAATTTTTTTCTCAGGATTGGCACATTTTTGGTTAATAAAATACTTTTTTTCATTGCTCAAGGCATATTTATTGATTTTGGGAAAACCTGGGATTGTACACCCCTGTCATCCTCGGTATTCATAATAACCCCTATTTTTAGTAGTACTGCTTATGTAAATGCCCACCATCGCACAATGGAAATATTGCATTTCATCTTATAAAGCTTACATTTCCCTAACTGTAATGCTTTTAGTTACTAGTCATACATTGCATGAAAGCAAAAGATGCAGGTATATCCTTGTAGATCAACCATAAGGATGATATTGTTTGCCTTATGTATGAAAATGGATACTCAGTCATAAACTAGATAGGCTGGTATGGCTTGGTTTAAATATATTCTTTTAAATTTGAGAAGCAAGCCATGAATACATGTATATTGCTTTCTATTGTGAAAAATCCATGAAGCAAAAACCTTAATGTAGTGAATGCCTTGAGAACTTTAAGTTGGAAATTTACTGTAACACAATGAACGTATTTTAACAGTTCTAAAAGTGATTTACACATGTATAGGAAATTGTTGTTTTGAGCCATTGCACATGTATTTTTTTGTAAATCTTCAGACATGCACTCCGAGTAATCATAATAAATCTATCCCATACATATTAAAAACAAGTAACTACTGGTCTTATAAAATGTTTGTAAAGGGTGATTCTAAGTTGATAGGCCCCCAAATCACAAAGAAAAGTTATGTCAATCACCCCATCAACCTAACGTAAATCTCTGCTAAATGACTTTTGCTGTGAAATCTTTGCATTGCTTGTAGGGGGAGCCATACCTGAATACAGCACATGGGACTATGATCAACTACTGGGATGGATCAGGACATTACTGCATGTATCTTATGATGGTTACTGCTATTGTATGGGGGTAAGTGTGAAGTAATAATAGTAATAATAATATAGAATTTTATAGTGCACTGTCTGACAAAAATGTCTCTCAAGGCGATACAATAATAAGCCTCATTCAATGACGTAAACCGAGGCATTCTTGTTTAATAATGACATTCAGTAATACGCTAAACATTTCTGTATCATAACACGTTGCCCAAGCCTCTTTTTGGTAAAGTACCAGCCAACCACCGCCATATTACCTTAATTGATTTATAATTAATTACCTAATGATAATAATTCCTGTTCCTTATAAACTGTTGAAGCATTAAGTGACCAAAGTGCCTGCAGGATTATTATTTCCCTGGTCGCTGAATTCAATTACTATTCTACACATTACAGTGCTCTCCACTCCCTTGGGAGCATTCCAGCTAGAAATTTACAGACACAAAGTCTAATCTATACTATACACACTTTTGTTAAAGATATCATGAAACTTCAAAGAATGCTTTTAAATGAATTAATATTTGCCATCAATATTTCATTCCTTTATCATATTCCCTCCTCTTTATAGTCAAAGCTACCGAGAAGTTGGTCTTTACTGGGCCGGATCCATCTTGAACAGTATGATAGTCTTCATGCCAGGCAATGTCTCTGGGAAGTACGGTTCTAACGTCAAGGGTTCTTACTTACTCAACATCCCTTATGTCCTCTTCCCTGTCCTGGTTGCTATAAAGTGTTTTCGTCAGAGCCCACAAACTGATGTTGAAAGCAGGGATGTGAGTATCTAAAGAGATAATTGGTACTACAAATTTAAAGAAAAGCAATGAATACAGCAGGGCTGTGCATAACCGTGTAATGAGGTATTTGAGTGCACTCCCAGGCTTACTGGCGAATACTCGACGGCCATTTTTTAAATTTTTTATTTTAAAATCTTTAATGGTTGCCGAGTATTCCAGTATTCGCCTGTAAGTAATTGTCAACAGTGTCGCAACCTTAGAGTACAGACATAGTAAAGCTCTTCATCTTGCTTTCATCAGAGTAAAGAATAAACAGAAATGTGTGTTAAATTTGACATCTAATGAACCAAGATTTCATGTGTGAAACCCACAGAACTTATTAATACAGTTTATAGATTTTATGTTTATTAACCAAACTAATTTTTCTTACGACTAGCTCAAAAGCTTACAAGTACAAAGCTTATCCGAACTGGCAATATTCATACCAACAAATTGAATTATTTGGAATAGGCTGCTTCATGAATTTTTTTAATGAGAACTATTCTTTTAAATACAAACAAAAAAAATACAAAAATATCTTATTCAGCTTATTTCCTTATCTTTTATTGAAGGTATAACAAATTTCTGTGCATTTTTGATGACCAGTTTACAATACAATTTGTTGTTCAGCATTTATTTTCTTCTTTCTTCCATTCAGGTGGTAGCTGCACATAAAAAGAGTATCTGGAAGAGGCCTCTGGACCTGTTCTTCGTTCTCTTTCTCTTCTGTGCAATCTTGATCTCCTTCCTACGCATGGCTGTAAGTATCTAAAGCCTCCATCAGACAGGATGCCGCAAAAATGGGGCTCTATTTTAATGACGTCAAGTGTAATACGCTTCAAATTTTGTATCTTATAACACAGAGCTCAGTTAATTTATACGCACAAGTCCTTTGTTGCAGGCTGTTGCCATTACTTTTCACGTAAAAGAAACATGGCGGCTTCTTTTGCGGCGGTTTACTGCGCCATATCCGAACAAGTCTTTACTGAACATGAACACACCTTCCTCCTTTGATGCCACACTGACTGCTCTGAGAGCCACTATGAATACGTGACCAATCTGCACGAAACCACTAACCTATAGCATTTCAGACACTGAACTTCAGAGTTTTCTTATTTTCTAAATTAATTAGCTTTCCCTTCTCAAATTGACAAGAATTATTCTTGATATCCACTCCTTCATAGTTTTTAAAAAAAAAAGTTTTTTAAACTAACCAATACGTATTTTTACATTTCTTTCCACATCGTTACAGTGAATTATGTCCTGCTAGTTCAGTCTCTGAAATAGTGCTGTAAAAAATACCTCAAAAACATGCCGTTTTTGTGTGCAGTGCAGCACAATGAAAGATGACACAAAATATTGTTAGTTCACTGTTAAACATTTACTCATTCATGGTGTTCTTTCTTATACAGGTTGCTTTGAAGAGCCCAGCTTCCATCGCTGTGTACTACCTCAATAATGTAGAACCATACTTCCAAGATCCAGTCTTGTATCCTATGATTCAAGTAAGTTCATACAAGTAGATGTGTCGGTAAATATGAGCAAGAATAGTGTTGTACATCATTTTACTGTCTTAATTCATACAGTTAGTAGGCCATGTGAGGACGATGCAGAACATTTTTATTCGTATCTTGCACTCCAGTATAACACAATTGAATCCTACCAACATACCAGCAAGTATATTGGTTATGGCAAATCTGATATCCTCATGCCTTTGTTTTATAAGTAACAACAAATATGTTTAGCTGATAAGATAGTTCATGGATAGTTGTGGAATAGTTGTGGAATAGCCTCCCGTCCTACATTCAAAATGCTCCTTCTACATCCACTTTCAAAGTAATGTTAAAAACCCATCTGTTCAAAAACATACCATGAATTTTGTCTTCTCTAAACATGTCAAATATAATGATGTTGTACTTCTGTTTGTTATGTAATAAGTCATCTTTAGCAGAATTTAAGTTAGATTAAGCTGATTTATTCATTTATTTGTAACAAACTGTAATTTTGATTTTGTAACATAGCATAACATAACATAACATAACATACTAATTGTGTACTGAACAATATTGTGTACTTGTGGTGCTGTCGTCCCGGCTTTATTTCGTGTAAGGATGTTGCTTCACTTAATGGCTGCTGGGACAACAGCACCACTGCGCCTAGAAACAATGTATTAGGAGCGTTATAAATGTGATCTATTATTATTATGGATAACGTTAAATTTACCAGTTTGCTGCCACATCATTCCTTTTCCTTTTATCATATTTTGTTGTCGTTGCTCTTGTTTGTTTTGTTATTGTTTGTGTTTTTGTGTGTGTTTTTGTCTTTTAAAATAGATTTCTTTTTTTTTAATTGAAACTTGCATGTGTGTTTGAAAAAGATGGTCTAACCTTCAAAACTTGAGAGGATATTATATTTTAATTTATTTTTCCTTGCAGGCATTAGTTTACTGGTTCTACTTTGTACCTTACTTTGTGGGTGCAATCTACGGTTTTTTCAAGCCCGGCTGTACATGGATGTCGGACTGGGCATTGTTGAGTGCTGGGGCATCAGCTCAGGTGATTTATTATAGAGTTTACTCTTTGTATTGCTTTGTGACTGTCTTAACTCTTGCTGTGCTGTGTAGGTGCATGGTGCTCAGGTTATATCACTGTTTAGAGCATGAATCAAGGCATTCTAAATATCCTCTCTTTCTTTCTCTCTCTCTCTCTGTTTGTCTCTCTTTCTCTCTCTCTCTCTCTCTCTCTCTCTCTCTCTCTCTCTCTCTCTCTCTCTCTCAGAGTCTTCTATAGTTCTCTCTCCATCCCTCTCTATCTTTAACCTTCTTCATCATTATGTCATAGGCTCTGTCATCTGACACCACTCAGATTCTTGGTCTTCCTCTTCCTTGTTATGCCTCCGCCACCGAAGGTGGTGCCGGAGGCATCATGTTTTCGGGTTGTCCGTCCGTACGTCCGTACGTCCGTACGTCCGTACGTCCGTCCGTACGTCCCGTTTGACCGTTATCACAATATCTCAAGAACCATTTAAGATTTAAACTTAAGACTCGGGAATAGTATTTATCACCATAGGAAGACGATCTGATTAGATTTTGGAGTACGTAGGTCAAAGGTCACAGGTCACAGAGGTCAACTTATGAAATTCCTTGTATTGAGTTTGTTAGCGCGATATCTCAAGAACCATTTGAGATTTAAACTTCAAACTTAAGGATAGTATGTATCACCATAGGAAGACGATCTGATTAGATTTTGGAGCACGTATGTCAAAGGTCAAGGGTCACAGAGGTCAACTTATGAAATTCCATACATTGAGATTGTTATCATGATATCTCAAGAACCACTGGAGATTTAAACTTCAAACTTAGTGATAGTGTGTATCACTATAGGAAAACAATCTGATTAGATTTTGGAGCACGTATGTCAAAGGTCAAGGGTCACAGAGGTCAACTTATAAAATTCCATACATTGAGATTGTTATCATGATATCTCAAGAACCACTGGAGATTTAAACTTCAAACTTAGTGATAGTGTGTATAACCATAGGAAGACAATCTGATTAGATTTTGGAGCACGTAGGTCAAAGGTCAAAGGCCACAGCGCACATTATGAATGCAAAAACAGCTTGTGATCGCGTTCTCAAGAACCGATTGATGGATTCATGCCAAAATTAGGTCATGTTTGTTACTTGCAGAGCCAATGAACTGAGTAGATTCTTGGTTCATAAGGTCAAAGGTCAAAGGTCATGGGCCCATTATATATGCAAAATAGCTTGTGAACACATTCTCATTAGAACTGACAGATGGATTACTATTTAACTCAGAACATCTTGCAGAGCCAATGAACTGAGTAGATTTTATGGTCATGAGGTCAAAGATCAAAGGGTCATATATGTATATGAGAAATTGCTTGTAATCACAATATTCTGAGAACCTGTCAATGGATTACCATTGAACGTGAATTCAATTTTTTTTTTCTGTTTTGGTTTGTAAAATTGCTCTATAACGGAGGCATCATTTTCGACTGCGCGCAGTAGAATTCCATCTAGTTTACCATCTATATTTCCTTGTAAGATGTCCCTGAACATGTCATTACAGCCTAAGATGTATCCTATCCAGTTTTTCTTCCATCTCCATTAATATGCCACTATAGACATTTTTTGAGAAAATTGCAGGTTTTGTATAGGATATTATTGATATTAGCTTTAATCAATGGTAAATGAATAAGGAACTGAATCGTAAAGGAAATTTGTTTACATTGAACAACAACAACAACTGGGTTCTATCCTTAGTTTTCCCTTGCTTGGCATTAAATATACCATTAAACATTTTGACATGGTTATGAAAGTAGTTAAATCGTTTTTAAACTTAGCAAAGATTATAAGATTTGTATATTGTTGTCAACCAAAATTACAAGCAAGATTACTCTTGTCAATAATTAAATTCAAATCTGTAGAATGATAAATATGGTATTTTCTTGAATAGAAATTTATTTTCAGTGTGTTAACTTCCATAATTCTCTTTCATTCTCTCTGCCTCTTACAGGGCCAGTTTTCACACATCGGGGCTTCCCTCCACAGTCGCACGCCGTACATCTACCGCGTACCTAGTGATGGTCTTTCAGCTTTCTGGTTGATCAACATGGCTCTTCTGCTGGTACCGCAGCTCATTGCTTGGAGGTGCCTCACATGGCCAGAATTCTTTGAGGCCAAACCCTCGGAGAGAAGAGACGGTAAAGCAAGCTTAGAGCAGCA
Organism: Strongylocentrotus droebachiensis; assembly: GCA_035222895.1. Taxonomy (NCBI): domain Eukaryota; kingdom Metazoa; phylum Echinodermata; class Echinoidea; order Camarodonta; family Strongylocentrotidae; genus Strongylocentrotus; species Strongylocentrotus droebachiensis. The sequence goes on along the minus strand of JAVYIG010002461.1, from coordinate 139,071 downwards.
GAAGGATAAATAATAACAAGTAAATGATGCATGCAGGTGATGGTATAGAATGAAGATAAAGCAGTTGATATTTCTTGTGTTGAGAGCCAGAAGAATGTTACTCAGTGTTACTGATTTTATTCACCATGGATTGAAATTCTGGGCTGCCACTTTGTTTGGATTATAACTTGTCGTGACATGTTAGCTTTCACATGGTATCTACTCCATTGCATGGGCTTAGGTCAGTATTAAAGAGCATCACTGAATTTCTGTTTAGTTTTAATACAAGAATACTATTGTTATCAGGAGGGAAAGGATGCATGATTGAAACAGTTGCTTCTTCTCTCTTTGGATAAATGTGTATACTATGCAGAATATAGGTGGGGAGGGGGGGGGGGGGGATCATGGTTGGGGCACTCTCCCTGCCCCCTCGATGCAGTGTACGAGGGCATTGTTGGGCACCTCCCACCCACCTCCCTCATAATTACCAGGTGTATTTTATGCAATGTACATGTATGAGGGGCATGGCTCCCCCAACATTAAATGTGTAATTCCAGTCCATGTGTCTCTTATGATGCCAATCACTCTACTTATCGTCATTGTAATTTAGGTAGCTTTGGCAAAATATAGTGGCATAAAGAGCCTCGTCCAGAACGCAAACGGCATAACAATTGGTGACATCTGTGCATTCCAAGTTGTAATTTGAAATGCCTCGATGACAGTTTTGGGCTTGTACTGAGTTCAATCAAAGTAATGGAGAGAATTACTAGCTCTCTGTCCTAATAATAGTGTTCTACCTCAATGGCATACCAATATGATGTTTAACAATTTTGCATGTTATTTCAAAATAAAATCAGATTTTACAGGTTAATGGACATCTTGATTTTATAATAATGATCAAACGTCAATTATAGTATAACCAATTCAACCAAATTAATTGGCTTATATTTAGAGTTGTAATAAGATCCACTTAATGATTATATATGAAGATAATGTGCAATTGGCTTGGTAATTACGAAATAAAAATTGGCATGGATCTCCTTATTCCTCCTTTTTACTATTGATCTTTATTACTCCTTTTTACCGTTTTTCTTTTTTTACTATTGATCTTTATTACTCCTTTTTACCGTTTCTCTTTTTTTACTATTGATCTTTATTACTCCTCCTCTTTTTGTTAGTATTACTCCTTTTTACTATTACTCCTTATTACTATCACTAATAGCGTGATTTATTTGGGGTGGAGGGGGCAGGACTTTTAGAATCAGAAATAGTGAACTGTAAATTGAGCTGATTTAATCTAGGAATAATTTAATCGATTCAAGTTCCCAGGTCAAGGAAGGACCATTCAGATCTCTCTTTTACTGCAGTCAAATTTGACAAAGAATTGTACATGAAATAGTAATTGGTGCAATTGATGCAACATTTGATAAGTATTTGGCTCACTTCTGTGTTGGTGCTGTGGTGTGTGGCAGGATTGTTGTGTTGTGTGTGTGTTTAGATAGATAGATTGTGTGTTGGAAGATAATGACTATTGCATAAATTTCAAGGCAAAAAAATATGACCAGCAAATACAGTTTATGTGCTAAAATGAATTGCAGTTTTATTGATCTTGAGTCAATGAATGATCATGGGTTCTGTAAATTATTTGAGGGAAAAGACTAATTGTTTAACAAAGCAACTGTAAACGAGGTTCACAGAGCCGCTTGGTAAAAGTAAGAGAAATATACCAGTTATTTGTTTTATTTAAGAAATTGTTAGCTTAATATTACTCAGAATTTTCTTTGTATCTTTCCCTTTATCATGGAACAGACACACTGTCATTTGGGGACTTCTACAAATATTTAGTTAATGATTCAGAATATGACTATGACGTAATATGACTTTGTATGACTAGAATACAAATGGTGGTTCCATAAGTAAACAAATAATTGTAAGCACTTTCAACTATATGGCAAATGAAGAGGTAGTCCATAAACTCACAATTCAACACTGAATTGCCAATGAAAATTGTCCTCATTTCAATACTGAAATTACATATTTCTTTTACTTTTGTCTTTATTCTTGTAACTTAAAATTTCAATTTCTCTGATCTTTCTGTTTTCAGTCAGTTTTTAATACTATGTAGAATGTATTTATAGAACGTGTCAGAAATTGTATGTGAATGCAATGTGCATGTATAGTGAATTGTAGAGCGGATTTGATTACCTATTCTGAAATAATTGTTCATTGTGATGATAAATCATGTTGATTGAAAGAGTCACACATGTTGTATAATTCTCTATATAAAATTGTAATATTAATCGTAATTGTAATTTGTATTATGAACATGTACTTTTTATACTGAATTTGATAACTTGCAAACAGTACCACCCAATGAATGATACGTTAGAGATCCATTGTACTTGTATATCAGTCAATTATTCTTTTTGTCTCATGTACCTTCTTTGTATGTAGTACTATAGATATACTTCTGATGGTAGAATATTCATGGTTGTACTCTGCATGGGTTTTATTGTTCATTTTAAAGGGCAAGTCCATCCTGATAATATCTTGGGTTTCAATCAAAGCAGAAAATGAGAGAAACTAACTAGTAAACGTTTGAGCAATATCTGATTGGGAAAAAGAAAGTTATCCTTTTTGAAGTTGTCATCAGTGAAACACAAATTGGCAACACTGTGACGCATCTTGCAAGCTCCTCCCCAATTTGATCTGTACAGCGAATTACATGAACTTTCATTTTCTTAGTTGTTGATGACAGAATAGACTGGTTTCAAACAGTTGTCGTATTAAACAAAAATATTTGCATTCATTGAAAATTTTCTCAAGGGAAAATATAAGTACAGGGTGAATGGGAGGGACCTTGCAAGATACGCCACAGAGTTGTTAATTTGAGTTTGATTGTTTACAAGTTCAAATATTTGTAACTTTCTTTTTTTTAATTGGTTTTTGCTCAAACTTAAAGGTAATACAAAGTTTTGGTATGGGGTCATGAATTTGGTTTAAATGAACATATTGGAAGCAAATGCGATCCTATAATATTCAGTGATCGTTGTCGCGGTACGAGTCTAAAGTGATGAAATTGTAAATAATAAAGTCTTTATGTTGTATAGCTCCCTCTCAAGTTCAAGATATTAAATAGCTTTAAAACAATGTTTCTTGACTAAAATCGACCAATTTGCTATTCCCGTTCGGAAATCATATATCACAACTGCATATTCTGAGATTTTCATGGTCGCAGCTACCATTGGATGGCCGCATAAGCTATTTGAAATTTATCAAAATTTACCGGGAGCACCAGTAAATTTTTATATTCAATTTTTCTCGAAAGCAGAAGAGTTTTAGGGACTAATTTTTCTAGTGCTTATAATACATCCTCAGGGGTATCCAAATGTATCAAAATTATAAAGAATCGCCATCCGGCCGTTTTCAAAATTTCCCAAAACTTTGTATTACCTTTAATACACTGACATGTTTCTCTCTAATTGTCATGTCTCTATAAGAACCAACTTGATATCAGGGATTCAGGGTGGACTTTCCCTTTAAAGGGTGCTTGTGACATTTTGCAAAATGTAAAGAGGACCATGTAAACTAATTGATAATGTATTGTTATTAAAGGGACTTTGTAACATTGTTCAGATGAGAGATAGTGGTGCTAAGGCAGTGACTTCAATGCTAGATGTACAATTAAAGATAATCTGAAAATTTGAGCGAAAACGGACCATTATTCATGGTACAAATTGGGAAAAACTGATCCGATCGTTTCCTTAATTCTCCCAACTATATTATTACAATTTAATTACATTTTACGTGAATGGAAATCTCACAAAGCAATAAAATGGCTCTACATTCCATTCCAGACACTTAAGTGTTGACAGATTTTTTATAGCCTGTTTTTATGTCTTTTTTTCATGGAAAAACGGTTGGGAAAATTCAAAAATTGTTGGGAGAATTTAGATTCAGAAGCGCTGCACATCGACGCCCGTTCGAAAACCCGTTGAACTTTGTTAAAAATCTTCATATTGCATGAATTAATTTCGGATTTGGGGCATCGTAGTTGGATAATCCATACAAACAAACATAATTTTACGTGTTTTGCATCCTGATTCAACATATTTGTGAAATCAACCATCACAATGTTACTGAGTACCTTTAATACAAAAACATATATATATAACTTTTGATGCTAATCAATTGTAAATCTATACCAAAGAACTTCCATTTATACTTTCAAATGTATTTATATATTTGCACCATGTTTGTATATTTTCGCTTTGACTTTAATTTAGTCTATATTTGAGCTCATTCGTTGGTCTGTGTCAAAGTCATAAGTGAAGGGGAAAAACTTAAGAAATGCGCAAATGTCTATTTGAGCATACTCTTCAATTACTGACTGATATGCATTTAAACTGCCAAAATATGTATAAGCTATGTATATATCTTTGCCAGTATATTGTTCTTGAATATTTCATGAATTACAGACAAAATTCCTTGGTTGGTAGAATCATAACATGTAGTTTAAGGTGCTACCAACCTTGCAATTTAGAAGGCAAGATTTATGATTTTTCATCCACTCTGTCTACTTTCTCAAGCCTGCTATTGCTTAACAACAGAGTTATAAAGCAAGAACCATCATTGGATTTAGCAATCTATTTTCTTTTTTTATTTTATTTTTTACATTAACAAAAAAGCTGCATAGGATTTGTTGACCAAATTTCTAATTTCTTCAAACCTTTAATTTGGACAATCTTGTGTTGAAATTCAAAATAAATGTATTTGATTTAAAATTTGGAAAAAAAGAGGATAGCCAATAGAAAGTTTTGATTAAGTTTTGTTTGCTTACAGATTTTTTTTGTCTTTTAGATTTTTTATTATTTTCTGCTGTTAATCATGCACAGAAATATTGGTTCTGTAATAAGATTCCTTTTTACAGTTTTAGACCTTTTTTTTTTTGGTACTTCATTTTTTTTTTTTTTTTTTGCTGTGTATATATTATTATGAATTAAATGAATGATTCATTAGAAAAATCAAATGGATCGAACTGTTTTTGTCAAATGACTAGAGTACAATGTGTTTATACTGATCTGTGTGGTTTTACAGACATTCTGTGATCTAAATAAATCTCTCACTTTGAATAAAAGTATAAAAATCATTTACCTTTTAAATTGTTTCATCTGTTTTGAAGAATAATTCTAGACTCTGACAATGTGAGTGCTAATAAATGTCAACATATTAACGGCATTTGAATGTACTGTTTGTACTGTTCCAAAATATGAATTTCCATGCACTTTGGAAGGTTGATGTGAATTATCATTGAGAATGAAAGAGCCCCATCTGTTGACCGAAACATTATATGCGTCCATGCTGATCATCTCTTTGTCTTCTGAGATTTTTGATACTATCTTTAATTATGGTAGCTTATTTACATGAAGATCTGAACCATTTAATTAGACAATAGGGCCTTCTGAAATATATTGAGGCATCCGCATGAGGGAAGTTGCACTATTCATTTTCAACAGAAGTGATGCATTTAAATTTCCTTTGCATAGAGGATTTGTAAAATCATGCAATCCCATGACCGCCTACATGTACACTGATATAACAGGTGAAATGTAAACAGGAAATGCAATGGTTTCTGAACAAGGCTGTTCTTAGAAAATGAATGATTCATTATCCAATCAAATGCCAGGTAGCAGCAGGTGTAAATCAGGGTTCTTAATTCTATTCACAGAACATCTTGTTTTGTGGGAAAGGTGAATTAAGTTTATTAACTTATTTACTTTTTATTTCTTGGTTTTGTTTATTTATTTATTCATTTATTTAATTCTTTCATTTGTTCTTCATTTTATCCGTTCATTTGTTCACCCATTCATTAGGCCACATCCATCATAGCACAGTGATATATTCATGTATAACATAATGGATTGAAAACAATGGCTCTGCCAGTACAGCTTCCTCTTAGGGTACGTGAGTTTGATCAATATTATTATAACAATGGGTCAATTTTCAATGTAGTTACTAGTGACTGTGACTAGTATGCATGATCTATGGAATCTTAACCAATGTGTTCAAGAATGAAAAGGGGGAAGAGATCACTAAACAGAAGATACAGCAGATATGTCATATAGGTAAACTTGGGTTCTGTTGTTACATGTATGACTATTTCAAGAACATTTGAAAATCACTCTGCATTGTTTTTGTTGTGGTATTCAGGCTAATTGGGCCAGCATAAAGAAAGATTGGCAAGCTTAGCTGGATAACTTGAATTTCTCAGTTCATTGATGCTTTATTTCTCACCCTTTATTAATTTCTCTTATTAAAAAAAAAAGGATAACTTTTTTTTTCAAGGAAAATGAGCTAAAGTATTTGTAGAGACACAGATAAGTGGATGAATTTTATTTCCCTTTAAAACAAAAAGAGATTGTTCTTTTTTATGTCAAATTCTGTGGTGTAGGAACATAACGTGTACGTGGTTATATCATATTATCCCGACATATAATACTTGGATGAAATAACTGATGATATTTGCTAACACTATGTGGTGATCTTTGTAATGATGGTGGGTCTTTTTCAATCAAAAATACACTTAACGTGTACGTGGTTATATCATATTATCCCGACATATAATACTTGGATGAAACAACTGATGATATTTGCTAACACTATGTGGTGATCTTTGTAATGATGGTGGGTCTTTTTCAATGAAAAATCACAATATTTCCACAAAGGTCATCCAAAGTCTCTTCATATTAAGACACTTCTTGAATTGATCTATACCCACACAAGCTTTCATCATACACCAACATCACACCTTTGAGGTGAAGAAACAACAGAATGTTTTTGTCACAGCAGAGTTGTTTATTTGTTTACATTAACCAAAACATATCCACAAACATCCTCGGCTGTACAACAAAGATAAAAACAATATCAATCGACAGAAAAAACCACACATATCTCATAATTTCTCATCTTCTATATATAGTTTAGAACTTTTTGTACAAATTTCATCCAATATAATTTCTGATGGTGTATTACGCAGTGAAAACAAAAATACACTTAACGTGTACGTGGTTATATCATATTATCCCGACATATAATACTTGGATGAAATAACAGTGGAAACATGAGCAACAAATTATCACAGGAAAGTGAGAGAAAAATTACTCATTTGCAGCTTATCAACGATTTATACATCTTTACATCTGCACAATAGTTTAGTGTACACGTTATAGAACTCTTTTTGCTCACCGGCGATTACATGTATTAGCATGTCCATTTATTGCAATGTGACAAACCTTAGTGAAACTATATTGACTCGTAATATATGGAAATATATACTTCAATCTTTGTACATCTAGAGTCAAGTTTCCAAGATTACAGTTTGACTGTTTTTACTAAAATGCAAGAAAAAAGAAGATACTTTCCAAAGATGACTTTATGTTATAAAAATCCTAGAAAATAAGTACAGATATTTAAAACACTCTGACTATATCGTCAGACATGATCTACTTTTGAAGAAGAAAAAAAGGTTTACTTTATCAGGATTTTAGAAATTGAAATTTATAAATTTTAAAAAAAAGGTGGCACATACAATTTCCATGATTAGAATAAGAAATAAATGGATAGAGACTTAATAAAATAATACTTATAAAAACCTTTCCTCTTTCATGATTTACAGTAGTCAAAGTTTACTCCCTAGGACTATAAAAAAACTCTCCAGAGAGGGCAGCATAAACACACAAATCTTTAACATAGAGACAATGACTTGCATTGCAGTGATGCCATGCATCGTGTTAAACCCGATATAAATTAGTAAATCTGTTATACATGCAGTTCTTTTAAAAGTACACATATATCCCCATCACCTGTGGACAACCATGCCACATGTTGCTTAAAAAAATGAATAATACTGAAAAAGGAACAAAATATATCACCAACAAAGAAAAATACCAACATTAACATTGAATGGGTGAAGATTCTGATATTTGAAAGTCTACATGTATAATGAAAATAACACCAATGCAACCAGTTTTTGAAAAACATAAAAGCTAGATTTGACTCCTATATAACCATATTACTACAGGCTTGCTCAGATATGGCATGGTAAACCGCTGCGATTAACATTGTGTTTGTTTTTAATGTGTGAAATGAAAGGCAAATGCGCGCAACAAAAGAACTTGTACATATTCACTGAGCTCTGTGTTATGCGATTAAGAAATGTGAAGCTTATTACACTTTACCTCACCGAAAAACCGCTGCGGTTTTGCAGTGTCATATCTGAACAAGCCTTTTAGAAAATTGAAAAACTTAATACACAATCGTAACACCTATAAAAGTACTCATAAGGCAGTAAAATCTCATGTCGACATGTACGCATTCTTTTCCTTTTTGGTATGATATTCTGAATTAAGAGATTCAGTTGTGAGCACCATGTAAAAGCAATTTAAACATTCAGTTTACACAGTGAAAGAATAATCAAAATGTGAAAACAGCATAAAGAAGTTCAGTGTATCAATGATTCAATTCCTTATACAATTGATCTACACAGTGTATCTTACAAAATACATGTATAAAACACAAAAATGCATGAATCTCACTATTGATGTAGAAATAGTAGACTGAGAAAGAGGAGAGAAACAAACATTTCAGATACAATTTCAAAGACTTGGTGTCACTGGACCTGCTCACAAACAAAAGCCTGTTATTTCATTGGTACGTTCGGAAAGAAATATTTTTCAAATTGAATGGAATGAATGATGCCTAAAAATAGAAATACTGAAAAACTAAAAATGTATGCGATTATTAAATGTCCATGACTTTGCAAGTGGTTCAGCACTGTGAGTTTCATGCCCAGATCCATTGAAATCACAACTGGCATAACACTTAATTATTGCAAATGTTTTGTCATCAAAATCACCCTTGTTTTAAGAACCATGAAAGTTTCATCTAAATTATTTTCTTGGTTTGACAGTATTTAGTGTCTGAAACATGAAGCTTCATACTTTTAATTGTCACAGTAAAAAAAGAGATTTTACAAGGGGTTCTCACATCCATCAAAAATTGCATATTTTGCATTAGAAATTGAAGAATAGAATAAGCGAGTTGTAATGAGAAGATCTTTACAATTTCAGCAACATCACCCTGCAACCTTAGTTCTAGAATGTGCCTACATTCAGCCCTTAGCACCTTTACTACGAGTCTAAACAAAAATCCATCTTTAATTAGACTAGTTTTCCATGCCTGTACAGAGAGCGAAACCTGATCATTCTTCTCCACATCAAAAACAAGATGGAAGCTAACAATCTGCAACAAGCAAAGTGTATGCTTCAAGATTTGATTACCGGTACAAGCTTCAACCATAAAGCTCAAGAATCGATAGAAGCTCTGGAATTTCATATCTTCTTGGCCATCGTCACATATTAGCGCAACAGTGTTTTTTCCGGGAAATGCGCAGAAGGGGTATTCATCATGCTTTTTAGTATAGAGTCGCGTTACCCGATGCAAAGAGAGCTAGAGCACTCAAGCTCACCGACTGACTGAGGAGTATAGTGATGATCTTACTCAGCCTGGGGTGGGATAGGAGCTTAACTTACAGGACACCTAATGGGCATGAGATGCATGTTAGAAACCAGAGGGGATGGGGGGGGGGGGCACACAAATAAAGAAATAGAGGAGAAGACACTTAGCATTAGAGCATGCACTACTCGTGCCTTACTGATAGACTTCACTATCGTTTTCTTTATAAATGTATTACATGTACATGTATATGTATTTCATTCACTTTTTTGTTTAAATAAGAAAAAAGTAATATCAAAGCCAAACCAATAATTTGATGAACAATATTAATTTGTCTACTTAATTTCTGAACACAAGTAGGTCCTGTGCATTTACTTGAATTTGAATATTTGTTATGACAAATTTAAAGGAATTAAAAGTTTTTCAAAGTTTAGTATTTCTGACTACCTTGCCCTTGAATATTTGTCACCACCTCTCAGGTCCCCTTTACACAGGCAGGGTAACCTGATTGGGAGACTGGGTTGATACTGAATAAACATAGTTAACAGTGCATTACGAAATTGCATTTCTCATCTCATTCATTTGGGGACCTCACATCTGCTGCATTCTCACCCTTCCCCCCCAAAAAAATGAATTTGAGAGATAGAGAGAGAGAGAGAGAGAGAGAGAAGGGGGTGGGTGGATGGCAAATAGAAAGAGATAGAGAGGTAGGGAAGGGAAATGGGATGGAGATAGTGGAAAACGCAGGGTGAAAAAATAAGAAAATGAAGAGCGCGACAGGAGAGAGACAGGGAGAGACGGGGAGTGAAGGAGAGATAGAGAGATAGAGAGACAGAACAGAGAATTAAAGAAAGAAAAATAAGGATTAAAGAGTGAGGAAAGAGACAGAGGGAGAAAGGAAAAGATACTCTGGCCAGTCTTTGAGATGACTTTTTTCCAGATAAAAAGGAGTCTGGGGAGACGATTCTAAGGAAGATAATATTTCAAAGGACCTCTCGAGCATTAGCCAGTCTCCACCGACTGGTGCGACACCACAATTAGCATTCATGGCGGGCAAGAAAGAGCGCGCTGAATCATCGGTCGGACGACACATGCAGCCGTCCCAGGAGGCGGATCAGGTTTCAGCTCGTCTTTGTAAAGGGCTTTCTGCCACAGCCTCATGGTTTGGTGGAGGGAGGTATGGACAGGGGTGTAAGGAAAGGAGGGCTACAATAATTACATACTCATGTAGGTATTCATTGTCACTAACCACAATGTCTTTGAGATCTAAAGATATAATCCAAAGAGAGAAAGAGACCATGACAAGAAACGCTTGATTCCTTGCTGAAAGTGCGATCCATCTTATCATCTCTGTGAAAGTCAGTTTGCATAAGACTTCAATATAAGTTGGGACATGGACATAGACAAATTATTAATTGCCTTGTGGTGACATTTGCCAGACAAACAAATAAACTACTTACATGTAGAAAGAAGTATCCCCCTGATAGTTTATCATGACAAAATAAATAAAAACAAGACTGAAATTCATCACTGCTGACAAAATTAGGTGATCTGCAGCAAAATATGAAATGACATAGAAAGGATCGCCAGACAACCTCTGACATACAATCGACAAATGCTTACAGAAAGAGAAGCTGTATTTCAATTCTTGTAAAGAGATCAGATGATGATGAGAAACAGATCAGATTACCTGATTACAATGAAAACTGAAAGGGTTTATGAATGCTCTGCTAGAAAGTGTTCAATAATATAAAATTACAAAACATGGTAAAGTTAATCTAGCGTACCTTTCCTTACAATAATATAGAAAGTATTTCTTGTAACAGGAAGAGATCTAGTTTACATCTTGATACAGTAGAAATAAGATCTTATTGGGTTTAATATGAAATAATATATCATGAAATAATAGATTAAGACATTCTAAATTTTTAAAATCCATGCAATCTTCAATGTTAAGGAATGCAGGGAAATATTTCTTTCAATATAATTCAACTTCAAATGTTTTGAAGGAAATTATCATCCCCAAAACACTGTAACAGTTCTAGGAGCATGTATGTAAATTGCCTGACATAGATTCACAGAGTATTCCACCAAAAGCGATTCATTGTAAGGAGAGATAAAGGCAATGAAAAGAGGAAAAGCAATATCTCCAAAAAAAAGTGTAAAATAGATACTTTAAAATAAGGTACATGTACATTGCACATTGAAATTAAACATGAGGAAAAATGCTCTGAAATAATGAACAGAAAGACAAAATATTTCATGATCCATTGACAATACAGAGAATATATAATGATAGTACCATATAAAAAAATATCATACCCATGAAAAAAGGTGTATATGCATGGCTAACTAGTAAGCTACTTTCTTTTGGATAAATACCTGTATTGGATGTTTATTTTCATTATGTTCTGCTCTACAGGTGTGAATGTCCTTCTTTTTTAAATCTCTAAAAAGATGTCTAATAACTCTAGAATATATGACTGGAATCCTTGCCTGCATGGGAGTCGATGTTAACCCTCTCACCACCGTAAGATAAAAAGACAATCAATTTCACACTTGGGACTAAGTTAGTATGTGCCATAAGGAAACTGCACACAGTTGATCTATATCCCATGGAATATAAACCTCCTCTTCCTGAAACATGACACGGTTTTGCACGAGAGGGACTACACAATTACCAAGTTGAGAAAGAGTATTGATCCTCGGCTGCAAGCATGCATCATATATCGTCTAAAGGGCGAAATGTTGTCTATCACGTCAAGCTCCTCCAGCTCATTGCAGGGACTGAAAATGTATGCACTTTGGGAGTTGGGGAAGACACGACTCACTGCACATGGGACTGCCTCATTACCATGATAATGATCTCTTGCTATGAGTGGCAAGCACTTGTACACACCACTTGTGCATGCCTTTCTCATGCCTATAGTCAAGAAATCTGTTTGAACGTATGCAGTATGCATGCAGGCAGGCAGGGATAAGTGAGCTGTGCACCATATACAACACATGGGACTACACACTTGTTGTGTTCGCAAACATCACTGATCTCAGCTTAAGGCCAAGTTAAAGGTAAATCCACCCGGGTGTGAAGTCAAAACTGCCATGAAACATGTAGATTCCTTTGGTAATTTGAATGTATACCCAAAGAGATGGCGTCACAATCTGCTACAAATCAATTAGATTTGCTGCACTTTGTTCTAGATTTAAGTCTGAATTTCATTTATTTCTCAATGGTCTGATGCTTTAACCTTAATAACATTCAATCAAAAATAGGAAATAGGAAATAGGAATAACGTTTCCATTTCTAGATTATGTTTGTTTGTTTTTTCAACTTTGCCATTTTGCCAAGTTTTTCAAAGCTTGAAACAGTTGTAAAACATATCCTCTGTACTTTGGTGTACTTTTAATCACTGAAATCTAATCTATATGTACCAATTCACTATAGATGTAAAATAGAGAAAACTTGGAAAAGAGAATCACAATGTAACAAGTCGCATCATGCAAAGAATACTCCATGTAAATCAATGTACGTTAATATTGCATATAGTGTTGCACTGCATTCAAGCTTGGTGTATTGGAAGACGGAACCTGCCATCTTCAATCTGTATCTACATGTGAGATGACATCGCAAAGTGTCACAGCTGTCTACCTTCATTTGAATATTGAAATAATGAACTTGCACACTGAAACATGTCTCAGCAATGCTTCTCCAACACATGATGAAGAACGTTATTTAAAGATTTGGGCGATCTAAGTACAAAATTGTATCCATTGTCATCATCATTGACATGCATGGAGAAAAAAATATACCATGTAGAAACAATGTCCTCTTGCCAATAAATGATATCTGTTTCAAATGAGAATTTTTTTTTTTAAAGAAAAAAAAGAAAGAAGAAGAATGGTCCACAGAGATGATTTGGATAAGCTTACATCATATGCAAATGTATACATTCGTGTATCACTACGATGACCCTGTAACACATGTAGTATGATTCCAAATAAAGTACCACATACACCATTATCAGTCTATATCTTTGCTTCTTTATAATCATAGCACACATCATTTATTTAATTATAATTTTCTATTTATAATCACCATAGCTTTTGTATCTGTGATGAAAGATAAGTCTTTGATAGATATATGCCTTTCCTGTGTTACATTCTACCCAACATGGGTAGCACCAAAAACGATTTATCCTCTGTTTCATTATCAATAAACCTACAGGTGGCAAATACCAATGCATGTTTAGAAGCAGAAGGAAGTAAGTCCCTGACATACTTCATTGACATCCATCCATCCATCCATTCATCAGTATGATTGTGTAGAGCTTAATAAATTGCTTCAATGGTAGCAAATCCCTTACAAACAATGCCATGTCTATCACTTCACATCAGTAGCAGCAACAGTCTAGGCAGCTGCTGTTTGGGTGTCCCTCTGACAATCACCATGTTGCAGGCCATCCTTCCTTTCATTCCCTTCTCAAAGTTGACGACAGCTGCAAACAATATCCTTTTAAGGAAAACTGCCATAACTTCATTTCTTTTATATATTTACACAGTACTCTCATAACTGTTTGTTTTTCCATTCTAGTGTCTTTCACAGAATGGGAGTTGTACCTTCAAGCATCATCCTCAATCTGCCTCAGTGTCTGGTATGTGTCCAAGAACTGTCTTCACACCTTCAAGCTTCCACGTTTCTGGAACAGTTTTTCTAGGAAAGGTCATCTGCAGGGGTGTTCCTAACCATACATATCTCCAACAACATATAATTTAGTCTATCTGTTAGACCTGGACTAGGGCAATATGGATCTCAGTAGCTGGCTTATCTTGCAGACAGTCAACCCCCTGGACTATCAGATAGTTCAGAACCTCTTCTGGGACAATCTGGAACACCAAGACAGGCTAAACACGCAGAGGGTGGACTCCTCTGGACTTTTGAGGACTTATATTTATTCTTTTGTTTTCTCTGCCTCCATCAATCCATCTATTAAAGACAGATGGAGAGGGAGAAAAACCGATAAAGCAAATTCCTTGTCCCAATCACTGCCAGTTTTTCTAGAACAGTCTATCTTCTACAGGGTTCTACATCCAGGACCAGGTCCTATAGTAGCTGGTCTATGACCGGGTGTAGCAACGCCATGTGCTCGGCGCCCCTGATGTTGAGCTTTTGCCTGGTGTAGTAGCAGATCATTTCTGAGATACTAGGGAATGGTTTGCTGAACTCTCCTAGGATGTAGCCGTCTGATTGATGGTTGAAGACGATCTTCATATGCATGAAACCCTTTGCACTCCTGCAAGAACAAGGGGGAAAAGAAACACAGTCATGTTAATACAGAGGTTTAAATTGCGTATTCATATCTTTCAATATAAAACTGCCGTATATATTTTTTTAAGCAGTCCGAGTTAAACCTGGTTTAACTTTATAGTCAACTAAATTGTGGAGAGCTGGGTGTCACCCCCTAATTTCTGTATAAATTACTGTCATCATGAAACAAAATAACTATGATAAACAAGAATAATCTGGTGTGATCATGAAATTAAAATGAGATGAATTTCAGACTATAAGTTTTTGTATTTCATTTAGTTTCAGAACTCTGGTAAATTTGTCCAGAGTATGGAAGGTCGAATGTGACTTTTTGTGACAGATAATAATTGAATTTATATAGAATGCCTATGCCTCTTGAGACTAACATGCAAATAGTATTAATATGACTATTATTTCAAGTTAAATTTGAATCAATTATTACACCTAAAAGTTGTGTTAATTCTTTTTCAATAATGGGCATGTCATCTATAAAATATGAATTACATGATTAGAGTGTTTGTTTTTCAAATCAATGTAAATTGGTCTCATTGCTATTTAGGGAGAGTTTATCAGATTTGAACCAAGATGAAAATTTATTCAATTCTAAAATGAGAGATGTAATGAGAATGTTATAAGTCTTTACGTGACTGAAATAAGTTAGTATCATCTGCAAACAAAACGTATGTTAGGAGTGGCGATGCATTAACAATATCAGTCGTGTAAAATAATTTGTAAAATAACCCACATTACAAACGATGTGGCAATTAAAATATTACAAGCAAAATTATTTTAGTAAACCACAATAACATTCATAACTTGGTTCAAGGCAAAGTGTTATTCCTTTTAATATTGATGACTGATTAGCTTTGACGAAGAAAAACAATTGAGATGATGGCAAACTTGGTGGTGTAATTCAAACTCTGTTCTCCATGTTTAATCCTAATGTTCCAAAAGGCCAATTAGTTCTATATTCAGCAAGTGATATGCTAAGCGTTTACTATTAAAACAAAGGAATTCAAGTGCTTATTTCCAGCATACATCCTTGTATTAAAATTTAAAATCAAATCATAATTACAAGGATTTCTACAAGGATACTTGATGAAAATAAGTTACTTCCCTATTCCTGATATTCATGTCTCAAACTGTAAGAGTTATCACATGAGCCTCCATAAGAACACAATGACATTTCATTCTTGTAAAACCACAAAGCTTAAGTCAATCTTTTAAAAGGTCAGGTACATGTGTATGTGTATGTGTATGTACGACCACAGTAAAATATCAAAATGTACTCAACATGCTGTTTTGAGAGAAAATATGGACATCATCTATCAAATGGGTTTCTTTTATTAATCTTTACTAATCTACATGTATGCACTATTTTAGGATTTTATATACATTTCTTTCATCCATGCATCGTAAAATGTGACACTTTGAACTGAATTCTTCACTCTCCACAGATCTATAAACCACATATGTGGCCTCTCCTTTTGAGCGGCTTTAGCTATGGGTGGGGGGGGGGGGGGGGGGGGGTGACCCTGCTTGAATCGAAGGGCATTAACATGCACTTTGATTTCCACTATCACCCTATGTGTAATGTAGTATACAAATTGAGTTCCTTGCCATTCCGCTGGACACCACTTATTCAATGTGAACAGACCTTAGGCCATGACAATTATTTTTAACTTGAATAGCACCTCATGCGAAGTGCAAAATATGTTTTCAGTTCACTACACACTAACATTTAAATGTGAACAGATCCTTGACCATGAACATTTACTTTGATATTCATTGTCACCCCATGTGCAATGCAACAAAAATATGCTTTCAATTCTTTGCCATTCCATTTCACACCAATGATCTAGTGTGAAATGGAGGTCCTTAGGTAAATGTGAAATATATCTCAACCCCTTTTCAGGTGTAAAACATTTTTCCAATCCTTTTGAGAAAAAAAAATTAGTGTGAGATATGTCTCTGCCCCGATCACACCTGTATCAAAAGCAACTTCTAGTTCTTTCAGTATGTGTGGAGGGGCCCAACCCATTACTGTCACCCAAACAATAAACGCAATGCAGTCAAAATGTTTTCATTTTCAATATGCAATTTAACACCCCCGACTGATCCCTATTCAAATTTGAGATAAATACCACTAGGTTTACAAACCCATGGTTATAAGTGAATGCTTTTTTTAGTATGAACTTTCGCCCAGCAAAAATCAGATGAGTTTTGAGATGTTTTTCTTTTCTATAATTCTAATGCTTCAGTCAACATCCCCCTCCCCCCCCCCCCTCCCCCTCTCTCTCCTCTTCCAACCCAATTCACATTTCAAAATCAATACAAATTAGAGACGCTTACTGTATATGTGTGACCGATTTCATCATTCTCCCTAAGATACTTCATGCTATGTAACTATACTCAACGTTGAGTATGAAGAGGCCCCCCTAGCTTTCAGCTCAGCCAGTACCTCCGATGCCCCATCTCTCTTGATATGGAAATTGAGAATCGCCATCCACTCCTCTCCAGAGTGACATTTTCAAGGAATACCCGCTTCCTCCGTCAATAATACTGATACATTTTCCTCCATCGCCTCCTCCTAAATAAACCTCAGACCGTGTTTGTTCTGGAAATGTCACCAGATCTCCCACTCTTATATAGCACTTCTCCTTGTTGTTGAGGAAATATTGCTCTTCACATCAGATTAGTTTAAGACGAGCTCTAAAATTAGTGGGAGGAAAACCCATCCCACTAAATATGTATATGCATTTTGAACTCAAGTTTTTCAGGTACATTTTGTACTGAAATTCTGCATTCCCACATTTCCATGATCTATTTAATAATACCCAGAGGGAGAGTAAAGTAAGAAAAAATTGGTGCAGGTCCAGATTATCTTTTTTATTTATCGAATGTGCCCCATCCCTACTCCCAATTATGAGATTTATAGTTTCCATACAAATACATTAATATCAGATTAATGTCAATATAACTCAGTAATGGTCAAATGTTCATACTTGTACTTGCTATTTATTTTAATACTGCCACAACATATATGTTATCTGTGTGTGTGTTTATGTTAATATTCAAAGTATTCTTAGATGTAGTATATTTATAGTTTAAATTTTACAGCATAATTATGAAAGCTATTGAATTACTCAATGATTATCACTTTCAATACGAGATGCTTGGTGCTCTCTCACCCACTGATTGTTTTTTAGCTGAGAGACAAAGCATAGGTTTAAGAACTAAAATCCTAATAAGCTGTCAATAATATTTGGCATATGTAAGCATATAATTTCTATCTTAAGGATTCTTTTATCCATGTTTTTTTGTGTTTTTGTCAAATGTCCCCCATGGTGCCTACGAGACACTGCATCACTAGCCGCTACGCCGTCACCTCCCCTCCCCTAACCTCCCCTCCCCTTACCTCCCATCTCTATGATACTTACTTCAATGATAATGAGTAATCCCTTGCTGCACTCTCACTCTGTCTGACCAAATAGCTGCCTTCAACACATAATTTTAACTTCTTCTCTGCATCTGATCTTGAAAGCTTCCCGTGATACCACCTGTAATAAAGAAAAACAAGATACAAAGGGTGTATTTTAGATATCTTTCTCATATCATAAGTGTTAACTACCGGTAGTTCCTCTGAAAGACTGCGGGTTTTTTCTCATGAAAGAAAATGGTTAACAGCTAATAATGTACAAGTCACACAGAGTAGCTCATGATGTCTATGTGATGAGGAGGAGGAGAAGGAGGAGGAGAAGAAGGATGATGATGGTGATGATGATGATGGCTGCTTGTATAGTGTCCGAACCTGCCTCTGCTGAGTGCTCATGGCACGTAGCTAAGCCCTACCAATGAATAGTCTTGTGTGTATTGTAAACATCCTCATGATAGGAAACCATTTGTAGTAACATAATATACAGAATACATATGTATGCATGTTATCAAGTTACCAGTGATAGAACCCTCCCCCCCAAAAAAAAAAATATATATATATATATATAACAAATTAAAAAATAAGATAAATAATAAGTAAAAGACAAGGAAAGTAAAAGAATGAAAAGGTATGTATACACATAGACCACAAGAAGTAGGTTGAAAATGAAGGAAATGGTAGAGTTCTAAAGAGAAATAGAAAGGCTGAAGATAAAGAAATTGAATCGTTGTACAGACAGGGTGGTATGAACATCTAACACCAAGCTAAGAATGAGAGTGAAACTATCGACAATTCTCATAACTTCCTGGTGCTGATGCCAAGGATCTCAGCATCCGGTGGTTGGACTAACAATGATGTCACAGCGAGAGTTACCTAGGACCTTCTCCAACGTCACAAGGTGGTGCTGATGCCAAGGACCTTAGCATCCGGTGGTTGGACTAACAATGATGTCACAGCGAGAGTTACCTAGATCTAGAACCTTCTTTAACGTCACAAGGTGGTGCTGATGCCCAGGACCTCAGCATCCGGTGGTTGGACTAACAATGATGTCACAGCGAGAGTTACCTAGGACCTTCTCCAACGTCACAAGGTGGTGCTGATGCCAAGGACCTTAGCATCCGGTGGTTGGACTAACAATGATGTCACAGCGAGAGGTACCTAGGACCTTCTCCAACGTCACAAGGTGGTGCTGATGCCAAGGATCTTAGCATCCGGTGGTTGGACTAACAATGATGTCACAGCGAGAGTTACCTAGATCTAGAACCTTCTTTAACGTCACAAGGTGGTGCTGATGCCCAGGACCTCAGCATCCGGTGGTTGGACTAACAATGATGTCACAGCGAGAGTTACCTAGGACCTTCTCCAACGTCACAAGGTGGTGCTGATGCCAAGGACCTTAGCATCCGGTGGTTGGACTAACAATGATGTCACAGCGAGAGTTACCTAGGACCTTCTCCAACGTCACAAGGTGGTGCTGATGCCAAGGATCTTAGCATCCGGTGGTTGGACTAACAATGATGTCACAGCGAGAGTTACCTAGGACCTTCTTCAACGTCACAAGGTGGTGCTGATGCCCAGGACCTCAGCATCCGGTGGTTGGACTAACAATGATGTCACAGCGAGAGTTACCTAGGACCTTCTCCAACGTCACAAGGTGGTGCTGATGCCAAGGACCTTAGCATCCGGTGGTTGGACTAACAATGATGTCACAGCGAGAGGTACCTAGGACCTTCTCCAACGTCACAAGGTGGTGCTGATGCCAAGGATCTTAGCATCCGGTGGTTGGACTAACAATGATGTCACAGCGAGAGTTACCTAGGACCTTCTCCAACGTCACAAGGTGGTGCTGATGCCAAGGACCTCAGCATCCGGTGGTTGGACTAACAATGATGTCACAGCGAGAGGTACCTAAATCTAGAACCTTCTTTAACGTCGCAAGGTGGTGCGGATGCCAAAGACCTTAGCATCCGGTGGTTGGACTAACAATAATGTCACAGCGAGAGGTACCTAGGACCTTCTCCAACGTCATCGTGTCTCTGAATTTTGACTAAGCTCAAGAGGGTTTTCAGTTTTCACCCACTCCCCTGTTTTACAAGGTCTTCAAAACAGCTTTGGATGGAGGGAGCTTCCTTGTTGGTAGGCTGAACTGCAATGATTCTTAAAACAGTTTTATCCATATTCAAGCAACGTTGAAGAGGTCATATTGTATTTGATTTTTATAATAATAATAAATCAGAATCCTACATATAGGCAGTTTCAGAGAATAGCGATACAAAATGGAAAAAATGGAAAACACAGATTTTGAAAGCCCAAACAGCACGTCCCACAATTACAGGAAGTGATAAAGAATAACACACTTAAATATTTAAACGACTGATTTATGAGTAGTACCAAGGTCATTATAATGAAGGTGTGACCTACTTTAGAACTCATTAACAAGCAATTTCACAGGACTGAAAGCTACAGAGATACCTAATTTCTTTTGTCTTAACTTAGAATCCGATCCCTGGAATTGTTTTCCTTCTATGTAAAAAGAGAAGACACTTCCTTGTTGTGAAATATCCACATGGCCAAACTTCATAAATGCCTTTGGAAGAGTACAACTCATGTCCATGTCATGAAAGTCATGATTTTTGTTATTTTCATTTTTAAATCAATGTGGTATAGTAAATGCATTAATAAGAAAGACATTTTTAATTAGAGATGATGTCAGTAACAATATGCAGAAACCTGTTAATTTGATGTTAATTTTCTCCTCATAGGTTATTCCTCTCTAACTTCAACATGACATTTCAGTAAAGGAGCTACATAAATGGTCCACTGAAAATGGAAGGATGATAAAAATGCTTCTTTTTATACAATTTTGTTGACAAAAAAATGTCACAAGAAAATAAACCAAGACTGAGAGAGCAATTTTATTAACACAAACTTCTTGCTCTTAATGATGACTTGACCAAAGTTTCTTCAAAATAATATATTTTTATGAAACAATCCTAAAAATGATATGGGTGTGGAAAGGAAAGACATGATTGGTGTAATCTGACCTTGAACAAATCACTCCTTATATATAAAGACAACCATGATGTAGGAGAACTTTCACTTCAGACTTTAATTCTTTGTTAAAAACCTTTCAGTCCACATTAAGTAGATATTAACAGTTTCAGTTTGGTCAATAACGCCTTTCTTATTAAAAAACAACGCTCAATTAATTAAGAAAGGAAATTTCTTCTTTAACAGATAATTGGTCCTGCTATCAGTTTCATTTTGGCTTAACAGGCATAAGATTGAGGCCTTTTCTTGTCTTATAAACCTGCATTAAAATTGCATTTTGTTGAACGCATCATTTCTTCATTTCCACTTCAAAATGATTTATATCTCAAATGAAATCAACCTCTCTATCAAGTTTTTCTACAAAACAACATAATAATAATAATAAATTAAATTTGGTCATGTACAGGATGTTACTCTAACCCTCAAACTTGAAGGAAGGTTGTTACCTTGTTGGTAACATGATGGAAAACAGTCCATGGCATGGAATATTTCTACCCATTTGAGTCATCCTCCATAATTATGACATCACAAACCAAACATGGCTTCGTTTAAACCTATGACATCACAAAACACTCTCAAACTTTTCTGTCAAGATGGTTGCCTTGGCAATTGTCTGTTGTTTCAAAAGAATAAACATGAACATAGTTCAACAACCACCTCAGTTCAATCTCAAGAGTTGAGTTTTGAGTTACTAACAGTTTCATTGGTGACGACATTGCTCTGGTTGAAGGGCACCTACAGGCTACAGGACACAACTGTGACAGCATGATGATGTCATGAGATGTCATGTCAAGCAGAAAGCATATACATACATTTTAAATGCATTTGTCAGGCATCTGTCATCATCTTTCGCTTTCTATCTCTGTGTCTCTGCCAGTCTGTCTATCTATCTGTCTGTCTGTCTCCCTCTCTCTCTCTTCATCCCTCTTTTTTTCTCTTAATCTTGCTTTCACTTTTTTTTTTTGTGGGTGGTTGTATTCATTATGAGTCTTTATACTATCCAGCACCTTGTCATTATTTTCTGGTCACCTTTTTTTTCTCAACAGATCACTGAGATACTGAAAACTCCAGCATTGCATTGTGCGAGCGAGGAAACAAAATACAGTGCAGTGTGTGTGCCATTCCCAAATGATCTTAACATTCAAACAACTTTCTAGCGATATTTGAAGCATACCTGTTTCTATAATGGCTCTCGG
This sequence comes from Strongylocentrotus droebachiensis, assembly GCA_035222895.1. Lineage (NCBI taxonomy): Eukaryota > Metazoa > Echinodermata > Echinoidea > Camarodonta > Strongylocentrotidae > Strongylocentrotus > Strongylocentrotus droebachiensis. The sequence continues at coordinate 116,591 of JAVYIG010002461.1, read as the reverse complement.
GGACGTTACATCCTGCCCATGACCCCTTGAGCCTATAGAAACAGCGATGCCTCTCATAGCAGTCAATATATCTATATTATTATTATTAATATTATTATCAAGTGTACCCATGGATTTGTGTGGTATAAGCTACAGAGATATAAAGTGAACTACACCATGTAGAGGTGTCATGGTCTAGTAGATAAGTCACCGTACTGAATCCCATAGTTCACGGTTCGAGTCCCATCGCTGCACTAATGTCCTTTGGCAAGACACTTATCTACATTTGCCACACTCAACCCCGGTGAGATAAATGGGTACCTGGTAGTAATTTATTCCTTAAAATGCTACAGCTCCATAGAGGCAACTATGCTAAAGCTGTGGTAATAGTTGTGGAGCGCCAGGAGTGTCAAAATTGACAGAAATGAGCGCTATACAAGAACCAACTATTATTATTTTATTATATTTTGCTGTGCCATTTTTCACAAAGCAGTTTACTGCCTCATGTTTGAACAGGGCCTTAGAAGAAGAGAGTGGATAGAATACTTACGTTTGATGTGTGAGGGGTATATTGGGATCAACAGGCTCTCCTGGCATTTCTACCGGTCTTGACTTGATATCTAGCTTCATGTTACCCTTCTTAGCTCCCCTAGTAGGAGTCTCCGGGAGGGGTGAGATACGCCCCGCATGATGCTTTTCTTTGTCTACAAAAGAAGACGATAAGATTTAAAAGTAATACAGTAGTCTTTTATAGCATTAATGGTTTCATGTATTACAATTTTTTTTTAAATCTCTTCCATTGCATGTTGTTAAAATGCTTCATCATGATTATTTACAATTTGGTATGTTTAATATCCTGTCAAAATATAGTTCCACTGTTTTCTTGCTGGAGTGTATAACTATTATTTTTTTCTATGGTAGCCCCTCACTGAGGTTTCCTTCTAAACAACTGAATCAGGATTTATTATAGAGCTTTCAAGTGGAGTAATGCGTTTACTTTCAATTCAGTTCTTATAGTTTTGAGAACTTCCGTATAATTCTAACATTAAAATGAAGAATATCAAGACCCATCTCTCCTCTGCACCCACCTGTGATAGCTTGTGAAAGTTTTCTATTCATAGGCATCCACTCCCAGGGTGCGTCATACTCATCCCCTGGTCTGGTATCCGACTCAGGACTCGTCCTCATCACCCTGTTAGCTGGAAGTTCAGACCTGCTCCTCCCTCTGGGACCTTCCAATCCTTCTGGACTAGGACCAAGTTTAGCCATCTTCATGTTGCTCCACTCCCATGGGTTGTCATACTCAGCCGTTGGTCTCCTGTCATGCTGTGGCGTCTGCTGGCGGTGGTTCTGTGAAGAGGAGGAATGCATCGGTGGGTAGGTGTCGTCCGCGCTCTCTGACGACATCGGCGATGACGAGTGGTGATCTTTGGAATAGTTGACCTGCCGATGCGGTGAAGGTGACATGCTTGCTGGAGAGTGTCCATTGAGTTCATCGCTTGATTCGCCGACGTAACTGTCAGGTGTTTCAGATCTTCTGATGGGAGGCGAGACATCGGGTGGCTCTTCATAAGTGTGATGCTTGAAACGTTCTTTTCCTTTAGGAACTGACCAACCCTCGGGGTCATCTGTATGCCTTGAACCTTTCTTTCCCTCCTTCTTCTTTTCCTCTCCTTTCTTCTGTTCTTCTGATTGTCGCATCACTGAAAGTTAAAAGAAACAAATAAGCATTAACATTATATATTTCCAATTACAAAGATTTCATTGACTTCTCATTCATTAATGAGTTCATTTTAAGCTTTTAACCTTTCCAAATTTCACAAATAAAAAAATAAAAGATTTGGTTATAAAAACTTTCTACACATACATCACATGATAAAAGAGGTAAAAGTAGTTGGAGTAATTCAATAAAGGGTATCTGTAAAACAATACTAGTTTGGGACAGGAACAGCAGAAATTACAGTAAATTACAATAAATTAAACAGATATCATTAAAAATTAATATTGTATCATGAATTTCCTCCATCAGTAGTTGCATTTGTTCTAGAAGTAATTTCTAGAACCAGTTTCTTTATATTAGCTTTTCTGTTGGTGTTATCAATGAGACTACTTATAAAGCACCCCGTTCTAATTCAGAAAATCAAACTGCCAATTTCAAGACAAACATTTGTCTTACATGATCCAGGTTTGATCCATTTACAAATATTTGGAATCCTCGTTAAATTACATCAGTTTATCTTGGAATTACCTACACTCTTTTGACACTGATGTAAAATTTCCACCACAAATGATGCTACTTGTCGACACTTAACAACAGACCTAATCGCTGCTGTCAAACGTGATCAAGGAAAGAACAAGAACATGATTCAGAATGCACCCATGGTCTGTGACTACGAGAGCCTCAATCACCCATCAAGTAGCCTGGTTATTCATGTTGATCATGCTGTAATGCAATCCTCCTAACATACACACAAATGACACTGTACTCTCATCAATCCCACAATCTTAGTCACTACACATCAAGATTTTTTTCGTTTAGTAGACATACAGTAGCCTTAGATTTGGAAGAGTTCTTGTTTCTAACTACTAATGGCTCTTGAAGGCATTGAGACTCTTATTTCACCTCTGCTGGGCTGAACTTAATCTTATCTACACGTAATGGCTTGTTCAGACTATAGGAGAAGTATACAGAAAATGTATAAAGAATCACTGTATAGCAAAAGAAGCATACAGAATAGAGAAACAAATTTTGTATAAAAAAATGCACAGGTGAACCTGTCTATAGTGACCGCCCAAGGGAAACACAAAAAGTGGTTGTCGTAGACAGGTGGTCTATGAAGACAGGTTGGCGTTGGCGGCCATTTAAAGCCAACCGATAAATCTAAAAACTCCAAGTTTCTTTTTTGGTGTTTAAAAATTCAATAAACAACGAGTGGTACAGTTTTTAGTCGAAATTAAAATACAAAATGATTTAACATATTTTTGTTACTTTGAAATTGTCCAGCATTTTTTGTTCCTGTTTGTAATCAAATGTTTTGATTGAAGTTCTAATAAAAGCTTGGGGTTTAATATTTTTTATTTAAATGATCTAGCTTTATAGGCTGCTGCTGTGTGAGCTGTGTAGCAGAGCGAGGAAACAAAATTGCTTAAGCGCTGCTATTGTTGGTCGCTACAGGGCTGGCCCTGGCGGTTGTTGTGTGGGTATTTTCGGTGGCCAGCGGAAGCAAAATGAGTGGTTGCTGGTCGCGTTAGGCAGGTGGTATACAATGAATTCTGATTGTCTGAATGTGGGGTTGGTGTTTTGAAAGTATACAAAACATGCCCCCCTTCCCCTCTCCATCTCACCAAACACCTGGGGTATCTCCTCAACTTCCATCCAAATGTCAAAAGGAGTATGTTCTATGTTACAAAGCGCAGTCATCATTATGGTTCTCTCCCACAGTGCAGAAATGCAATATATCTAGAACACGATTGCTCTGAAGTTTAACCAAATCATTGCGTACATGCAGTCGTGTTACAGTTTGAAAGGATCAGGAAATGAGTGAATAGCTATTGTTTTGTCCTTGCTGCTGTACAGTGTATGTTCATAACTTATTTTTTATGTTCAAGTTTATTTTTTCCTGACCTAATAAACAAGATGTAGAAAGGGAGAGACCTCAGGAATATTTGAAGCAATGAATTCTACACCATTAAATAAAAACAAATTGTCTTTTTGGACCCTTAAGGATATTACATGTAACTCTGTGTAAAATTATATGAGTTTACAAACTTCTTGTTCTAAAGAGACAAAATGTCATTTATTCTATACAGACTACCAGTATACAATAGAAAGCTGACACTGATTGAATATGCTGAGTATACTGGAGTGATTTATAGGATCATAAATCATAAATCTCGAATCTAAAAGACAGTTCAAGTCTGTAGTTTTATAAAGTATTCAACTATGACAATAGGTTATTTACAGAGATAATTGAATACTGACAGAAGAGTGTAAACCATTCATTTTCATAATGTTAACTTCCTTCTGGTTCCAAAAATGATGATAAAATTAAACAGATACAATGTTCATGTTTGTGAAATAATCCTTTCCAAAATTAAAATTGGACAATGTATTCACAGGGGTTTCAATATTTCATGTAATATAAAATATTGTTGTTATTCACATCCCTACCCTCTCCAAGATTCCTTCATTACATGCAACATTGAAGCTAACGAGAAGTTAACGAGACATTCGGTAATATAGAATCAACACTTCAGCTTTCCGTTCTTGGTTTCAAATTTGTTTTGACAAATCACCCTTGGAGCTTTGACTATTCAAATATTTTTGAAAGCCATGAGGGAAAGTCACATCAATGCAAAATATCTTCCTTGTGCATCCATTAGTGCCTAGGATTAGTCTGTGCATCCAAGATGCAGAGGGTGCTTGGATTTTACAATCAAATTTTCTATATGGCCAACACCATACTAAGATATCAGTGGTACCAGAAGTAAAGCTAAATTGATTTAGAAACATACAAAAAATGATAGGAATCATGATATATGTCCATATGACAGCTAGAGCTACACTAATTCTTCCAAGTTAAACTGGGGTAATTAAGAGACAACGAGAAAACTACTGAATGTTTTAATTTAAATGTACCTGTAATAACTCAAAATTGTCTGAAATAATCCAAGCCCCTTATATACACACTGCAAAAAGAAGGGGGGGGGGGGGACAAAAAAGCTGACACTACAATCATCTTATCTATAGGTCGTATATGAGGTATTGTTAGTGTATCAGAAATCAGAAGAATGAAACTGATGTCACAATTTGATATACAATGCTGTACAGATCATTTGTAATCATAATGTAAGTATCTGATCTCTGCCATCAGAATGAATGAAAGAAGTACATGGACTGCAAAAAAAGATTTCTCTGCAGAAATAGCAATGTTTCCTAAGAGCACGTCGATATCATGCATCACTGTACCGGACTAGACTTGCAAGTCTTGAGGTTTCACACACATGGTGGGGCAGTGTGCATGGTAGGAAAGTGATGATAATGATGATGTGATGCTTCCATAATGTTTGCATGCCTGCAGGGGATGATGATGAGGCGAAACCGTCACACAGGCGTTTGTTTAAACAGGTCCTACTCCTCAAGGAACATGCTCAAGACATGCCTCCTCAAAGTATACTCTCAATTCTCTTCCTGTTAAATTGTCATGTTTGTTCATTTTCATTAATGCATTTTCCTTGAGAAATATTTCTACCAGTACTCCATATTTCCATACACACACTTCATCATTTTGCACTGAAATAATATACAATGAATATTTCTGAATAATAAAACTTGGTCAAACATGTCATAGCATTTTATAAATGTTATGCTTCCTGGGAGAATTTTTTTCTGACTTGTTTTTCAATTACAGATCGATCAATCAATCTTATTTACTGGGTGTAAGCCACAAATATGTTTAAACTAATGTCATAGCATGTTTTAACTAAACGAAAGAACTATAAAAATTAAAAAGTCAACAAAACAGGTCAGGTTAAACAATCATCGATCATCCAATATCATACGAGAAGACTCTAACAACCCTGCATTGTTGTTGTTCTATCACAAAATGCCTTCAACCATATAATACCATTTCTTATCAGCTTGACAGTGTGAATTCATGATGGTACTTCCTCTTGCTTACAAATACAAAGGTGGTTTCATCACACACGAGAGGAACATAGTATGGAAAAACAAAGCCAGGAAAGAAAAAATAACTTTACATTGGACAAATGCATTATTCTCGCAATACATGTACATGTATGTAACAAATCTATAGACAGGAGAGTTCAGAGGCTTAAATCTCTAAAGTACAAGCACTTCCTAGTTTCTTGCATGAGTGATGGTGCACTGGTCTACAAAAAAACAGAGTTATATTGTATTATTACTCGTATCAGACATCTGAGCAGTGGTTTTACAAAATCATATTACACTCGTTTGTAATCCTAAAAGGGCTAATCGGGGAATATGAGACCATATTTACCTTTCATGAAAAAGCCTATGGACTTTACGTGTTAAAAAAGCATGAAATATAAGACCATATTCACCGCGCCGTATTTTGTCATTTTCATTGCGCATCTATTATGCGTACGAAAACCTGCGCACTTTGCGCGCACTCTATTGTGACGTAATAATGACACCTAATTGGGTACACTGTTTGCAGTGTATCGAGAAAAAAAATCAATTAAGCAGCTGGATGCACAGTGCTGGTTTGACAAAGTTTGTTCAGTTCTATGAGATTGTAATGTATGTATTTGCTCTAGATGTCTGATTTAGATAATAATAACAATATTGACTGGCTTAACTTTCGGGAGATACCACATATATTTCCCTCACAAGACCCATATTGCCCTCGTCTTTGACTCGGGGCAATATGAGTCTAGTTTGGGAAATATTATGTGTTATATACCTCACTTAAGTAATCCAGCCATCTGATTGGTCGAAATTGCATTCATAAACTTCAACTGTTCCTGTAAAATTCCCGGTAACCATGCATAAAACATTTAATATTTTTAATAACCATGGTTATTAAAAAAATAGTTCAGTCTCCATGGTTACCCCATAGGTTTACATGTTAAAAATTGGTTTGAGCGATCGAGGATACCGTATGTGTGCGAATAATTGGTCGGTAATTTCAATACAATTGAATCTCGATCGATCTTACCGACAATTTTATCTTGCATTGTTGACATGAAGACGAAAATAAACTTCCAAAAACCAAAAAACAACATCTGCCGATAGATCTTGATCTAAGTTCGTGCCAATATGCATTGCAAAAGTAAAAGAAGAGTCCGTATATGGAGCTTTTGCGAAGCATTCATCACAGCGAAGCCGGTATCAATTCATTTTAATGTATATAGACTATCGTACAAAACTGCCAAGCATGTTAACAGCGCGCGATGGCCGAGAGATCTGAGGCGCTGACTTTAGATACATCACCTTTTGTACGCAAGAGTTCGAATCTCATCTTCGACAAAAAAAAAAAGTATTTTTTATTTTTTATTTTTTAGTCTATTTTTTTTCGGCATATAAAAGTATTAATGACTGCTTTAATATTCGAGAAATAGTATAGTATTAATGACTGCTTTGAGAGAAATAGTTGTTTTATTACGCTCAAGGGAAGGTTAGAATTGTGCTATTCCCCGAGGCTTGCCGAGGGGAATAGCCCAATTGTAACCTTCCCGAGAGCGTATGAAAACAACTATTTCTCGAATATTAAAGCAGTCATTAATACTTTTATATGCCGAAAAAAAATAAAGCAGTCATTAATACTTTTATATGCCGAAAAAAAATAGACTAAAAAATAAAAAATAAAAAATATTTTTCATTTCACATCACATTTCTGTATCTTATAACACAAAGCTCCTACTGCCCTTCTCCCTTCTGGCTCCAAGCGGAAGATATTTAACATGTAAACCTATGGGGTAACCATGGAGTAACCATGGTTATTAAAAAATATTGAAATGTTTATGCATGGTTACCTACTGCCCTTCTCCCTTCTGGCTCCAAGCGGAAGATATTTAACATGTAAACCTATGGGGTAACCATGGAGTAACCATGGTTATTAAAAAATATTGAAATGTTTATGCATGGTTACCGGGAATTTTACAGGAACAGTTGAAGTTTATGAATGCAATTCGACCAATCAGATGGCTGGATTTCTTAAGTGAGGTATATAATTGTTTTTATACGCTCTCGGGAAGGTTACAATTGGGCTATTCCCCTCGGCACGCCTCGGGTAATAGCACAATTCTAACCTTCCCTTGAGCTTATAAAAACAACTATTTCTCTCAAAGCAGTCATTAATACTATAGTATCTCCCTCAAGGCCAGTCCATATTATATAAATATTACTTTCATAGAAGAAAAAAAATACTACAAAATACTAGACAGAGTAATCAATGTGGGAGCAGCAAAGTATTTTTCTTTAAAGATATCCAGTCTTTAATTGGGTTAATTTTAAGTGTGAGTTGAGAATATATACAAATGACAAATTTTCTGTTTGTTTCTTCAGATGAACAAATCATATGCTGAAAGCCAATAATATAACATCAACATTTAAATGTAATTCATATTGTTTGGCATACATCCTATTCTCGCTCTAAACCAAAAAAAAACCCACTCATCACCCTTTGAAAAAAAATCTTCTGACAACAACTCATCATTGTCTAATCTTACTGGCCCTACAGCTGTACATGACCAATGGACTCACTCTATTTTCTCTGACTGTAGGCCTCTCGTCACTAGCTCGAGATTGCCAAATATCCTGCTATTTGAACTATCCCGGTTGCAAACTATCCAGCTAATTTGCGTCTTCATCAGCCTGAAGTTGCAATTAGCGAGATATTTGGGCGGGATTGTCATCCCAAGATAAGTTGGGATAGTTTGCAAATTAATATCCAACTATTTGGTAAAATATCTAGCTATATCCGGTGCGTCTTCACCAGACCGAATATTCGCACTATGCACGAATGCTGAGCAAATTATCTCAAGGTCGAGTTTCAAGTTTCGAGGTCGAATCTCGAGCTGATGATGACGCGATTTGTAACTTCTGGATTATTTCCCAAATTAGAAATACCAGGCTATTTTTGGCAATCTCGAGACGATGAAAACGCGCCTTGTGTGATTGGTTAAACTTGAAGGCTTACAGAGGATGATTATGGGTGTTTGTTTTTCTTCTTCTTGACAGCTGCAAAATCAAGAAAGCAGCTCATCATTTCATGCCCCTGGCAAGAAATAAATAGCTCATTGCAGATAGCACCCAGGATTAAATCTACTCAATGATGTACACACTCCATGCATAAGCTTCAAATGTCACGCAACCAGCATGGTATTATTCTCTATATTCTCCTCTCAATCTATAGTTGATGAATATTTCACTGCTGGTAGCATAACAAGGACTAAGTTAAAGTCGCACTGTGTCTTCTTGTACACCTTTTCTATTAATAATCATTATTTTCCCCTCATAATATCCTCTATTCTTAACGTTTCCTATTCATATCACAGCTGGGCTGCACTTCTGATGGCTAATAATGCAATGAAAACCACACATTTCCCCCTTCCTCTCACAAATGCATAAGTGGAATGCCTGTAGTAAGACCATACTGCCACTGACCCTGCACTGCTGTAACAGCCTTCTAGCAGCAATCTGGCGCCTTACGTGTAATCATCATTCTTCCATCACGTGTGCTGCATCCACGGCACCCTCGCGCCACCCTTCACCCCTTCTCAACTCACATAGCCTTCCTCTTTCCAATATGGCCCACCATAATTGCCGATTATGAACTGTAAAGGGGGGATGTTCCCTCCGCTAATGACGCTAATCCCCACAGCCCCATCAACTTAACCATCCTGCATCTGCACAAGCTATCTAATGCATACATCAGCCCATACACTTTAATGGCCAACGCTACCAGCAATTTGGAGGCAATTTCTTCAATCATTTTAATGCACCAGGAATATTAATCTTCACAATTTTCTTGAGTGCTCGTAAGGTTGGACACACGGTGGAGGATTAGAACAAAATTCATCCTCTAAAATAATTGATTGCCAAACCACAAGCATGATGTCAAGATGTAAGGATTAAACCTTGCTTCATTTATTGGAGTGTTTCAGTCAAAAGCTCCTATGTGGTTACCATTTTCTCATCTACTATAGTTAGTGTACTTTTAAAGGTCAATTCATCATCATAATTATTCATGCAGATTGCAGACACTGGGAAATTCAAACCTTTCAATTCACAACTCCAGGTTACACTCAGGCTTAAATTTCACATGCAATAATTTTTTCTCATGAAAATTATACAAGTAACCTTAAACAACTCTATTACTAATGTACTATTGGCATATTCCAAAAACATACATTTTATAATGTCAAATTACTGTATTTTCACCTACATGGAGATCCACAAGCTAATATAATTGTTGTCTTTCTTTTGAAACATCCTGACATTAGACAAACAAACTGCAGATGTTAGTACCATACAAAATAAAAATATATTTCTTTACTCGTCTTTGCAACTAAGACCACAGATAGACATTTAATACATTTAGGTATCACAAAACCTATCATGATAATAACAAAAAGCTGAATATAGCAATCTAGGAACAGCCATTTTAGTTCTTTTTTCCTCCAAATTCTCATACCAATCTCATAAGCCTTTAATATAGGCATGAGAATTTGTTTCTAGACATTCAGTTTCATGTTTAGGGCGAGAGATGCACTATGTGAGAAATTACCAGACCAGATGGGTAGATGAATGGATCCTCTTCTAATCTTATATATTTGGATTTGAAAAAATAAAAGACTGCAATGCCTCTTTAGAGTTTAGAGAGCAGTAGAGATAATGCATTTTTTTAAGTCATCTTAAATTGCTATAGTGAAGAAGAAATGAAGAATATCATCGCTAATTCTGGTATACCAAAATTTACAGAGTGGAGGAAAATTGTAAGGAAGAATTTTTTTGTAGACGATGAGAGCTTGAAAGCTAATCTAATTCTACACAATTCATGTGCCCATGCAGGACATGATTGAAGACAGTGATGTGCCTTCTGAGAGCGGTAATGGTTTTGTTTACATCGTCAGACGTGCATAAAATATTCAAGTACATCCTGATTGCGGGTGAAACCTGAATACCTATCCAGCTGAACAGGGAGAGGACAAAGTATTGTTACAAAGTAAGACTGAAGGTCATTTTTACATGACTATAATTACTGTCTGGAACTTTATTTTCTTATTACAGAGTGGGGAATCTAACAAAATTTCTGTCAAGAGCCCGAAAGATCTTATGCAAAGTTAAAAATCCAAGACCCTTCTCACCCTCGGCTGATACAGTATTACCTGATACAGATGTACAGTTTATTTCTAAGATTTGTTTGTATGCTTTTATTATATCTTACATATTGTTTTCATAACACAGCTAAAGAATCACAAACCTAATACACTTTTCCCCTTGTTTTTTTTCAAAAGTATATGATACTAGAAAAACAAACTTAAATATTCATTCATCAAATTGATATTAGTGTGCACAAGATGTTTGTACAAAAATTATTGATGCCCTCAGCTCTGAGTGGTCTACTTTGAAAATGAGCTGAATTTGTTATAGGTGCAAGTAAATTGAATAAATGTATACCGTCCCAAGGATGAATGAAAGTATGTCTAATCAAGTGCACGGCTTGGTCAATCTACTGGAATTCATTTAGCTGAAAGGTTAATACCGGTGAGTCAGTGGAATATGCAGACAATTACGGTCAATTTGTTGTGTGCTTGATATAGGTTAAGTCCACTGTACTCCATTAATACCCACAAATCATCTCAGGATCATTGATTTTTATAGATGAGAGCAACGGGGAATAAATAAATATTAGTAGTCCCGTGACTCCCCTGTACGCGGAGGCATGACCCCCCATGATACGCCATGGATCGCCTTGAGCGACGCGATATCCAAATATTTCTTTTGTTAACTGACTGAATAATGAAGAGTGGACATGAATAATTTTGAAGAAATTTTTTACACCGCTAGTAATATCAATAGATATCTATAGACCAATCAAAAAAAGAAGGAAAGATCTTATAATGTTACAAAAGACATCTACATAGATGTGAGTAATACCTGCTCTTCAATAACTGATATATAACCAATTTATAAACTTATTCTTCCATGCCCCGGGCCCGCACCTTTTCATTCCTTAGGGCAAACAACTGCATCAACTAGAGAGAAAAAGACTCCCCATCATCCAGTGTCAGTCTGCATTTTGTTCCATAATAATTTCCATGAGGCCTCACAGTGAGCATGCACCCATACAAACTATGAAGAAAACCCCCTGCTATGCTTCCAGAATGTTAACATCTCATAAAGATAGCTCACCTCTCAATCTAACACAATACTCTCTGGACTATACGGATGGGACAGAAGGCATCTTCTGTCTATTCATATTCACTTTAAAGGCAGGGTATTCTACTGACACTATGTCAGATTTACATATACTGCTATCTGCTGCTCACAATGTCCCACAATGCATCACCAACTGATGATGTGCACGTGATGAAGATTGGGTACCGCAACCAGAAATGACTCTAGGTTTGCCTTAACTCTTATCCTGCCACAGGGCTAATCCCCCCAGTGCCAGATTTATAACGAGATAATCGGATTAACGCGATGGTACTAACAATAGCGCGTGCAAAACCCTAGGCACAGTCCAATGGGCATGAACAATAACTGCTATTACGAATGTTTGCTAGCATGCAAGAAGCAGCGTAACAATAGCGTGCACGCAGCCTCATGGCAGGCTATGAGTTAAGGGAAAGATGGTGCCATTGAAAATACATTGAATCAGTAGTAGACATATCTGTAGAATACCCTGACTTTTTTTTTTTTTAATACTTCTTTCTTCACAATTTACAGGAATTCAATCTGTCTTTGTGTTGTTTCATTAGTTTTTAGTTTCTTAAAGGGATCGTTTAACAATGTTAAATCTGAGATACACGGCCCTACGTGTTATCAGTGTCTGTGATATGGTGTAATATTGAAACCCTAAAAAAATTGCGCTTCAAAATGATCAAGAAGTGCCCCAAAAAAGTAAAAACCTTTGAGTGACCGGTTTTACCATACTCGTTTTTCCCAATAGACTGTAGTGTTATGAAAACCGTCAGGCGAACGGTTTTCAAACAATTTGTAATTCCAATCATAAATATCTTGATAATCAGACAGGCGATCGGCTTGTAAAAGTCATAGGGTTCCTGACTGACCTAAAGGTTTATAATTATCATTGCATCATGAGCTAAATCCAGAATTTTGTTTCAGAATCTGAGACAAAGTTACCGGATCCCTTTAATATATTGGTAAAATATGAGAAAAAATATACAACACACATCTTAGGAATACCTGCCTTATAAAGTCTCAAACATAACTAATCTATATGTTCTTTGTCCATTGCATGAACTCCTCCCCTTGCATACTTTCCATCAGGTATACAATTGTATTACCAAGAAATTACCTGAACCCTCACCTCCTGAATCTGTTCCATAATCATTTCCAGAAGGCCTCACGGTGAGTTTTCACCCACACAAACCCTAGAGAAAACTCCCTGCTCTGTTTCTATAAGGTTGACATCTCATGCAGATAGCTGAGCTATGACTCCACCACTATACTATTTACATGTAGGCCACACTGATGGGATGGAAACCATCTCCAGTCTGTTCATATTCACTTTAAAACACCCTCCCCTACAATTTACAAGAATTACATCTGTGTATGTTTTTTTTCTTCATTAGTTTCTTAGTTTATTTATCTACTGGTATAACGTGTTGGGGGATTAATATGAACATGTACTACCGGTATCTACATATTTGGAAAACATGCCTTCATAAAAATCATATCTAAGTGAACTATTCTATACCATGCAGGAGCCCTATCTGGAACACATTGGTATTGACAGGAAAAGGCCCCCATCTCTACTGCCTGAATCTGTTTGATAATCATTTCCACAAGGCCTCACAGTGGGTATGGGCTCACACAAACCATGAAGAAAAAACCCTGCTATGCTTCTAGAAGGTTCATATCTCATGCTGATAGCTGACCTCTCAATCTAACACAATACCATCTAGACCAATGACATGGTTAGAAGAACTCTCGTTATAAATATTCTTCATGTTTATTATAAAACACAAGTTTATTGCGAAACAATGAATATATATTGATTTATCCTTTGAACCCATATCGTATCTTCCTATTTGTAATTTCAATGACCTTTTAGTTTGTTGCAAAAATAATCAGCAGTAATTGATTTATCCTTTCCCATAAAATTATTTGTAATTGCAATTTCATTGTTTTTTTTTTTATTTGGTTTCAAACATATATTCATGATTTATTGATTTAGCCTTTTCACATACAGGGTGTAGATCATATTACAATTTAGGATGTATCCAATTACCTATTTTGTTTTTGCCAGTTTATTTATCTGCAAGGCTAGCTATATTTTATATCAGAGCAATATAACAATCAAGCTCAGTAAAATAAAAAGATTGATTATACCTCAATAGGTTAAGACATACCTGCAGGATTCCTTCTCTCCCTTGTCTCCAGCCCCCCCCCCCCCTCTTCCTCTTTCACTACTTAAAATGTATCATAATGATATCCATTGGGCCTATCTGTGTTATTCTGCAGACTCTTATTTGACATTTTACCACAATACCGAAAGCATTGAACAGAGCCTGCATACATGTAGGTCGGTCTATGGCTGTGTTAAAGTACAAACCACATTGTAGTCTCATAGCGCAGACACTGTATAACCCTCAGCGACTGACACAGGCTTGTGCCTGCAAACAACATCTAGGTGCAGTCCTTATCTTGCCCGCACAGGACTTCAATAAAACATATCTGTTACACTGTTCCCACCATGTTTACATCTAATGGAGATAGCGGAGGTTGGACTCCACAACAATAAACGGTTATTAACTCTTTATCTGCTCTGGTCGACTAATGGAACTAACAGTGGACTGCCACAAGCAAAGGGCATATTTACTATGTACATTAAATGAATATGGCAATCTGGGGTTCGATCCATTGCAACTAAAGAGTTAACTCTCCCATGGCAGTATGATGGGGTGCCAAATCTATAGTTTCTAACAAATTTAATATCTAGCTATTTTGATAATGTAAAGAAAAAACAAAAACGAAACCAAAACCAAAAAAGGAGAATGAGGTATTGTTCAGTGTGTGTACTTAACACTAGATGTGACACTTTAATCACTTGGCAGATCACCTACAAACTACAAAGAATCTAGATAGCAGTAGAAGCATTAAAGGAATATAGAAGCAAATATGAACAAAACACAAGTTTGTATTCTGAATAAAGCTCGTACAAACTGACAAGAGTTCCGTGTTATAATCCTCCATGCAGCCAGCTTAAATTCACATGTCCGTAAGCGAGAGGAACAGCTGAGACCTACAGGGGAGCAGGAGAATGATTAACTTGTATTTCCAGGCACACAGCAGGCAGGGGGAGCCAGGGAGGGGGTGTCTGGCATCAGAGGTAAAGATGGTATTCTCCTACGCTGAGATGCATGCTCATGAATTAGGCATTTTCATCCATATAATGTTTGAGCGCTAGATTTGGCACAGAGTACATACATAAAATAGCTTTAATCCATCATTGGATAGCAATATCCTGCAATTTGACATGGGTCCATGATTTTCTCAGGGTGGAGGAAAGCTAGAGCATTTTTTAAGCATTATACAAATATCGCAATGTTATGTATAAAATACAAATCAAGTCCTCACAATGTGAATAAAAGAGAAAATAATTTTGTCTATAACATAAAGGTGCTCTATTGTATCTGTGCATATCTCTCCAGGAAAGTGTCATTGTAGCAGAGTGGAGACTGGAGAAAAGGGTTATTGTGTAGAAAATTACAAATCTTACTTCATATGAGGCCAAAGAAAGAAGAAAAAAAAAGTAAAGTATGACATCTAGAGAAGCAATTTCAATTTCAATTATGGAAAAAGAATGGGAAACAAAGTAAATTTTGAAATTCCATTTTCTTCCTTTTTGAAAACAGGCAATGCACAATGGGGCATGTGAGATACATATTGGATAGTTTAACTGCCTGCATAATACAGCCTTGAGTGATGAATCACAGATTCCTTCCTTCATATCCTATCAAATCTCAGACCCCCCCCCCCCCCCCCCCCCCCTTCTCTACTCAACATACCACCACAGACATACACGTGTAGATTTCATGGTCAGGCATCCCAAACAAACAGAGGAACCACAATAAGATGGGCCAGCTGATTATATAGTCTGTCTCGGGAAAGATATTCTTACATGACTAATCCCATGTTCAGACTAATAGCATCCACCATAAAATACATGTAGAGCTTGAGAATTGTATAGCTTGTCTGACCGTCGTATAAAGAATCAGGGTCCTGCTCTTGCCTAAACATTATCTTGCACAAAAATCTTTAAAATGGGCGGAGCTTATTATGTCTGCACACTGGTGATTGGCCAGCTGTCCTGTCGTGTTGATTGGCCTTTTCAAAATTAATTTCTTTATAAGATGTTGTTTCCTACTATGTACGCGCCTTTTGCAATATGATTCCTTATACAACGTTTCTTTGTATGAGTTAGGTATGTCTGAACAGGCCATCAGTAATAGATTGAATGACTAATGTGAACCAGCCTACATGCTGTAAACATACCTCGGGATGTGTCAACAGAGAGACTCATTATGACCTTGCCAATAGGTCATCTGTACTATCAATGTGAGAGATTAACTGCCAAATGACACTGACATTGGCATACATGGCATAACAGCAAACACATGGGAGAGACCCCAAGGCATGTAGATTACACAAACGAACAGAAGGGATTTCCCAGTATTAAATAACATGATCTAAGTGTAAACAATGGATGAATCATATTTCATTCTAAAGTACTATTGATTGTTTTGAAACCCATCTTACCACAGCAGTAAACCCTTTTATAAATGAGGTGCTACAAGGGCATTCACATAGAAAGCCAATTTACCACTGAACCATGTCTACATCTTATAAAGACAGCACATAAAACAAAGTTAGATGACTGTTTGAAGACAAAAGGGCATTAACTCGCATACTGTAACCAGACTTGACCATGTTCTGGCTCTAAATAGATGACATTTCTGCTTTAATCCATCAACATGCTCCTAGAGGTTTCTTTTGATTCCCTTTCAGGATTTTCAGCTTTTCATACTCTGGCAAAGCCATTTCTTTCACAGGTAACATCTTTTTATCTTCCTCACATATCACAAACTGACCGAACAACAAATATCGTCGCTGTTTTCACGAAGTGACGGTAGTGAAACAAAATTGCATTCACTTTGCGTGACGATTTTCCTCACTACCGTCACTTCGTGAAAACAAGGACGATATGATACAAAGTGTGGGAAACAATTTTGGAGCTTAAATAGTTGACCCATTTAACACAGGTTTGCCTTATTGAAGCAAATCTAGTCTTTCAGTCACCAACATATGTTAGCAGAACTGGAATGCAATCGTGTTATCACAACAGGCTCTTGAATATGGTCTGTGCACGACTGTCCACTATTCTCAATTTCACCTGCACATCTTCTCTACTGTAGTACTCTAGTACATTGTAAAATTGTGTTAGTTGAAGCCCTTTTTTGCGCTGAAGAGACGATATGTGTCTTTACAATTCTGGATTAATATAAGAATGTTCATACATCATTTTGATGTACAGGTAAGTGGAAATGCAGCCTTGTCATATTTTCACTTAAAAGTTATATGGTCTGTTGAGAGCATGAAAATATGGAGTTAATTCTATGTACTTGTAATAGTTAATGCCCTTCTGGCTCTCAACAGAATTTATACAAGAAGATATTGACATTATGTGAAATCATTATAAACTAATTTTTAAAGATGAGAATTAAATGTACATGCAATCACCATGCATCACTTCCCTCATCTTTGTACATAAAGAATGTTCCATGCCCATGGTCGTTGATTCTCTGTTTTCTATTACTTCTCCATGCCAATTTACTGGACATGCGAACTACTGCCTTGCTTAGTACCTCTTGAATACTTATGAGGGGAAATCCCTACTGATGGCATCAAATATACATTCCATTTCACCCAGGTGCATAAATGATATAGACGGACACTCGCCTTTGATGAAGAATGACATCGTTCAGTCTGTCTTGAGCACGTTTCCATGGAAATAACTGCATCATTTATGTAATTCTTCTCTCATCCTATCTTTAAACTGTCTTTCTTGTATTTGAGCTTTTAACACTTTGGTTGCTTTCTTTGCCTTTCTACATGGTCGCTTGTTAGCGACACATACATTTTACACACAAAAATAGGCACCAATTGAGGGAAGGATTGCTTTGTGCAACACAATGGATTTGCACAATTACCAATTTCCGGTCCTGATTAGCTCCATGATAAACCTTTTAACATTGTTATAAATTAATCTTGCTCTGGAAATAGTCAAATAATCTTAAATCCTTTGGTATAGATCTATCCAGTGATATATACAATGTGGCACAGGAAGATTATGTATGTGGCATAAAGAGTTAAGATCATGAGATGATGAAGACATGCCTTTGATGAATTGAGAAGGAGGTTGTTCAAATCATGACTGTGAGATGGTAATAGTTGTCTGCCTATGGGGACAGGCCTCTGAACCTAACCCCCTAGCCACACATAGCATAAATGTGAAAAATTTGCATCATCAGTAAAGCATTGGAACTGTCGATAATGCGTAATAGACACGTCTTCAAGCCGGGTAGAGATTTCAGGGCTCTCTCTCTCCCTCTCTCTCTCTGCTTCTAAAGCTCTTGCTTTTTATCTTCCAATATCTTCATATGTAGCTCACTTACTCCATCTCTTTCTCTATATATTTTCTGTCATAAGATATGTTTCTTGCCTTTTTTGTTCTTTTTCCCTTTTTCCCCTCTCTACACCTCTTTGTAATTTTATAATCTTTCTTGTAATGTGTGTCTGCAATTTCAAAAACTCATTTCCTTTTCAAATCCTCTCACTTTTTTTGTTTTAAAGCTATATACTAACAATTTTGGATCAGTCCCAGTTGTATATCAATGGTCTCTCTTTGTTTATATTAGTTTACATTCAACAATCATCATATTATGTTATTATGAAACCCCAAATTAACCAAAGTACTTAAACTTTGCCAATACATGGAAGGTATAGAAAGGGGAAAAAACCCTAAAGACAAAGGAATTCAAAGGAAAATGATAAATACATGTATCTGTTAGCTATGATGATAATAGTTAATAGTCTACAATTTCCTGAAGGAAGTAATGCATCATTACCAATGTTTAGATGAAAGGGAATAAACAAGACTGCTCAATTAACTTACCCCCCCCCCCCCCCCCCCCACAATCACACCAACCTATTTTTGACACCCACAATCACCAGCAGAAACCTACCAACAACCACAAGCTACTTTAATTAAAGCCATACATCATTAAGAGTGTCATCCCTTCTGACAGCAAACATCATTCACTTTCTTTAAAACCAAATAAATAGTGTGTCTATTCAGAGTCAAAAGGGTATTAAAGGTAATACAAAGTTTTGGTATGGGGTCATGAATTTGGTTCAAATTAACATATATTCTAAGCATATATGCGATCCTACAATATTCAATGATTGTTGTCGCGGTTGAAATCGTGTTAAAAGTGTTGAATAATAAACTCTTTATGTTGTATAGCGCCCTCTCAATATTGATATTACTTTAGCTTAAAAAGGATAATTTTGACTAAATTTGACCAATTTTCTATTCCTGTTTGGAAATTATATATCAGAACTGCATATTCCGATATTTTCATGGAAATTTATAGAGAGCACCGATAAATTTGATATATTTGATATTTTAATTTCTCTACATCTTTAGCTTTTTAGAGCCCATTTTTTTCAAAGTTTATTCTAATACTACGTTTCACAATGGTAATGCCAATTTTAAATTTCCTACCGTAATCCAATTCTGTTGAAATATTACCAAAAACTTTGTATTACCTTTAACATTAAATGATATGAATTATGAATTAAGATCCTTCCGCCTCTCAAGAGATGGAGCTGGTAAAGGAAACTATTTATACACACATTGCCAGTCCTTTGAATGTCATCTTGGCTTCATCGATGCATGTCAGTACTTTGACATATGGGCTTCTTCTTCTCCTGAGATAACTATCAAATTTTCTTCCATTGTGTGACCTGTATCAACATTGCAAGTGAACATTTAGGTATTTTCCTTACTACATTCACATGCCATTTCATGGAACTTCAATATTTTCCCCAAGGAATGCTTCTGACAAAAATTATAAAGGGAATGTTTGCATTGACTACTTGTATAGATGGAAAGAACCAGTGGTTTAATCTGTTTAAAAAGTAATGGATATAATAACCATAACTTATTGATCGATGAGTCGTCACTCCAAAATAATGTTTGCATTCTAATGATTCAAGTATTGATACAAGCACAACATTAGATATGTCTGATACATCATCACAAGGCATCCATGAAAGAAAAACAGGGAAGGCATTCTTGTTCACAGTATGTGAGAACCAACACTCCCGTTTGTAATCACTTTAGCGCAGCAGTTCTGTAATGTGTCAAAAGCCGGAGGGGTGCTGTGTCAAAAGCCGGAGGGGTGCTGTGCCAAAGGCTGGAGGGGTGCTGAGAAGTATAGGAAACCAAAGAGGTAACTGTATTCTAATGAGGCAGAACTATGCACGCTCTGTCCTCCCCACCATCCTCCAAAAACACTTCACAAGTATTGTGCCCATAGCACAAGAAGCACTCCAACAAATGGAAAAGGTTAGAAAGGATAGATGAAGGGAAAATATCAGACATTTTTCATACATCCTGTAGTCCCTCATGTTTGCGAATGATGTGTGTTTTGAGAAGAAACAAACATTAATGCAGTTGAATCATCGTCAATCATCAGCATGTTCACATCTTCTTTTGATAGAGGATTTCCAATATTTGTTTTGAATACTTGTACAGCACTTTTTATCACTATATAACAATCTACTCCATATAGCCAGAATATGTTAAAGATAAAGGTGAGTTCTAGTAATGCGATTGCATTGTGAAAGAAAAGGTGTGGAATGGATCAGAAACAGTTGATCATGTAGCATGTAAGTATTGGTGTGCACTGCAAGGTTCTGGAGTCATCAAAATTTGGCCGAGTCTTGGTAAAGTAACAAGCACTGTACACACAAAGCTATATATGGGACAACACACATGGTGCCTGGGCTAGTACTACCTTGATTTCCTTGTCTTTCTATGCTCATTACTCAGCCAGTGTACATTTTCTTCCAAAATTGTTTGGCACATGTCATTTATTTGTAATCTTGAACATTCAGTGTAAGTTTCGTTTGATTCTGTGAGAATTAATTTTCTTTTTTTTTACCAGAACTGGGGTGGTATTCTGAACCCTGTGTTATCTCTAATATTGTTGTATCTTTGGAGATAAGATAAAGTTGGTATTCTGAACATTGTTGTAACTTTTGTGTTATCTTTTGTTGTATCTTTTCTCTCATCTGTTGGGTCGCGCCTGCGTTCAAACTTTGGTGCGCTTGTAATTGTGCTTATTAGTAATAAAATGGCGCTTAATCCTCATTTGCATATGCGCACAAGAGATAATATGACAAGATAATTGGTATTCTGAAAATTGTTGTATCTTTTATCTTATCTTTTCTTGCATGGTATTTACAACAATATTTACAACAGGTAGGGGGTTGTTGTATCTTTCGTGGTGATATAATGACGGCAATATTTCTTGCCCAGAACCAACTTCGTGCCAATAGACGAGTTAGAAGAAGATTGTGTGTTGACCGGAAACATTACAGATGAGAACTTTTTAAGATATTACATGCTAGGATATGACGATTTTAATGCTCTCATCTTAACCAATACAGTGAAAGCGTGATTTGTCTTCATGATTCACATTCAACAGCGCATAATGATGACGCGCGTAATAAGCGCTCAAATAACTAATTACGCCCAAGATTAGTATGCGCTAGGCGCATCTTCAGATATGGCATAAAGTATTCCTATTGGTTGACCTACTTATCATGCTTATATAAAACAGATTTTGATTGGTAGGGTCCATACAAATGGGCGTGTCAACAGTGGTCAAAGATAAGACAGAGGCGGTCCTTCAAGAGATAACACAGGGATAAAATGATGTTCAGAATACCAACTTACAACAATATTAGCGCTGTGTTATCTCTGGAAGATACAACAAAAGATAACACAAAACTTACAACAATGTTCAGAATACCACCCCTGGAGTTTATCTTTAATTTACATCCAACTGCAATTAGCTAGGACTATTGGGCATGATTGCTCATCATATTTGAGGTCGTACTCTCCCTCCAAGCCCATTCAGAGCATCTTAATTTGTAGAAAATTTGGAATCATCACATGGAAAGAAATTAAGTCATTTCCAGCAGGAATAACCAACTCCTGTCCAATTTTATCTCAGATTGGAATCTCTGTGAGGAAAATGAATATTGATGTTTGCCCAGGTTGTTCAATATTTTTATAATAAGCATGCCTTTAATTACCAATACACTGTAGTCCCACATATTGGAAAATGAGCGCTCTGATTAGAGAGGTAACCTTGTCGTAACAACCCTCAAACCAGATGAATCATCAGACCTAGCTAGGCTGTCCTCAACGGAAGAAGCAAAATATCAAAATGGTATTTCCCGTCGTCCTTAATCCCATTATTTACTTGTTACGAAGAGGAAGATTGCTATTGTTTTGAAATGAGTCATGCATCATTTTTCCCATTTTTTTCTCACTGAAATTAAACGATGTTGAAGCCAAACTTTATTACTAGACAGTATAACTAAAAGACCTCCGTGTGTATAGTACATGTCTATCAGAAAATTAATGTTTTTTAGTCTGGTTTGAATTTGGCATGTCTATGAATGCCAACAGAGTATATTCAATCAGCTTCAATCATTTATTCCTATTGATATCTGTCCACACTTATTGACTTTTGTTATTTTTCTCTCTGTAACTCCTATCCCTCACCCTTCCCTTCTGGATACATTCTAGTTGAAAATGAGGGTACAGCAGACTTGGGGTAGAAAATGATTATTTCAAGAGCTTGTAGTCAGTTTCCATGTGCAGTAGGTCATAATTCACTGCCACCAGACTCGGTGGAAATACTATTGATGGGTGTACAAGTCTGCACACAACAAACCAGTGGTCACATCAAGAAATAACCTGTAGTAGGTCCATGGTCTTAGGATGAGGGGAAAGTAAGATAACGACTTTTCCCAATGTGATTGGAAACACCTGTTATTTGGTAAACACCTGAATGGTAGATACCTTAATGGTGTCAAATTTCCCATGAGAGCCTATACTATACAATGCATCTAAAAACACCAAGTTTTCATACTCTCTACATTTGTCACAATTTTTTCTAAATTGATATGAGCACATCCACCTATAATATACATAAGCAATGGAGTTGTATCTTGAGACAAACAACTTTTTCCATATTTCTGCTAAAACCATCAAGAATAGCGAGGGCCGTGACCCTCTCATGAACCTCCCATCAACATCTAGGGCTCTGGCCTTTAGGGATAGACAGACTGATGAAATCTTGATCAAGTACTTACTGCTTATGTCTCTAATCCATTATTGCCAGGTGAAACAGAAAGCAATGGAGACAAGGAAACCAGGTAGAAAGCATGAGATAAACCTCTATCTCTACAGCGACACAGCGACATG
Source organism: Strongylocentrotus droebachiensis (assembly GCA_035222895.1). Taxonomy (NCBI): domain Eukaryota; kingdom Metazoa; phylum Echinodermata; class Echinoidea; order Camarodonta; family Strongylocentrotidae; genus Strongylocentrotus; species Strongylocentrotus droebachiensis. The sequence continues at coordinate 93,303 of JAVYIG010002461.1, read as the reverse complement.
GCTAATCTCCATCGCTTCAGGCATTACCATAGTGAACGCAGATGGATGCACTTGGGAAGTAGGGAGCACTACTAGTAGGTTTTTATTGAGGCATAAAAGGTACATTTCCAGAAAGGTATCACATTGCTTGGTAAAACATTTCATTTTATTGATACCTTCTTATTTATTTTTGTTATCTGTTATCAGCTTTTAAAAAGTTTTCTTTTGTGTATGATGCACTGGAGAACTTTATTAAATGCAACTTTTATTAGTTTTTTTGTTTTTGTCATTTTTTGTATTTTAGGGGTATTTCCTTTTTGGTTCAACCACACATTATCCATTATGTTCTTGCAACTTATGACTTCCATGGCAACAATGAAATGTGTGAATCTAGCTTTTGAAGGAAATAAATCCCCTGCAAGATTTAATAAAGAGATTACAATCAGCCAATCTTTCAGAATTTGAGACCTGTGACAAGCTCATTAGGGGTGAGGTACTATACAGTCAGGGGGTGATGACCGACCGCAAGGGAAATCACTAAGTGCAAGCCGTGCTGCTCCTGGGATAAACTCGATGCCTACCTTTCCGCTGCGCATGAGGGAGCTATTTAGCCGATCAGCTAATCAGCTTATCATGATGCATGACATTCTGGACACCAATCTCCTCTCCTTGGCACAATGTTTTACGTCTTTGTACTCTTAAGAAGTGAATGCACGAGAAGATCCACCTTTTGTACTCGTTAGATACTAAGAAATTAACCAATTATATGAGAAAATGCTATCAGGAGTTGCATTTTATCAGAAAGTAAGACAATTCCCAAATCTTAAGAACCACCATTAGACATGGTTAGCAGGAAACCTTCAAGTAAAATGAAACAAAGCACATATTTTACCCTGAGAAGTTAATCCACATTTCACAGAATAATTTGGTTCTAAAATCAATCCTAAACCTTACTTGAATCCCATGAATCAATTAATATCTGGGATATGTGACGTTACAACCGTACAACTCGACATTGTCTGCAGCTGCACATTAGCGCCTAGCCTATACTCGGCATGTATTTGCAGTGTGTAAAAATGGTACAACAGTCACAAACAACACCAATGTAAAAATATCAAGAAATCAATTTCAGTACCCAATTGTATTGGCGATAGAAATCATGTTCAGATTTTATAATATGTCAATGTGATGTTCAAAGTGAAGAACAAGGTTATTGAACTTCTTTTTAAGTTTTTGCAATAGTGTTCTTAACAAAAACTTTGATGCCAATTACCATCTTCTATTTTGTCAAATCTATAATCCATTTGTGATTTTCTCAAAGCTCCAATCTCTTTTCATCACAATTAAGCTGACAATACACACTGACTCATCCAATCTGGTCATATCAAGGGTTGATTTTTCCCGGAATCTATTCAGAAGAATAGAGAAGATTTGCATTAGTTAACGCACAGCTGGACGGTTCCCGCCAACTTGGATGGAGCAGCAACCATTTCCATGTAACGTCTCCATTGTTTGGCGCAAAAGGCAAATGTCTCATGCGATACGTCGATTAATTACATGTACACGAGTGAACCCGGCCTGCTACAATCATAGATGCTATCAAAAAGAGAATATGATTATTGCTGAAGATGGTTAAGAGGAATTCAGGGAATATGGTATCTTGGAAGGACAGGTACAATCATATATGCTATCAGAAAAGGAATATGATTATTGCTGAAGTTAACCATATTATGTGAGAGGAATTGAGGGAGTATGGTATCTTGGAAGACAAGGATAAGTGCTGAAAGTCAAAGTAAAGGGATATTGATGGTACCTACTAGAATCTGTCTGAGAGGTACTTCGATGCTGTCAGGTTTTATATCAAATAATATCTGTCCATGGGAGAAATGCTATATTCACGTACTTTGCTCTTCATTCGCATCCTACACATACCCTAATAAATAGGTTTTTATCCTATAGTATATAGTCATTTTTAACTTCATCTTTCTTTTGAAACAATTTTTAGGGGGAGGGCAGTTGTTGTGAACATTGATCCGTTTAATCATCTTTCTTTTCTCTTCCATATGTTGTAGATGCATTTATTGCAATGACAAATTCTACTAACCAGCTATCAGTAACTGTATACAGGTATACACAACTTTTTATATATCTCTGGACTCTACAATGTTTACCGCTCCCTCTTCCAAACTCTGTCATGAGCTACATTAACACTGCAAGCAAAAACAATCAATTTTTCTCACATTTTTGAAAGCTTGAATTGAAAATATAAACAAGGGAAACGCTCTCGGCGGTCTCGCCTGCATTACGCAATTCGATATGATGAAAAATTGAGGTTGGGACATTATTTATAGGCAGGGTGGCCCATTAGCAGGCCCCAAAAAATGAAATCCTCTAAATATAATCACATTTTGAAGTGATGTTGACTAAGAATCATCAGAAGAATTATTTACTATTAAATGTACCATGATCGATAACTTGAATGAAATATGAACAAATTAATTTTTAAAAAAATTAATTCTCATATTAAGTTGTGAAAACATAATCCAAGTCTTCTGACCTTTGACCTTGTGACCTGGAATTTGTGTCATATGATTTGTGATACTTGATAACCCTTGGGTACAAGTTTCATGGAATTTGAACATTCAATTTTGAAAATATGCTAACAAATTCAAAATCTTGATGTTGATGCCACAACAAAGTCTAAGTTTACTGACCTAAAATGACCTTTGACCTTAACTTAGTGACCTGAAATACTACTCACATGATTGGGGATACTTGATAGCCCTATAGTCCAAGTTTCATTGACTAAGAACTTAAACTTTCAAAATTATATCAAAAATTCAAAAACTTAACCTTAGGTTAAGTTTTCAATGATGATGTCACAACATAGTCCAAGTCTGTTGACCTGAAATGACCTTTGACCTTGACTTTGTGACCTGAAATTCTACTCACATGATTGGGGATACTTGATAACCCTATAGTCCAAGTTTCATTGACTAAGAACTTATACTTTCAAAATTATATCAAAAAATTCAAATACTTAACCTTAGGTTATGTTTTTGATGATGATGCCACAACATAGTCCAAGTCTGTTGACCTGAAATGACCTTTGACCGTTGTGTTTTGAGCTGAACATTTTGCAAAAATTTCCTCAACCCCTTTCTGCCCCTCAACGATATAAAATTGGCAATGAGTACTAACTTTTTACCCCCTATCTTAAAAATCAACCATGTTTGAACGCAGTCTCAACTAGAATTGCCATTGAGCCCAGAGTTCTGTTTATCAGTTTCCATTTATGTTTTGAGCTAAATATTTGCATACAAAACCCAAAACCCCTTCTTGCTCCCTCACATATTGTCTGTTTGGAGCCAAAAGGGCATTAATTCATGTAAACTAACATAAAGTTAATGCTCTTCAGGTTCCAAACAGACAATATTAAAGTTATGAGCAATATTCTGTCTCCTTTTTCGTACAACCAGCATTGTGTGAACACAGTCCCATGTGAGACTGCCAGACAGCCTGAGAGTGATTGGATGCATTAGACGAGTCGATGAAGCCAGGTCTGACTGGCAGATCATTTTGCCTGCACCCGGCTACTTAAGATGGCTGCCAGTAATCTGACCAGGCGGCCGGGGATGCTCTTAGTCCATTGCCTGGACTGTTCTCTATTCATTCTCACACTAGCTATAAGTTCAACAGAATTACACACGAAGACAGACCCCGAGAACAGTCCAAGGGGGGCGTTTCACAAAACTTGTCATCAGTGACAAATGACAGTTTTTGTTGTAAGCTACTAAAATCCTTCTGATTGGTTATCAACAGATTTGTAACTGATTTTTGTCATTTGTCATCAGAAAATGGCTTTGTGAAACGCCCCCCAGGTTTCGTTTTCCGAATTCAAATTTGGAAGGAAACCCATAAAATCTGCTGAAGTTTTCTGTCTCTCCGCTAACTCGAGTTCTCACATGCTCTGATAAGTTCACTGAAAATGCATATTTTGATCAAATTATTCTGATCTAAACAAACTGCTTTAGGCTGGAAGAGAGGCAACCATGCCAGTTCATCAGAGTTCATTAGTCGCCACTTGACAGGCAAGTCACACACATGCTATCCCAATCCATCCACCAAACAGCTTTCTTCTCTCTCATAGTCATACTGGACCCATCAATGGGTTCATATTCATTACTTTAAAGGGACACTTCAATCAATATCAGGAAAAGATGGAAGTAATTTCGAGACTTATTGATGATTGCTAAATCACAAAAGGTCAGAATCAGCATAAACTGATTCAATGAAATTATCTTGCTTGTTTTTGCAAATGTAACTGTAGATGAGCAATTCTGTTAATGTTTATTTTATATATATGTTATATCAAAAAATAACAAAAATTGCTTTTCCAAATGAGTGAATGGACTGGTTAACTAGTCAAATTATCATTTACCAATTTTGTTGTTTAGATTTGAACATACCATCTTATCTTTACAGGCCTTCTACCCTGTCTCTATTGATGTATTGCTAGTACTAAATCATGTCTAAGAATCCATGCGGCAACTTTTGCATGGATTTTGCATGGATTATGAACTGTGGAGAAGGATTAGCTGTTGTAGGTATATAAAAAGAATTAAGCCACACCTAAAGTGATACAATCAATTTTACATGGTTGACATTTTCTTTATCAAAGTAAGAATTTCCCCTCTGCAAATTTCCTTATATTTATCATAAGATGTCTGTTTGAAGCCAGAAGGGTGTTGACTCTTTGTTAAAGTGGTTTTGAACAGATGGAAGTTATATTGTGGCAATGTAGATACAATCAAATATTTACTGGGTGATTTCATTCACAACATTCTACTATTTGTTATGCATGTGACCCTCTCCAAACAAACACGCAAGAGTCAAATTTCTTTCTTTTTAATTTTTTTTTTTAAAAACTTTAAAAAGCCCATATCGAATGTAACATTTTAAAAGAAATTTACGAAAAAAGAAAAGTACGACCTAACCCCTGTCTACCTTAGTCTCTTCTTTCCCCTTCCCTCCGATTTCTATCTCCATCTTTTTTTAGTAGATGCATGAGGTAGTAATCAGTGCCACTATCACTCCTTTCCTCTATAATCTCATCTTTCACACCCTACTCCATCTCCTCTACATATCACATTTTCCATAAATGAACGCTATTCAGAAATTATTCAAACTACGGTATGCCTATATCATCCTGCAATGAATATATTTCATAATATGGTTGTTTCCATATGACCCTACCATGAACTTCTTGCCCTATTCTTCTCTGCTGCTCTTTTGATTTATACCCCCATTTCGGGCACACTTCACTCTTTTGTCATATAGTGAAGTGTAATCTCTCTAAATAATGCTCCCATCCTTCATCTCATCACCACCCCTCTCAACAGATATCTATCACACAATAGCTCTCATTTTTATTTCACTTCCCTCTTTCTTTCAATATCCCCCATTCTCCTTCTCATTCTCCATCCCCTGCCCCCCTCTTCCTCTTTTATTTTTCTAATTATTTTTTGCCATTCTCCCCTCTCTAATAACCATCATCACCACCACCACCACCTCCTCCTCCTCCTCCTCCTCCTCCTCCCTCATCCCTCCTCCTTCTCTCTCTCCCTCCCTCCCAACTCTTATCTTCCACCATCCATATCATTCACTCCCTTTCTTCCCGTCTCTCCCCCTCTCTCCTCATGCACTCTTGGATGAGGGAGCTGATGCACTCCTGCACATCATCACCAGCTGGTGACTCATCCTTTCACTGAGCAGGACAGACAGACAGACACATGGATGGCATTAAAAGATAACAGTTACCCCTATCACCTTCCAGGCATGGGCTATCCCATCCTTCCAAACCAAACACATACGCAGCCATGCGAGGACATCCTAACTGTAACATATAATTTGATGTGAGCATAAACGTGGCATGATCTCTGAAAGATACATCTTGGACCCCATTCTCACTCACTTTGTTCCAGAGGTACTGTTCATTTGTCTTCACACTCAATTTGTTTTTCCTTCTACCATCTTTTATTCTATCTTTCCTTATGTTTTTCTTTTTTTCTTTAGTATTCTTTGCCATTCGATCATCTTCTCTCTCTATATCTTTCCTGGTAGGAATTAATTAATTAAAGTGCTGTAATGGCAGCTAGGCTAAAGCCGGGGTAATAATTAATGCGCCTCGGAAATAGAATTTCTAGATAGACGTTGCTATAGAAATGCCTATAATTATTATTATTTTCCTTACATGTAAATCTTTCTTTTTATTCTTTTATCATTTTTTTCCTCTCCTTCGTAACTTTCCCGCAAACACACACTCACTTCTGGTTGAAGTACACTTTCTGACACTGTTTGTCTTCATGCACACTGCACGTTACAGCAGAGTTAAGCAGTCTAGGAAGTGAACTGGTCCAGAAGACCACATCGCGATCTTCCAGATCGGTCCATAGGAACAATTCCTGGGACAGTTGAGTGATAATGAGGTTTTGGAACATGAAACGTCAAGGGCAAGTGTATCAAGTCTGTATAGCCAATTTATTCTGGAAGGAGGCTACAGTATACCACCATATTTGGGAATAACTGGTGTATCCTCATGTTTTAGATGCAGAACCAAGATGCAGAACAGTGTTACAACAGATCGTGTCATCCTGAATAAACTTATGTGAACATTTTGAATACACAAAATATTTTCTAATAAATGGCTCAGTACAGTATTTTACCTCATTTTGATGCTGAAATCCTTGAATATATTGTGGTGATCTTTGAAAAGACATTCTTGTGAGTATTCTTCTCAAGTTTTAACTACAAATTGTTGAATGGCCAAGGTATGTATAACTGCATCATCCATTGTACAGTTGACCAAGTAGGACAGCAGGACAGCAAATTGTACACATGAAACATCTGAAGATGCATACTCTTTAATGGCAGTTCATATTTATGATCCATAAATGTGTACTTATGATGAATCTGCTGGTAATTGAAAAGCCAGCAAAGTAAAGTCTGTATGTATTTGATATACACATTTTCAATTTACATTTCCAATTTACATTTCCAGAATGAGCATTTTGGCATTTTGTTCAATTCCTGCATATTCTTTTGCCAGGACAGTACCATACATTTTCAACCATTAGGCTGCCCCTTCAGTCCAACATAATGCAGGGTTTTCTGAAAATAAAAAAGAATGTTAGTGCTATGATTCCAATCAAAGAGGTTGCATTTTCTACTAGTTCACATCAGTTATGAAGAAAAAAAATGGTTAGCTATATTCTTTACTACATGTACATCCAAAGCAACTTTTTTGAAAATTTCTTGATATACATTTATTTCAGAAAGCTCTAGATAAAGCCTGAAGGGAAATGTCATTAGTTTATTTATGCAATACTTGTAAAGGAAACTTGTTTGTATTGATTGCTATCTGTATTCTACAAGACAACTATCATGCTGGTGATATGCAAGCATCTTCCCACAATCAAATTTTCATTGACCACATTCCAAAACCGATGGACAAACGTGTAACCCCTCCTATTGCATATTCAAGGAACCAAGATGGAGAAGATAGGTTGCTGAGAGGAACAAGGGAAATTATACTTCAACTGACAGTTTAATTAACAACCATATGGTTCTCAGAAAATATTATACTTGGAATAACCAAGAAAATGTAAATACCATCAATAACATTAGCAATGTATTGAATATATTGCCACCAATTATAAAGTCCAAAATGGAGTTACTCACATATCTAAACACATACATGTACATGTAGTTAATGCCCGTCTGGCTCTGAACAGATAATGTGTAAAGTAATGAACTGCATTTGATGACACAATTAAAGGTTTGCTAATCCCATTGTCTTCCCATTCATGGATTCAATACCTTCAGACTAAACAAAGCTTGTTGTCTGCTCTTCATACAAACAGCTGCATATCATTGACGAATCTAGAGCAAACTATAGCCAGCCACCACATAAAACCCCAGACCAAAATAGGAAGGATGGCTCAGTTTTTTTAACGACTCTGACAGGAAGGCAGAGAAACCACACAAACTTGGCGCTAACTTGTCTCTGTCTTTGTTATTCTCTCTTGAAGAAGATTATACACAAACAAAGAGATGCCATGGACATATGGTCGCTCATGTTCGTTCTCTGGGTGTCATTTCAATGCGAGACCCTAGACTGACCCGTGATCTAATGCTAGAAGTATGATGGATTGTGAAAGATAAGCTTGAGGTTTGGAGTTTAATGAGATCATTCTTACCACTACAGCATCTGTCATCCCCAATACAAAGAGTACCATGATCTGTTTACAAGTACAGTGTAGGTGTTTAGACAAGTGATTTAAACACTTGACTAGAAAAGCAAAAAGGTAGTGAAATGGCGACTAGCTGGAATACTCCCCACGGAGTGGAGAATGTGCACTGTAATGTGTAAAAATGAAATAGGAACCGGCGACCTGTTGTAATAATAATGTAAGCGCTCTGGTCATAATGGTAATGTGCTTTGTACGAAACAGGTATTATCATTGATGTCATTTTTATTATCTGTCACTTTCCTTTCTCTTACAACTTAATGTGTAGTTAAATGTACATTATGAAATCATTTTACATTCTAAAGAACAATCACAGGTTATGGTAAATAATCTTGACAGCACTTGACAATGCAAACTCATTCTATAAAAAAGAAATTAACCATCCAGCTGTTTTACATGTACTTTGCCTCACTCAAAAAGTATTTATAATGAATATTACTGGCAATGATCTTGTGCAGCTAGCTCAAAAAAAACCAAGAAATTAAGAAAGCCACATATCTATAAAATACACATAAAGAAAATTTGGGCGGTTCCTTGAATAAAACTAAATTAGCAATAGATTTATATAATGGTAAGTCCATTTCATTCATATGAACTGTCAATAACAGAAAGTGAAATTATTCCAATTTCATAATTTTCGTGCCAAAGCCAAACAGGATATCTCCCAAGAAGAAAAAAGCTACATGAGGAGAAATGAAAGAGAAAATTGTATAACATTCATATCATTGGCACTGACCACGTCATATTATCATGGTACACAATGGTATGTCTTGGGTATTACGTACACAATCCTAGGCAACCAGCAGTTAATGACCAAACAGTGATTAACCGTCACATGATCAAAACAAAACCGCTTGGTGTGTCAAAGTTTGGATTAATGCTAAACAAAGACTAATGAATGTCTTGATAGCCTTCTTTTAACAAGTTCCTCTTTCGGTTTCCTTTGTTCCTTTCACTCTAAAGACAACATACAGTCTCCAATTATGATGGCATGATAGATACAAACCAAACCCTATAATGTTTATTATCTTCCCGACCCAATTTCCCTGCATCTTTAATCGTGCAACTTCCAAACACTTCTCATTCGATTGCCAATCAAGTTTGTTTCCTGGTCAACCTATAACATTTATTTACTTTCAACCTTCACCCTAATTTGGCCAATCATGACAATATCTCATTCCAGCATGAATTAAACAGCTTGAATTTTTCCAAAGCAATGCCATGGGCATTCATGCACTATTTACAATAAATATTGATTCATAAATATTGCCAATTTGGCAAGGAGACATATAGGGGAAGACGAGATCACATTGAACAGCTGTTCTAGCATCTTAGATTCATAATACAAATACAATAATAATAATGTCTGGCTTTGACATGTTCAGATTGTTCTGCATAAATTTGGCTTGATTTCAATCACGATAAAAATTGCGTTGGCGATATTTCTATTTGCACCCCAGCACTGCTATGACATCAATTGCAGCCAACACTTTTCCTGCCAGCTGATTGTACATGACTTGTTAATTCTAATTTGAGAAAACAGACGGACATAGAAGCATCCATAGCCGTCACAAGAGAAGAAAAATGATATATCTGGCGTCTAGTGACGTCAATGTCAATTGAAGCAATTAGCCATATCCCAACACTCTAGTTTGATCACCACATTGCTTGACAAGGTGTTTGGACAAGGCTTCCGATTACAATTTACCTGCTTTAAAACCGATATCTTACAATACCCTTAAATACATAGTGCATTGTTTAGATCATCATCATTAACCTCATTACAAAGAAGTAACAACAAAAACAAATGCACAGGGATCAGGGCTGGTCTTTAAGAATCAAGAAAGAGCCCCCCCCCCCCCCCCCCAAAGGGGAGGGGGGGGGGGGCTGAATAATGAACATAACCTCACACTGTTAACTTAATATTGGATAAATACAATTTAGCATGTATCAGTCCCAAAATTATAATTTTTTTAAATCCCTAGCCAGCAGTTTATCCCAATACTGAATTTCAACGAATTTATGCACCATGTAAAAAGTCTGTGATAGATAATATGGAAAATTGAAACGACTCCTTCATAAATAATCATTTTTCATCTCTCCTGTCATGATCTGAATATGCAATGGATATTAGCTTGAGGATGTCAGGCATACATTCCACTGCAGAGAAATGTAAGATGCTTACAGACCCCGAGGGGTGTTCTCATTAGGCCCGTCTTCATCAGCTTGAGATTGCCAAATAGCCCACTATTTCTGATTTTGGAAATAATCCAGAAGTTAGAAATGGCGTCTTTATCAGCTCAAAACTTTAAACTCAAGCTCAGGAAATTAGCTCGAGATATTTTGCTCAGCCTTTGCGCATAATGCAAGTCTTCGGACTGATGAAGACACACCGGACAAATAGCGGGATATTTGGCAATCTCGAGCTGATGACGACAGGCCTATTCTCTCCTATACTATTAGTAAAACACAGAAGGGAGTACTAGTTCACTGGCTTCTTTCACATCCAATTCTTTATACATCAAGATATGTCACCCATAAAAAGGCTTCATGAATACTCTTTAATAATGGCTAATCCTTTAAAATTATACCTCAGTATTCAAGTATAAATGTCAATATATCATGTTTCACATATTCCTGCCTTATTATGCTTTGAGAAGGAAGGGACATTCTCGCCGACTATTCTTAGATCATTGTATTGGAATAATTCTCATTACAGATGAATAGTCTGCTGATCATCGAGAGACAAATTTAAATAGATTAAGTCAATTAATTTATTCTTCCAAACAAAAAAACATGGAAATTGACATGGGATTTCATCAAGGCATAAGGAAGGATGCTAATTAAACTCATTTAACACAGCATTCACAGCCTTCTGGTTTCCAACAGCTAGAATGGCATTTTCTATTCCTCAAACTAACAATGTGCCATTGAAATTTCTTCTTATTCTAAACAGACAAAATACCATTTTATATTTCTAAAACTATTACTTTACCTTGAACTTCATAATTGGACAAGGTGTCAGTGACTACTTGGACTTTACTGCCTTAGCCTTAGCTCACTGCAGCAAAGCCAATTAGAACGAGACAAAAAATTACTTCAGCGGACCCCTCGCCACAATATAATCTTTACAGCCATGGAGTCAGTGATAATAAATCAAGAATATTACTTGTGCACAAAGGTTAGAAAAATAGATGAAAAGGTTTAGGTGCAAGCGAAATGCAAGATCGACATTAGGAATAGAGCAGTGCCAAACATGGTAAGACTGTAGCACTATTCTTGGGGTGTCCTGCTGAGTACCCTAATGACTGGGAATGCCCGCTAAAGGGTAGCCAGTCAGAGCTAATGCAGTCAATGGAGGCTAATCAAGAGAGGAAACAAAAGGCTGACATGTCCAAACAAAGCAAATATCTTCACTGATGGGACCTCGCTCGGGTCATTCACACCACAGGATATTGTTTACAAAATTTGTACTAAAGAATCATCGCATAGCAGAAGAGGCATACATGCATGATATTGTATACATTAACATTGTGTAAACAAACTACATGTATTATGGGGGAGGTAAAGCTTACACAAATATAGCATCGGCTGATGTCATGGGCACTGCTGGAGTGTACAACATTACAACTGGGCAGCCAGTCACATCAGCGCTGTCTCTCGAGAAAGCACCATCCAGTTATAAGTCCTTGATAGATTAAAGTTTTACAAAGGCAATGAACCCAGATTCTTTATAGAATCGTCATTTGAAACAATGCTAAAATGTCCATTCAATTAACTTAGAACTTTGTTATACAACTTTCTGGTTAATAATAAACCCCTACTTGCCGAAAAGCTACACATTCAGTTTTTCTTATCTGAAGAGATGATCAATTTCTGGAAAAACCAGTCTAGAGCTGACTGTTTGGAAGTTCACCTCGATTGACAAGAAGGTTGGGAGGAAACAAAGAGGGGAAAAGCCAGTAGCAAATGTTGCCAGAATATGCCCTGGCAACATTTGCCACTGGCTTTCCTTCCTATTTGAATACCCAAGTTACAGGAAATGTGAACTTGGCAACAAAATAAAAAACAAATTGGTAACAAAATAAAAAATAAATTGGCAAATAGTTGAGGGGGCAGATATTCAGAGAAGGTAGAAGAATTGCGAAAGAGAAAGAGGAAGGGAAATTCAAGTAAGGATAGTAAGGGTATAAAAAGATAAAATGCAAAATACCAATAAATAGTTGAAAGTTATACTGAAATTAAGAGCTGTCTGAAAGTCTTAAAATTGGTTTATAGAAGAATGTGAGGGACAATAGGGTGACAAAAACATCTCTCCTTACACGGTATAGCATCGAGTAATACTCCACAACATGCTATACTTGTATGTGCCATTATCATATCTAGGACATGCTCCTTAGCTTCCTCTGAAGTTGTAATTGCATCACATGACGATGATGCCAAGCCATTTTATCAACCATATGCTGGCTTTACTTCAATCTACAGTAGATATGTAATCATCATCTTACAACAACCAATGCACGCCAGGATCAATTAGAGGAGGGAAAGAAGGAGGGATAGACGGAAGGAGGGGTGAAGGAGAGAGGGAGGGAGTGACGGAGAGAGGGAGGGAGTGACGGAGAGAGGGAGAGAGAGGGGTGGGGATGGAGGAAGAGAGGGGAGAAAGGAGGAAGAAAGGGAAAAGGAGGAAGAGGGAGATGGAGAATGAGAGAGAGAGAGAGGATGAGAGAAAGAGAGGATGAGAGAAAGAGAGGATGAGAGAAAGAGAGGATGAGAGAGGATAAGAGATGGGAGGAGAGGGGGACAGAGAGAGGGGGAGACATACATGTATGATAGAGAGGAAAGGAAGAAGTGGAGATGGACCCAGGGGAGGGGGAGGGAGATGGATAAAAATATAGAGAGAAATAAAGAGAGGGTGTGGAGAGAGAATTAAGAAATAAACAGAAACAAAGCATTAGAGGGAAGTAGAGAATATATGGGAAGAGAGCAAAGTAGAAAGCTATTGCTATTGAAAGAGAGAGAGAGATAAAGAAAGAAAAACACATAAATGTGCACATACAGAGAGAGGGAGAGACACACACAAACACACAAGACAGACAGACAGACAGACATACATACATACAGGCTTACTGCAAGAGAGAGAAGTGAAGATAAGAAGAAGATAAGAAGAAGGTAAGAATGTAGTGAAGATGGTGAATAGAGAATCTACATGTATGTGAGAGATAGAAAAGGGACAAAATCATGCACGCTGTACACTGCAACATTATACACCCCACGCCACCTGTGCATCAGCATATTTACTGTGTTGTAATTGCTGCCTATAAACTGCGTGGTAATAACTAAACATTGCGTTTACAAGCGGTGAATATTTAATGACGGGGGAAAGGCAGCCAGGCGTTTGTCTCCATTCAGCCCTCAATATCTGGATTAAATAGCGCTCTTGGAGAGGCTGGTTTATATGACATTAAATCAGGTCAGGCATTTTGACACCCTGTCTCTGCTTTCTACCAAATAATCCAGGCTGTTTTCAGTCCAAACCCCCTAATATTGATTGAAGATAACCATAAAAAATATTCATGCCTTTTAACTGTTAATAGATTCAGTAGATCATATGTCCCCATTCATTTGACTAATTCAAGCATTGATCACATGATCAACAGACAAAAGAAAAACAATTAACGTGACAAGACAATGGCATTTAAATTCAACCCTGTCATCAAATTCACACTGACGTTAATTTACCTGTAACTTCTGCTTTGCAATTAATTGATATTAAAATTATGTATGTTTTTTATTAAGGACTACATTTCTTGTACATTTGAATACAAGATGTACATTCATTTATTATAATGAAGGTTTAATTCCTTTTCAGTGTTTGGGTATTTGGTACATAATATTAAAACAAAAAACAAAAAAAATCATTTCCCCTCTCTCAAATGCATATACAAAATACATTGTGTATGCCTGTGAATTAATTAATATACAAATTGTAAATGTAAATTTGTGCTGTATTGATCAAAAGAGTAAACAAACTTGAATGATGATACTTTTATTAATACATGTAATACATTGTATATGCAGAGCCTTAAATTATGAATTATGAATGTAATAATTTTCAGTGGAACAGTTTTAACATTGGCTTTACAAATTATTGTTTTCGATTACTCTTTAAAAGAAATCCATGAAAAGCTTCTTGATTGATTAGAATGTCAAAAGATCTCTAATCATTAAACATTAGACCATTCAATTATACCACGTTGGATGGAAATGTCATTGTTAATCTAATCAACTCAGAGTGTGACTGTCATTTTAATTAAAACACAAGAGCTCATTATATAGGCCATGGCATTATTGGCATACCAGGCAGCAGGCACATATTCATTTTACTGCATGATGTAATAAAAATGACAGCAATGTGTAGCTATGTGTTTTGTATCTGCTGTGTTTTATGTGTACATACTCTCATGTTTGAGTATGAACTAAATCAGCAAAACATTTAAAGTGCATCACATGTATAGTTGTATATCAAGGTTACACTTGTAACATCCGCTTTACTCCTCAAAATTAAGATTTTAAATATAACCCTTACTCTATGACAGTATAATCATATAATAATTGTAAAGGTGTACAAGGATGTAATAAAATATCTCATGATTCTGAAGGGAAAAATCCATTAATATAAGAATATTGACAACTTTCATGTTCACTAGAGCTGTTATGTTCTGTATATACTATATTGCACTGAGTCCCACATCTACAGTTGACTGTATCACAATTTATGTGTTGAGATTTGAAGAGTTTTTCAAGTGTTTTATTCACCCGCAAGAGTGTTTTAAAAATTGGACCTTGATACAGGGAGAAGCTAGTTGGTAGGCAGAAGTGATGAATACTTAAAGGAATAATGTATTTGTATGTACAATTTTGCACAGTAAGATGTCAAAGAAAATAATCAAATGAATAAATAAATATTTATACATGTGCTATCTGCTGAAAACCAGAAGGATTTATCTCCATTTGAAAATGATATGAGTTTTCACCCTTCTGTCTCTCATCAAATGAAAGGTACAGGAGTGAATGACATACAATGTTTTAATGTCAAGGTGGAATTAATACCTTCTTTTTGTTCATCTTCACAAATCTAGGATTACAGGTGCCTCAGAGTGCAAGACCCAAATCCCACCATCTTTTTTAATTCACTCTATTCTATTTGTCTCTCCTCTGTGGAGTCGGTGGAATTTTTCTTTCTTCAACTTATCAAACAAGTTCTAGCATATACACATGTATGATGCAACAGCAGGAGTGTCTATTTTTAATTCCTTATCTCATATTGTATCTCATACTCCTTTAATAAAGACGCAATGCAGTGCTCAGATCTCATGAATTATATTGGTTGCTTGGAGATCACAAGGCATGATCTCTTTACATACATCAATCACATCACGATTAGACTAGGAGCCAAAACAAAGCCAAGCTCCCTGGCATCAGGGTTGAAACAGAAACCTAAATGAGTCCCACAGCAGCTCAGCTCTGACGTCATGTTTCAAAACCCACAAATCTCATTGCGAGGGAAATTGGAGGGTAGAATGTTTTATGATGATAAGCATCAATCCATCTCTTTTCCTCTCGTAAATGCACCTTACACCTCTCAATTGCAGGAAAGAAAGAAGGGAGCTACCTACGTTTCAAACAGAATGTGACGCAAGAACTGTTCAGATTCAGGACGATGACTGAATATTTCAACATTCATGCGTAGACTCGGAAACACTCACGACAGGGAGTGATTCAATTTGCTAGTTTTAATTTAATGTATTATAGTTGACAAGAGAGAGAATGGCATTCAGGAGAAAGGAGTACGAAATGTTGTTTCATGTGTCCAGTTTTCTATTTTCACTTTTCTGAGACACTATAATTTTCTACATTTGAAGTCCTTGCTTCAAACCCGGAACAAACAGTATCCTAACCATAAACCTAGAAACCAACTGAAACCCTATCCTTGTGACTGCAAGAGCAAATGTCACTTCAGCAAATGCCATGCCACTGTTATTGAGTTTATATAATGTGAATGATTGTCTTAATTTTGTAAATCTTTACAGAAGAATGAGAAGATACAATCGCAAAAGGGGAATATCGAACTCCTTGACACTAATATATCCGGTAAGACATTGCCTTTGCTGTGTTTTTTTAATCTTAAATTTGGTCCTTGTATTGAAGAAGACATTTGAATAAAGAGAACCACAGTGTGCAGATATTTTTCCTAATTCTGCGACCCTTCTCAAGAACTCTCTTGAGAGACTACATCACATCATTAGGGACAAAGATGTGCAAACAAGGATTTCTGCAGGATGAGATCGCTATAGCCTTGTTCATAACCCTCACTAATGCTACTGATCGTGGCAAATGTGAATACGGACCAATAAATAATGCGATATTCTGCTCCATGCGGTTTTGTCTTATTTTCATTTTACATATCACTAATAACAAGGCAAAACAAAGCAATATTGTAGATAAGAGGCACATACATGTTTAAGTATGAAAAGTGTCCAGAATTTTTTTTTCTTCTAAGCTTATTCATGCTTTTTTAAACAAGCATTAAATCTGGGGTACCAATGTTTATATAAATATAGACCTCTATTCCTAGCAAAACAAACACTCATGTACAATACTACCACAGGTATCACAGGGTACTGACTATACGTTAGGAGTATAAAGATGTATACATATATGGATTGTGGAAGATGATCAGAAACATATTGCACAGTGGCAATAACTAAGAAGAGGGTTTTTGAAATGTTGACTTACTTTTGATCATGCGTTGAGCTTCGTACGGTACTGAGTAGTCGTCTTCGGGGTAAGGTTGGACCATTTCAGGTTTCTGTGGGGGTATAACCATGCCACTTTCCTGGACAGCTTTTAAAACGTCTTTGGGATCGCTGTAATCGTCCATAACAATGGGCTGGATAAAAATACAAAGAAAATGAAGGAATTTGATTAATCTGATAGCCTATAGACGTGGCTTTTCTGTATAGTAAATGCATTTACCATGGATAATCTAGCATGTATCTTTAATTACCATATGATTGTTGAAAACGTTAGATAGGAAAGACTCAAAAGAATTTATTTGGTTTATAAACATTGCATTTTGTAAATATTGTGCTTATTTTTAATTACTACACATTATTTCAAGTAAATTATAATGTATTTCCACACTCCAGTAGCAAATCTGTAAATGTACAAAATCACATTGCAAGTGAAAACTGACACTTTTGAAAAACCCATTACAAATAGTTTTACTTTGATAATTTGTAGTTTAATTTTCATTTGTGTCATTTTATACAATGAAATTCACTCAAAGAAATCAACATAAAGACCTAGAAACAAAAAGCCCTGTGAGCAACCGAGCATACACACTGTACCCCAGGATTTCTAAACTTAGGTTGCGTTTATCTACCAAATTTTTGGCTAGAATCAGGTTTCTCAGACGTCTTTCAGGCAAATTTAGAAGTTGATAAACGCAAAGCCTTTTTTAAAGGGCTTTAGATATGGGCATATCTAAAGACGCAAAAAGGTGTGTTTTGAATGTGACATACAGCCAGAATCACGTTTCTGAGAGATCGATAAACGCAAAGCTGTTTTGAACCTCATATACAAATAGGACCACCCAGGTGTTGTGTACAAGCATGTGTGTGAAGTTGACCTCCGAGAAACTGTCTGCTTCCCGGGTCAAAACAGCTGGGCAGACACGAGGCCTTTATTTTGAATCGTGAAGAGTCGATAAACGCGACATCCCGCAAATCACGATCGTATAGTGGGGTATGATAGTGGGGTTCAATAGTGGTGTACGATATGTACATATCTAGTGGCAAGCCTTGATAAACGCGCCCTATATCCTGCTAAATGCATTGTACGTGTAACTGGAGGAAAAGAGAACAGTGAATTATCTTAAATTGATGTTAACAGACGAGTCTCCAACACACAAATTATAGAGCAAAACAAGTCTGCATTTACTGTACCAATCTCTTTCCAATATTATTTCTTCCATTTTTTCCCTTTGTCCACACCAATATCATCACTGGACCACAGAAGTGGAATGCATTATGGCTCTGCATAACAACAACAAAGTGGAACATGTCGAAAACTGATGGAATAAGAAGTAATGAATGCAAACTTAAAGGCATGGTATTTCACCGACATCGTTACCAAAGCTGTGATGTACTTTCAATTGCAACATCTTTTATTTTAAATCATGGTACAGAAAACTTAATACTACTATTACACTGCTACTGTTACTACTACTACGACTATTCCTTTACTTTATCCTGAAAAAAAAAACTCTCTTACCCTACTTGAAACATTATCTAAGGTAATCGTGTTACCAATATAAATTTTTGAATGATATATATTGTTAAAAGTCAAATGTCATACTAGCCTATAATCTAGGCGGAGTGCCGAGCTTTTTTCTTTGCTGCTAGACTAACCTTAAGCAGAACGTCTGATACGGCGAGACTACGAACCGTGAGTCGCGAAGCGGCTCACCGCCTATAATCACTGGTCTAGCTATGAGGTTTTTTCGTACGAAAAACTGCCACGGATTCATGGTCGATAATAAAAAAACAACGACTAAAGCTAGACCAGTGATTATAGGCGGTGAGCCGCTTCGCGACTCACGGTTCGTAGTCTCGCCGTATCAGACGTTCTGCTTAGGGTTAGTCTAGCAGCAAAGAAAAAAGCTCGGCACTCCGCCTAGATTATAGGCTAATGTCATACGTGATACATTTTGTGAGGAAACTCTTTTTTCACTAATTTTACTAGAGCTACATGGATACAGACTAAGCAAATATATGCAGGATTTCAGTAAAAGGAAAATGTAGATTAATCAATAAAATACTGGCTGGTGTAATAGGCCTACATGTTTACATAAACTGTTGCTAATTGGGCGGCATGTGAGCTTTGTTTATTGATGTTTATGTTATTCCTGCAACAGATTCATCCTTTTAAACATGTGGTTTAGACCATGATCAGATAATTATACTTGACAACATTAATTAGCACCTAAACGACCCATGACATCAACACAAAAAATCACTGATTGAACAGAAGAGAGTCCCGGTCATGGAATCAATGAATTAGGACTGGTCAGTTTCAAGTCTAAGAATGAAAGTGGCTATCAGATCATTAGAAACTCAATAATGGCTATATTACATGTATCAGCTGGGTCATTTAAACAAGTCAGGAAGCTAAGTTTCAAGGAAAAGGGAATTGGTTTCAAGGATAAGGGAAATGGTTCTTGAAATGTAGATTTCTAATAAACTCAAATCAATCTTTATGATGTTAATATGTTTAACTAGGTCAAGAAACAAATTTCACACATGATTTTTTAAAGTTCAGAATGATTTTGACACTTTCTCTAGAAATGCAGTACTGGGTGCCTACACATAATAATAATGATAAATCTGGATTCATACAGTGCTGAATATGACATACCGTCTATAGGCGCTTTGCAGATGTTATTAAATTTATTATCATCGGTCATTAGAATCGCTCACGAAAAGGTGCACCATCTCCACTCTCTGGGGATTATTCCTACAATATGGTCCAAAGGCTCTTGTCATCATTATTTCTCTCCCGGGTATGGAGTGGTTAATGTAGATTAATGCCTCGCTAAAAGACATAAGTGCTGTGTCAGAAATCGAGCCTGTGACCTTCGCAGTTCCAGTCAAGTACGCAAACCAATTGACTACCATACCTCTTCTACAATTGTGAAAACTAGGCTATACTTTGGCTTAAAGACATTAATGAATAAAGTTTCTAAAAACCAGTATGTTATTAGTTATGTACATTATCTGTATCTGATGCCCAATGTCCTAGAAATATGACCTGTTTAACCAGAAGAAACGCCAATCAATGAAGTAACATAACCCACTAATAAACAGGATAAGCATTAGGGCTGCGACGTGTAGTCGAATGCTCGAGTACCCGCACGGTTGACAACTACTCGGGTACGATTTCTCGTACCCGAATATTCGGCCGCAAAAAAAATAAAAATAAAAAATAAAAAATCTGTCCAGGCCGACGCTTACCCGTGCCTGGGTGAGCGGCGGCCGCTGGCATGGTGCCGTCGGTATAAATGTTTCCCAACTCAAGCACTGTCAAACTCACCGCTCAGAAACTGGGACCAAATGTCTGGATTTCTTTTTGGACTTGTAGGAAAATGGATTATTCTGCCATCTTTGGTTTTTAAAACAGCATTGTTTACTGTTATTATTATTATTAAATCGGCGCCTTCAACTGCAACTCGAAGTAAAATTGCATGCGTTTTCGGCGACAGAACTGGGATACTGCTTCAAAGGTATAGTGGTGGCAACAACAAAAAATTTAAAAAATCAACAAAAAAAAAAATCAAAAAAATTATAAAAAACATGGCGTCCGAATATTCGAGTATTCGCTTGTAAGCCTGGGAGTGTACTCGGGTACCTCATTACACTGTTGTGCACAGCCTTAATAAGCATCATAAGGAACATACATGTACATAGTGCTACTGTGCACTCCTTGTGTTGTTGTTGTTGTTTACAGAGTATTCCTTGTAGCATGATGAGTAATATCTATTGGCAACGGATTAAACCTGAATAGCCCAATAGTTCTCATTTATTTGTCCCCTAAAAAATTATCATCTCAAAATCTAACAAGGGAAACGCTCTCGGCGGTCTCGCCTGCATTACGCAATTCGATATGATGAAAAATTGAGGTTGGGACATTATTTATAGGCAGGGTGGACCATTAGCAGGCCCTCGAAATGTACAATAATGCACACAAACTAAAAAAGAAAAAAAAGAATCATGTAGTACCTTTTGGAACTGAGCTCTTCATAATACCAAAACCACAAGTTGGTCCATATACATTGGCACACTGTGTGTGTGTCCTGATAAATTTCTAAAACAAATTTTCGATTACACAGAGGCTCTTTTAATGCATTACGCAATTTGATATGATGAAAAATTGAGGTTGGAACATTATTCATAGGCAGGGTGGCCCATTAGCAGGCCCCAAAAAATGAAATCCTCTAAATGTAATCACATTTTTAAGTGAATATTGACTAAGAATCATCAGAAGAATTATTTACTATTAAATGTACCACGATCAAAAACTTGAATGAAATAAATGAACAAATTAATCCAAAAAAATTATTAATTCTCATATTAAGTTGTGAAAACATAATCCAAGTCTACTGACCTTTGACCTTGTGACCTGGAATTTGTGTCATATGATTTGTGATACTTGATAACCCTTGGGTACAAGTTTCATGGAATTTGAACAATCAATTTTGAAAATATGCTAAAAATTCAAAATCTTGATGTAGATGCCACAACAAAGTCTAAGTTTGTTGACCTAAAATGACCTTAACTTAATGACCTGAAATACTACTAACATAATTGGGGATACTTGATAACCCTATAGTCCAAGTTTCATTGACTAAGAACTTAAACTTTCAAAATTATATCAAAAATTCAAATACTTAACCTTAGGTTAAGTTTTTGATGATGATGCCACAACATAGTCCAAGTCTATTGACCTGAAATGACCTTTGACCTTGACTTTGTGACCTGAAATTCTACTCACATGATACTTGATAACCCTATAGTCCAAGTTTCATTGACTAAGAACTTATACTTTGAAAATTATATCAAAAATTCAAAAACTTAACTTTAGGTTAAGTTTTTGATGTTGACGCCGCCGCCGCAACCGTCGCCGTCACCGGAAAAGTGGCGCCTATGTCTCGCTTTTTTGCTACGCAGGTGAGACAAAAATGTGCACTGAATCTATGAATTAGCATTGAAATTCAGCATTTCTTCAAAAAAATTGGATATGAAAAGGATAATTTCAGAAACCCACAAATCTGGATGGAAAAAAAAGAAAACCATAATCACATGAGCTTACAATCATAGCTAATTAAGCTAATGTTAATCCTTTTCATTTCTATTATCAAAAATACATGAACATATATTTAGTCTTGCATATTCCATAGAAGAGGGTTGCATACAGCATCTACTTCTTATGCTTAAAGGCACCCCAATATTCATGACAATCAAATTACAGCAATTTTCCCTAAAATCATCTTGAGACATCTACTTTCTCATGAATGCACCAGAAATGTGTAGAGCGCATGTACAAGACAGCGCATGGTCATATTCAAGAAACCTTCAGTGAACCCCCTCATCATTGCCAATATGCAAATCAATCGTCATGAAGCTAGCTGACGTGAGTGGCAACGCTGATTTCTCTTTTTGCAATTTAGCAATGTTACTACGAGGAGAAGGGAGATAGATTGTGCATGTAGACTCGAGTGTGATGTACTGTAATCAGTACTTGCAGAGTGTGCATATTGAAAAAGATTATAAACAGGGATGTGCGTGCCGGTATGTATCCAATGATATACATGTTTGTACAATGTACATGTAGGCCATTATTTCAAAAGGGAATTGTGAAACCTGATAGGTCGATTAAGCTTAGTGAATATTCATGGGAAAACTCAAAGATAAATGTCTTTATATGGGCAGGTCCAAGCTATTTGCTTTGTGACGTACGGGACATTCAGAGACTTTAAACAAGAAATAACAATGGATGACATTATTTATATGGCTATCTTTTGGTATGAGTCTGTGGCTATTATGGGCTAGTTCATTTGTGGAAAGTTTTAGTTCTGACCAATTCATAAATTAATTTTTAATGTAATTAATGTGCTGCGTGACGTACGGGACCAGAGAATTTCTGATTTTTTCAAAAATAAGTTCATCATAAAAGTTCTCTGAATTTATTTAGTTATGAGATTTATGGTAATGATATCTTAATTCATTATGGAATCAAGCATTAATCACAACTATTACCATATTTTTCTGACCTTTCGTTGTTATGTAATATACCAAAACATAAATGTGTGTATGTGACGTACGGGACACGTGACGTACGGGACAACTTTTCCCTATGGGAAAATGCATTGAAATGAAGAATTTTCGTCAAAATTTGTTAAATGCGAACAATTTTAACTTAAATCAGTGACAATTAGAGTGTTTTAGAACCCAATTAGATCCTCTGACCATCACTTAATATCCTCTGTGTTAATTTATGGGGTAAATCAATACAAATATTACTTTAACAAAGAAAAAAAATTGAATTAATATACTCATACACACTATATTACCATTTTTATTCCATTTTACCATCTATCATGTGCAGTCATGCTTCTTCTCTCATTTCTTTTATCCATTCCATTTAAGATTGCAAAATGTTTTTAAATAATAATTAATGAAGAAGATGAACTTGAACTTGAAAACCTTTATTTATCGGTAAACTTGTTTGAAACACAGGGGCACACTCGGCACATCATATTTTGTCAAAGAACATTTCTTATGCTCTAAGTGTTTGTGAACAAAGATACATTAAAAAAATGAAGTCTTTTCTTCATAGCTTGTTTGAATTACTTGATAGTAATATCATAGAATTTTGAAGGAATTCAAAGATAATGCTGAACGTATTGTCTTTTTTTAAATCCTTTTATCACAGATTAGAACATGTACATGTTTATGTTGCTGTCATATATTGAAGAATTTTGATGTACATTAATGTAGCCTACATGTTTGTGAAAGATGGATACAAAAATATAAATCTTGAATGTATTTTGTATTGATTAAAGACATCTTATTAACACCACCAGATATAAGAAATTAAAACCCTAAAGATTTGTGTGACCTTTTCCACAATTCAAAAGATTATTGCAAAATCAACAAAAATGCATGGGTGTAAAATTGTTAAAAATCTTAAGTGGGTGAGAGTGTGAAATACTCAAAAAGGCTATCCTTCCTTAAAAGTTATGATTTAGTTTTAGGAGATCAGAATTCACGAGCTGGCTCCAGCCAGCTTCTGGTGCATCTATCTACTACCATATAATTTCCTTAGACTCATTCCAGGAACTATTACACTATTATGATTTACATATATTTCTCATCCTGCCAATGTTGGGGACATCAACTGGCAAAATACCAAAGTTGATAATACCAGGGGTCTGGCTTGAAGACTAACTACATCAATAAATATTCATAATTGAATGACACACGCCTTTAAGACTAAAACAACAACAACAACAGTACAAGTAAATTCCTAGAAGGGACCCAGTTGGAATGTTCATATATCCCTGTATACAACAAGTTTCCTAACATTCTCCTTTTGGTCATTTCCTTTTTCACATCTTGCATTGGTTTTATATGGGGTTGTCCCGTACGTCACACACTTGTCCCATACGTCACATTTCTTAATTAGATTATGTAATCAACACAGAATTTTTGTAATTTTTGTTTAACCTATTTTTTTTTAGGTATTCATCTAAATTAGAACTTCCTAGAATATCTTTAAAAAAAAAAATTATTTTCATAATTAAAATTAAACAAATTAATGTCAAATTGTGACGTACGGGACATCACACTTTGGAACCTACATCATTTCCATAATTAATTAATTTTGAAAGTTTTTATATTTTTTTCCTATTTTCTAGCATGATGGTCTACATGTCCTGAGATATTTTATTTTAAAAAAATAATTCAAATGAGATACAAAAATAAAAATACAATGTCCCGTACGTCACGCTAATTAATAAAAATCAGAGTTCGTGACCTTGGCATTCTTCGTAATTTGATAATTTTTAATATTTTTTATCAGATTCATAAAATTCATAATTTCAGCTTTAAAATGATGTATAGTTTGTTAAATATATTTAAAGATGAAATTTGACCCCCAGAGGGGACAATAGCTTGGACCTGCCCATATGTAAACATGGTCACAATAATAAATATGACATGTACATGTAAATACATTGTAAGTAAACTTTGGTCACTCTGGGATATACATCATACATACATTGTCAGAAATAGCAGTAAATCCCAAGAATCAATAGACAGTGACATACTGTACATTTATAGATCTTGATAAACAGTTATCTTAAACTGGTCAAAAATTCAAATGAAAGATCTTTCATATCAGGTTAGAAAGTGGCAATTCTGACAGCCATCGGACTATAATATAATATATATATTAACATATAAACTTGAATGCATTTTTTTCATCATTATTTGCTGCATCCAAATTCAAAACTTTAAAGCCCTGTTCATGCAGTCAAGGAAAACCATACATCTGTTGTAAAATAATTGTTCAATAGATGTACCATAAGCAAATATAACTTCAAACTTCTAAAACAAAATATGACAAACATGTAGCAAAAAAAGAACAGGTTCATTGCGCATCATTTTCTGTTGTGCACTAAAACATAATGCCTCCGGCTACTTCGTAACAGAGGAATAAAAACGAAAAGCAAGGTAGACTCCAGTCATAGAGGTCACAAAGCATGAGGACTTATAACGAAAAAGTATCCTCCTAGATGAGATGCAAAAAGACATTGCTTTTATTTACCCAATGTTTACAACTCATTTTGCTATTCAATCACTGTGTCATTCATACGACTTTCCATACCTATTTTTTTCCTATCGGTGTAAATGGGTCTAACATGTAAATCTCCTGTCAGCTTGGTGTATGAGTTGGATTTTGTTGCATTCCATTCGGACACCACTGGACTTGACATTGGCTTTCAGTCAATAATGATGGACTGGCAAAGCTTTCAGGCTCGTCACCAGTGTCTTGCAAAGAACCCATCACATCGCCATAAATTCCTCCTTGTACATGACTGGACCATAATCTATTAAAATTGTATTCATATTTCCTACATTTTCCGGAATTCTCGGTTATGAAATGTTTAATTCTTCTTCTTTGTTTGGAGCGAGAAGGGTGTTATTTCACATGCTTTCTGGCTCAAAATAGATTATATATGATAGCAATTGGACAGACATCCAGCTTGCGTACATAACGTGTGTTGCTATGTCAGACATGCCATTTGCAAGCTTTCATATCATTAAGAAGTAGTTTGTATTAACTACATGTAGTAAGCATGCAGCAGAAAAATATCAGATTGGACATACATGTAGGAGAAACCCAAAAATACACGTACGGTATCTCTCGGATCTCTCCATGCACCTTCTCTCTTTCCCAAATCCTCAACCTACACCATTACCAATCACCCTCTTTCTACCCCCTTCCCCTTAAAACTTGATCTCTTTCCCTCCTTTTTTGTTTCTTGATCAACACGCTCTTTTAACATGTTGGCTAACCTCACAATAGGCGCATTTATACTGTCAAATACCTCATTTTGAAAAGTCGCGATGTTTCGCGCACATGTTTACACTTGTGCGGAAACATCACCGATTGAAAAGCTCAGTGATGTTTTGGCGTGTTTTAGTTGGTAATGCGCATGCGCGGCACTCCGATGCAAAAACTTTCCTCTTTCTGTCTTTCCTTATGTTATTCTTTGTTTTCCCTTCTAGCACCTTCTCTTATGTTTTTCTTTATCACTTCCTTCTATCACTTTATCTTTCTGTGTTTCCTTATGTTATTCTTTGTGTCTTCCTTCTATCACTTCCTCCTTTGTGTTTCCTTATGTTATTCTTTATTTATTCCTTCTATTACCATCTCTTATGTTATTCTTTTTTTTTATCATTCTATCACTTTCTCTTTCTGTCTTTCCTTACCGGTATGTTGTTCTTTGTTTCTTCCTTCTATCACTTTCTCTTTCTGTCTTTCCTTATGTTATTCTTTGTTTCTTCCTTCTGTATCACCTTCTCTTATGTTATTCTTTGTTTTTTTATCATTCTATCACTTCCTCTTTCGGTGTTTCCTTATGTTATTTTTTGTTTCTTCCTTCTATTACCTTCTCTTATGTTATTCTTTGTTTTTTATCATTCTATCACTTCCTCTTTCTGTGTTTCCTTATGTTATTCTTTGTTTCTTCCTTCTATCACCTTCTCTTATGTTATTCTTTGTTTTTTATCATTCTATCACTTCCTCTTTCTGTGTTTCCTTATGTTATTCTTTGTTTCTTCCTTCTATCACCTTCTCTTATGTTATTCTTTGTTTACATCGTTCTATCATTTTCTTCAAGGACGGCAGCTAGCTCCGCTCCTAAAGTCACGTGACCTAACATCGCGATGTTACAACTGCGAGCGTTCATACTTGCCAAACAAGCCAAAACACGCCAAAACACGCCAAAAGATCACACTTCGTTTTGGAATGTTTCGGGCTTGGCATGTCTGCCGGTAAAGCGTAGTTGCCCTTGGTAACATCGTGGTCAGGCTCCGGTTTGGCATTTTTTGGCGTGTTTGGAACACAGTGTAAATGCCCCTTATGACAGAAGTAGTCCCAACATTTCCTGCCCGCTTCACAGAAACAGATGGCCGAAGGATTCCCCCAAAGCTGTGACATCATTTGACCCCTTCACCCCTAGCCATGCCGAGCCCAGATAAAACACAACACAGAGGAGTTTACATGTATAGCCGCTATCGCACACCAGATATGGAGTTAAAGAGTGATGAGTGATGATAATTAATGCAACAGAACACCAATGGAGCTTGCTCTTTAGAGGCGACTACACCATAATGTCTGAAACATTAACAGCAATAGTATACAAGGCATTTCAGAGTACTACTTACATGCACATTTAATGTATACCGGTATGTGTATCACTGGAAAAATGAATTCATCATTCTAAATTTCTATCATAAAAATTCAGACTATTTTATTGAAGGCTACAATATTTTAATTGTCAAAAGCCAGAAGGGAATAAACTCTAAATATGAACGAGATAATTGACAATTCAATTACTTTCTTTCACATATGAAAATGAGACTGAAACTTAATTTTACCTCTCCCGTATTAGAGACATCACTATATCCTGCACACAGGTCATGACTTCCTAAACATATGATTGCCTGATTTAAATATTTTGTTTATCAGTGGAATACACATACCTCAAAGCAACTACTTTTTAATTAATGATACAACCACTATAATTAGCTTTGAGCTTTTCAAACTACACTGAATAAAGTGCCAACCTACATGTACATGGAGCAATATCTTAAAAATGTAGATCACCAGAAATGATAAGACTATACACATGTACATGTATGTGCCAGCATAATTGAACAGATATGATCATAAACCTACACTTTCCATCTGCAAATACAACCTGTCTGACTATTAAAAGAAACAAAGCCAAGCCAAATACGAAGAGGGCGAATTATAATGTACATGTAGATGTGAAGCTGTTGCTGTTTCACAGGATTTCCTTGGTTTATTCTGGCAAAATCCCAGGACACTGTTTCTCAACATGCCCAAACCCATATATGGAGATTATATCACGCAAGACATACATGTAACATATTACAATATTCCCTTCAGACGATGTTTACATAATGCAGAAATAAAATATGACATTAGCACATAAAAAGAAAAGGACAGGTACTAGTCCCTGCACACTTTCACTTTTATTGAAAATGAAATGCATGCATGCACAAATATATTACAAAAAGCTTGAAAACAGTGGAAAGTTTCAAGCAGAAGAGCAAAATTTGATGTGTAAAGAAAGGAAAAAAAGACCACTCACTGCTTTCTTAGTGTTCAGGTTTCTACACATTTGAGATAGGTACATACTAGTGAGTAACGGAAAACAAAGCAATAATGTTCTACAAATTTGACCTTTTAAGCAATATTCAGCATATGCTTTTTCTTGCTGTCCTTAAAACTTCACATTGATATTATTTAACATTTAACTGATAACAATGTTTTAAAAAATCTACAATGGGAACCTAAAATACTCTGAATTATGAAAGATTACATGAGAGACATACATGAATGTTTCAAGGATGGAAATGACCAAGCCTGCGACGTACTGCATGGTACCGGTACATGAAAACAAGGCTCCAAATAGACAATACCGGAAATGGACATGTACTAAATGAAGAAATAATGCTCTGTATGCATATTCAAATAAGGGCTTTTTTCATGCATGGAGAACGGGGAAAGATGCTTTTATTTTGAGAACCAAAGTCATTCAGGGACAAGTTGAAGAAAGTTTGACCTCATGAAAAAGGAAATCTAAAACCAGGTCATGTGATCATAAGGAGAAAGCAGGTTTTCCCTCCAGTTATTCTATGGCTGATTAGAGCTGTGAATTTCCTACGAACAAGGATGTACAAGATTCAGCTTAGGGGAGCTCAAACGTCAGACATACCGATTATGATACAAAAGGAGGAACATAATACTCCACTGAAGAATACATTTATGCCAATGGCAATATACAAATTATGATCATTGCTCTGTAATAATTTTCAACTTAAAGTAGATCGATGTGCAGATATGATTGTGTGCTACACTAAAAATATCAAGACATTCTATGGCCAAACATGATCTTCTGTTACGTAATGAAAATGTTAAGATGATGAAAGGTCATGTTTACTTGTATTTACTGGTAGTCTGGAGTCTACTGTACAAAATGTTATTTGCATTTATACCAGACCTGAGCCCAAAGAGATCAATATATTTCTAACTTTAATACCGGTACATAAATAATTGTATGCAAGGATCTCCCTCCCACAAAATGTATGTAATGATAGAAAGCTCCTTCCATATATAGGAGCAGGCAACAGAGAATTCAGTGATAAATATTTCTTAGAGAAAGTTTACCTGAACACACTGAAATCATCAAATCATGAAGTGAAAACATCATATTGCCTTTGGGCTGCCATAGAATATTTCATGAGAGCATCTCACAAGAAGCTGCTTTCTGTATGGTACACACTCATGGACGGCTCTTTTATCCCTCAAAGCACTAAATATGGATGATTGCTCCAGAAATTGGAGTAAATGTAAGCAAGAGCAGGTGTGCTTTTGTATGTAAGCTTAGATCACATCCCTAGGTTGAGTTAATGTTGCATAAAGTATGAAGAAGATCAGAGGTACACGTAGGCTCTCATGTGGATAGTTACATGACATAAGATGCATTAACACTGCAAGCTAAATTTATCAATTTTTCTCACATTCTGGTGTTTCGTTGCTAAGCAAGTATCAGTGAACATGATGAAATACCCAAATAAAAAAATCCACCTCTGGAGTGTGTTTCTTTAAAACGCCAGCAGAAATTTCACAGCTTTTTGCAGTGTAAAAGCCCGCTCTCGAAACATCAGAGAATGATTCAGGTTTGGGGTCATGTGACTCCCCTCACTTCTGTGCGATCGCATGCAGAGCAGCCAAAAGTTGTGCATGTCCACTAGGTACTCACCCAAAAATTGGAATGAACAAACACCAACATTTTTTGGTGTTTTTTCCAGTAGTGTAAACGGCAGTCCCCTCAAATAAAGTGTTGAGAGCCCCGAATTCCCCTAACATTTGATGGCCAAATTTCACTTAAATTGTATCATAATGTGAAAGAGAATATTTTAAGACACACTTTATCTGCAAAGATTTCTTCCAAAAAAATGTTTTTGAAGACAAATATTGATAACAGAATACATAATTTGGGTTTTCCGTTGTACGCAGAAAACCTAGATTTTGTATTTTTTCATCAATATTCGTCTTCAAACACATTGGCCCGAATTCACAAAGGAGGTTTACATTTAACCCATGGTTTAAACCCTCATTTACACAACCCATGGTTTAAAAATTAGCGCAAAATAAGTGTACCTTGCCTTGCACGCGTCTAATATTGGACCTCTTGACTGTGTTGCGCTTATTTTGCAAGGGTTATGTAAATGAAGGTTTAAACCATGGGTTAAATCTAAACCTCCTTTGTGAATTTGGGTCATTTGTTTTGAAAATTTGGGACAATATATGCCAACAAATATTTGCATTCATTTTGGGTGTGTCAATGCTGCTATTTTGGCCTGGTCATTAAAATCTAAAGTATTATTAATATTTTTCATTTCCTCAACATGTGGCCTAGGATTAGGAAACTAGTGGTCAATAGTTGGTTCTGTGTACATGTAGACAGTGTGCCAGAAACACAAATTTCATTCAGCCACAAAGGTCTTTTCTATTTACATTGCATATATACTGTAGTTATTCAATCAATTTCATATAGCATGTACAGTTTTTCAGCAATTTCTTCAAGCTAGAGCTACATGTACATGTATTTTATGGAAGTACATGTCTGTCCAGTGCCAAAAGGGCATTTACATGTACTCTCTGTTAAATTATGAGTTAAATGGAACACCTTTCTGACTCCTATGTGACATTTGCTTGAATGAAGTACATGTACATGTATTATGCATTTGTAAAGCAGCATGCATGTTAGATGCAGTATAAATACAACGTGATGGTGAAATCCTGAATATAATTGAGTTTCTCCCTCTCCAGGACCTCTACCACTGTCCTAGTCTCTTCTATATTCTCCTACAGTTCAACCTGTAAAGCTAATGCTTCCTCCCCTATCAATTGAAAGCAGACAATTGTTTTCCTGCGTCCCTATTGCAACAATCAAGTCCAATTTATTCTGCGTTCCATCTCCAAAGGAGTGACATTTTGAAAAATAGGATTCGCACCAAACAGCTTTCTCAGTCGACTGTCTTCAGGGCATCAGAAAAACAATACCACTGCCTCTTTGGCTGGAAGTTGAAAAAGGGCAACAAAATACGAGTGGGAGAAGTGGGTGTTAGCGATGATACATGTATTTGTTGGCCGAGTACTTTCTCACCTTTTACAATTTAAAAATACGCTGCATTGCTGCCTAGAAGGAACATAATAGAGGTGCTGTCTGTCAATTACCGGAAGGGTATTAAAGGATAATCCAAGTTCAAACCCTTGTAATAAATAAATTTTTATGAAAGCAGAAAAGTAAGTTCAATAAAATGGCAAAAGTTTGAAATAAATCAAACCAATTCAATGTTTAAAATATGAGATCACTAAATCTAAGTGAATGTCAAATTGGCAAGTTTGGCCATTGGATTGTGACATACATGTAAGTAGCTAAACAAATTTATGAAGCTGTACTGTAGTCTATCTAGTCTATACCCTGCATTGCTGATGGTAATATATTCGTATATTATATCAAATGAGGAGCTGGGTGCCATCTGTTTATAGTCTGTGGTTTTCCCTGAATTCCCTTGCATACATGTAATATCATCTTTGAGACTACCTTCTTAATGGGCCTTTGCCTAATTAACGACTTGCCGTTCACCTACCGTCCATTTCCACCGTCATCCCGCGGTGATCTGATCAATACAGTCAGCATAGGAAACACCTCTCATATCCTGACACTTATTTTAGGCCAAGTCAAGGTACAATTAATGTATACCATTGTCACATGACCAAATAACTCATTTGACAGACCAAATAAAACATTACAATACCAGTTGGCGGTGTGGAAGAGGTTCTGAAGATGCAGGATGAGAGTGCTCAGGCCAATATACTTGATCCCGAGTTCCCGACCTACATATATTAAATGTATCTCTATTTCATCTGGTATCGATTGTGAACTTTTTAATTCAAGAGAGAAGCTACATTTTGTTGTTTTTTAAATCAGGTCAGAAATAGAAATATCACTAACAAGGTTAAGAGTTTGCACACTGCATTCTTAATACTTACCGTATCTAGAATCTTCTAAGCCTTATTTAGAGTTAACATTGAGGCTAAACATTCAATAAATATTCTGCTTTGTATGAGAGGTCATTAATGGTTTTTTCTTCTTTCACATTACAATTGGCAATGCACAAGCACACCTCTATTTCCTGGACATAGCAATTGAGCGTTTTTCTTTGTTTTTGTTTGATTGTTTTTAATAACAAAGTAGGGAACCTTTCAAAATGTTAAGGATATGACAAATATCAGCAAGGAAAAACAACATCCCTGAAAATTACCATGCCAGGGCACGTCTTATAAAGAGTTGCAATTGATTTGGATCAATCGCAAGTCCTTAAATCAATCGCAAGTTGGCAGTTTCCTATCTCTTATGTACAAATAAGTTGCAATTGATATCAACTCTTTGTAAGACAAGGTCTGATCAATATATTTATTTTTTTACAAACTAACAACAACACCAGTTATAAGTATGAGTGCAGTGGAGAGCTGAAGAAAATATGGATACATGTACCTGGGAAAACGTGGATGAACTCCCACACACATGAAACCAAAACAATTGAAGATTTGATAATTGGCATCTTACCTGCCACTATACCTCCTGAGCTAGGTGAGCTGTTGTTTCCTTTACAAACCCACACAAGGAAATGAATTTCAAATGAATATGAACCACATGGCCTTTTTGCATTTAATTCAATGCAGTATGAAACAAAGCTTTGCAAATATATTTAGGTTATATTTAGGTTAGGCCTGAGTCGAAACGGGTCCCCGCCCGGGCCCCGACCGTCGAGCTGAAACCCGGTTTTTGGTTTTCGGGTTCCGGGTTTTTCAAAATTAAATTTCACACTGATATTTTGAAAAAAAGAACTAAAAATATGCAATTCACAAACTTATATTTCAATATAATCAAATAAATATGCTTTAGAAATAAATGGATATTGTTTCAGTTGACGGTAGGTGTTTTTATCGCTCTAAAATTGAGGCTGCAAGAAAGGAATCATGCTTTGTGGTACCGATCGAGTGCGTTCAGAAACGGAAGTGGAAATAGATCTATGACCCACTGAAGACAGAGCAAGAAAGTGCCACACACAAGACTGATCAGACTATTGCAATTAAATCGTAATACTAAAGGCATTAATTTAATTGTCAAAATATATTCACAACATAATGGTTTACCCTTGATAGTTTGATGAAGGAAAATAAATTAAAGCTCTTGAAATAACATCGAAGTGCCTTTCGTTCGTTCTAAAAATGCGTGTATAACGGCAAGCAGAAGTTACGAGTCAAGCTTGATATGCATGTTTACATCCCTACACCGTCATCCGACCTGATCGGAACAATAAGCATTAAACCAAAACATCACATCACAAATAATACTATAGATATTCATCATATCTTACAGAAATAATGATATTTCATGAGCTACGTACTCGATATCGAGTTCAGCTAGCCATCATTTTGAAATGAGACGTAGTTGTCATGCAGTAGACTGTAGGCTATAGACATAATGCGGCAGCTCGCAGAGAGGGAACAAAAATCACGTAATAGGCACGTGAATATCAAGTGATCTCAGGCCCGCGCTTTTTTCCTCTCTCTGCTGCATACTGCCCTCTACAGTCTACTGCATGACAACTACGTCTCATTTCAAAATGATGGCTAGCTGAACTCGATATCGAGTACGTAGCTCATGAAATATCATTATTTCTGTCAGATATTATGAATATCTATAGTATTATTTGTCAAAGCAAACAATTATTTTACGGTAATTTTGTTGAATTGGAGTCCCTTAAAGTCTTACGTGATGTTTTTTAATTGGTTTAATGCTTATTGTTCCGATCAGGTCGGATGACGGTGTAGGGATGTAAACATGCATATCAAGCTTGACTCGTAACTTCTGCTTGCCGTTATACACGCATTTTTAGAACGAACGAAAGGCACTTCGATGTTATTTCAAGAGCTTTAATTTATTTTCCTTCATCAAACTATCAAGGGTAAACAATTATGTTGTGGATTTATTAAATTAATGCCTTTAGTATTACGATTTAATTGCAATAGTCTGATCAGTCTTGTGTGTGGCACTTTCTTGCTCTGTCTTCAGTGGGTCATAAATCTATTTCCACTTCCGTTTCTGAACGCACTCGATCGGTACCACGAAGCGTGATTCCTTTCTTGCAGCCCCCATTTTGAGCGATAAAAACACCTACCGTTAACTGAAACGATATCCATTTATTTTTTAAAGCATCTTAATTTAATTCAATTGATTATATTATTGTTTTGAAAGCAGTAACTGTCTTTTCCGTCGCATTATTAGAACAGCAACTTAGTCTAACTCCCGCCACTGCATGCACACGATTTTTAGTGTCAGTGCAGTGGTGAAAATTTCGGGTACCCGGTCCCCGCCCGAAATTTTCAAGTCAAACCCGGGTTCGGCAAAACCCGTGATGACTCAGGCCTAGTTATATTCGAGGCTATTCATGATAAGTCATTTCTGTACACATTTGAGTTGCCATAATTCATTAGTTAAGAGTTTTGCAATCATAACTTTTCGGAAGTTGTATAATTTGTGAACCAAATTCAGAGGAAGTAATGAAATGCAACAAAAACAATTAGACTTCAGCGAATAATAGTAATAATGTAAAACGTCAGTCATACCAATGAGACCGACATCAGACCGACGATTGACCAAACCAAATATTACACTACCTCAAATGGCCCCAAATCATTTGGTTTGGAGTCAGCGTTGAGTTAGTGTGCTGGTGTGACTGAGGCATAATAGGACAAAGATAGCAGGGTTTTGCAAATTTGAATTCATTCCGTCTCAATTCAACTTTATGTTATGCAACTAATTGAGACAGGCCTTATATAATAATTCATTCAAAAATATTATAATTCATTCAAAATGTTACTATATGTACAATGGTAGATCCATTTTTTCTTCAAAAGGAACTGCTCCAAACAAAAACAAAAACCTCTCACAAAATTTGGAATATTTTAAACCCCATTGTGCGTGTGCCAGATCCATGTAATTGGGTTCTGATATTGAATTATCTCTGGCATTGTCCATACAATATTTTGGAAAGATTGAAATAGAAGCTGACTCATTCTATCGACAATTGGATACATTACAATTGATTAATTGAAGAACAATCTTTATGGATTTTATTCCCGCTACTTTGTTGGCAAGCATGAAAATGTACACTACATTCTAGACAATAAGTGCAGCATATTGATAGACCAAGTGATATTAAGCCTTCCTCAGGAATGTACTGTTAATACCAACATCATCATCATTATCATTCATGTTATTATTTCAAATAAGATTTTCATCATGAATTTGCACTTTCATTTCACATTTGTGACTTGCACTATTCATGTTGTCCCTGAGGAAGCATGAGCACTAGCTGTATAGGTATAGCAAAAATACTATGTAGTAGTACTGTAGTCCCATACCCCAATGTACAGTGCATGGTTGCTAATCGATAATAAATCAGCATTATTGTTCACTTCTTGCTTTTCATGCAATGCAGATTACCTCTTTCGAGAGATTTTAAAATGCACAAATAAAATTAGGTGAATGCTAACAGCTCCATTGTACCAGAGTTGCTTTATATCTGCATAGCTTTCATGTTGAACATCTGCAGAATACAGTATACTGATCAAAACATAGAGAACACAAAAGCCCCTCAAAATATAGTAGAGCTCTTCCCGAGTGGAGTTCATCAGACAGATTCATGTAAAGAACTACATGTTAACCTTACTCAACTGTTTAATAGCTATTTATTGTACCTACAATTCACACAGTTTGCAAAAATGATCTTACAAATGCTGCAGAGAGTTACTTGCCCATAAATATGAATTATCAAGACATGTATATCTTACAATCAATATGGGCAGTGTCACAGTTATTTCCAGGAATCTTGCAGGACAACATGATGAATGTACATCAATGTGTTATCATTATACCCTGCATGGTCATTGGTCAAACAAATGATCAAACCAACCCTTCGTAAATACTGAACATCAAGTTTAGTTAAATGTTTCCAAAGATCCTACCCATCTATGCAGATCTTTCTAAAAAAAGCAGACAAGCATAAGCTGCCAAGAGTTGGAAGGCTGGTAACTCTATGAAAACAATATGAATTAATTTCCATCAGGCTCTCAGTTCAAGATATCATCAACTAAAGGGCCATTTCAACCCACCAATACACTTTAAAACACCTCTCAAGAAATAAAAACAACAGGAATTAGAAGGCACCATAACATCACAATAATAGCTTCCCTTTCCTTTACATGTGCAGTCCAGAGCCCAAATAGATGTGATTCACCCACATCAATTGCAAGTTCTCCAATCAATCACAAACCTACAATCTTCTATCTCTTCAATACAGAGCTGCGATTGATCTAAAACACAAATTGAGTTGAGATAGATTCAGATGCTACCCCGTTTTTATCTAAACTCTAAAGATATTCAACAAAACATCAACAAAACATGAATATGTACTCACCAAGCCATATTTCCATGCCGCATCGAAAGGCTTACGGTAGCGAACTGCCGCTAGACGATACTGCCTCTGCATTTTCAGATGAATATATTGGTACTCACAAACCAGGAAGCCAACAGAAATATACTAAAAGAGGAGTAATATATCAATAGAACTCCATCCACTTTCCTCTTGAAAAGATTCAAGTCATGACAAATGGCACTTCATGCTAGTATTATGATATTAATTATTGTACCCTGCAACTGGTATCCTGTATGCAATCCAATGTTTGAAAAGGGAATAAGCAGAAAGACCGATCGAAACTAATTGACATGAAAATGGAAATTAATAATCATCCAATAACTCTTGATGACTCTATGAACCGTTCAAACAAAACTCTCTGAAGATACACCAGAACCAAACGCGAACACTTTAAACTCGTAGTAACTGACTGAATGAGAAACAGATGTGTTAGAGGACGTGTAAATGTCATGAGCAGTTGAGCACTCTTGTTGAGAAGTTCAAGAAAGTAAGTGAATTGGTCGTAATTCAGCATCTTCTACATGGCAGGCTATGTCCTTTATGACCACATTCTCTACACGGGGGCGCTACTCCATCAAAACACTCCCATGAGGGGGGAAGCTGTCACTCAACAAGGAGAAGGAACACCACTCCTAGCTGACACGAACCGATTAATGTTCTCCTCTTTATTATACGTCAATCCTGAGATCAAGACCCTAGCTCCGTTCCAGCAATACTGACCATTAACACACCCCTGTCGTATTTCAAATGAAATTCCAATGCATCTTTCCCCTTGGCCGGACTCAAGAGGCGATTCCTACGATTGCCAAGTACGAATTAACCAGTGTGGCTTCAGCAGCAAATTTGAAATCCTGAGCGTTTCCTAGAGTGCAGAGAGCATTTAATCAGAGAGCCGTATCGATCATGAGCCAGGAAACTGGCAAGCAAAAAATGGAGTGTTTTGGCCTGCTGCTTACGTCATGTGCATGGCACAATATCACATACCTACACTGTAGTTCTGCCACCGGAACATGGAGGAAGCCAGTACCCCAAGGCAATAAAGTGGAGGTAGAATTACTCACATTGTTCCAACGAGCTAGACTATAGCTGCATTTACACTGCAAGCAAAAATCAATGATTTTCAAACATTCCAGTATCTTGTCCGAAGTTGCTAAGCAAGTACCAGTAAACACACGCAAAAAAACACTTCTGGAGTGTGGTTTTTGAAAGGCTGACCGAAAGTCCACCGGTTCTGCAGTAAAAGTTCTGCAGTAAAAATGCTTGTGAACTTGTGAATTAGTTCGGTTTTGGTCACGGGACTCTCCTCATTTCCACCCTGATGAATGCAGAGCAGGGACAATGTTTCAAAATGATTTTAGAGCTGTGTAAATGAACCTTAGGTCAACACTGTCCAGCTAGCTACCAACAAACCTAATTAATACAATTGATTTGGGACGGATTTTAAAACCTCCTGTGTCAAATCCTGAAGTTGGATTCGATAGGGGGTTAGGTGGCTTGGTACCTAAACCCTGATCTGCAATAAGTATTTCATTCAGGATTTCCCTCATTAACCTGGGCTGCCAATAATCTATCGTATTTACACCATATCCTTTGTGAGAGGGGGAGGGGGGGGGGGGGTCACTGCTGCCATGTGCTATCAGTAAACATATAAAGTTTAAAAACTATGTACAATGTAGTTCAATGATATCATCTTTCACTGCAGCCAAAGATTCAAATAGCAGTGCTTCATGTTACAAACAAACCTCTGAATATGGTCATTCCAAAATTCTGCACTTACAAGGTGTAGCAAAAAATGGAAAAAGACGGACCCTGACAGCTATTCATTCAGATTTTAATCACATTGTTTTCATGCCTGAAGCGCTTAAAACATTTCTCCTAAAATTAGTCCTAATTACTATGGAACAATTAGATTACCTATATTTAGCATCACTGGAGGATACAGCTTAATTGTTTCGTAATTTGGCTTAGCAGAAAATAGAGTTTTCATGAGAAACATCCAGCAAAAGAAGGGTTCACCAAAATAGTTATTCACCTGATGTCACAGGTTATCCGTACCCCTCATTATCAGATTCAGCTGACCTCATTCAAGGCCTTAACGCCGTCGCAGAGTCAACCCAGGCATCCAAAACACGGTGTGTCAGCAGACCTATTTTGGGCGGTCTTGGGATCAGCACTTTGGGAAACAGGAAATCTAGTATCACACGCATTGATCCCTCCCTCCTCCAACCCCTTCAATCCCATTCTAAGCCATCTGTTTACCTACAAGAGAGCACTGATATTAAACACGACTCAAGATGATTGAGTCCCGATTACATAATTCCAGTGGGCATCCTTCCCTATTTAGCACCTCCATATGGACTATCCACGATTACCTGGAATTGAACTTAAGATTAGAATAGACTTCACAGATGACAGTCTAAGTTTGAAAAGGATCTTTTCAACGGTAGTGCCGATCACTGCCAGCAGTTTTGTGCTAATGACCTTCTTCTTATAATTTATAACTCATTACTTAAAGGTAATACAAAGTTTTGGGAAATTTTGAAAATTGGGTGGATTGTGATTCTTTACAATTTTGATATATTTGGATGCCCCTGTGGATGTATTATAAGCACTAGAAAAATTAGCCCCCAAAACACTTCTGCTTTCGAGAGAAATTGAATATAAATATTTACCGGTGCTCCCTGTAAATTTTGATGAATTTCAAATAGCGCCTACGGCCATACAATGGTACAAAATGTAGCTGCTACCATGAAAATCTCAAAATATGTAGTTGTGATATATAATTTTCAAACGGGAATAGCTAATCGGTCGATTTTAGTCAAGAAACATAGTTTTATAGCTTAATTCATATCTTGACCTTGAGAGGGAGCTATACAACATAAAGAGTTTATTATTAACAATTTCATAACTTTAGACTTGATTTCAAACGCGAAAAGGATTACTGAATATTATAGGATCGCATATGCTTCCAATATGTTCATTTGAACCAAATTCGTGACCCCATACCAAAACTTTGTATTACCTTTAAGTACAATTTATGCCAACATTTTTGCTGCTGTAACTCCTGATTAGGTTTTTGATCAATTAAAGATTTTAGTGTTTTCGTCTAGCAGTAATGGAATTTCTAATTTTAAATACTTGTCATCTCCCAGTCTTCCTTAATGTGAATCAATCACATCACATAAGCCCAAAAGTTTAGGGTGACTGAGTTCTGTTAGTTCATAGAAATGAACTACAGAATCAATTCGAAATATTTTCATATATTCTTTGTGATCCATCACTCATTTCATCTTTTATGGGGAGCTTGATACATCATAGAGCAAATGGTGAGTACTGGCCAGGCTTTCTTATCTTACAAATACAGGTATTTACACTGCAAGCAAAATCCTATGGTTTTTCTCACATTCCAGAGTTTTCTCAGAAGTTGCTAGGCAACTACCCATAAACACGGTGAATAACATGAATTGAAAAAACGCACTTCTGGAGAATGGTTTATTGAAAGACCAACCGAAACTCCATTTTTTTAAGTGTAAATGCTCGCTCTCAAAACACCTGTGAATTATTCCTGTTTTTGGTCACATGACTCTCCTTGCTTCTGTGCTAGCTCATGCAGAGCATAGACATGTGGTGCATGCCCACAACTTACAAAAAACCAAGAGTTATCAAACACAGACGTTTTGTATGGGTTTTCCAGTAGAGTAAATGGTATTTTGAAATACTGATGGATTTTCAGCGATGTAAATTGGTCCATTATCGATCTCAGAAAAAAATTAACTTTCATTGCAGTTAAAGTCCCATCAATATAAAGCTACTGCCTGGGAAATATCACACTACAAAGTATAAATGTACATTTATTTCCCTAGATGTACTTTGGCATGAATGTGATATTAAGGTGGGAACTGTGGATAACAATAATTATCACTGTCACTAAACCGAGAGAAAAAAACTCTTTATTGATATTGATCAGGACTCGAGGTTAGTCTACATGCACAGACCTTAATATATTTGACACTTTATTTCAATAATGATTATGTCTTGAGTTAAGCCTATTAAACCCAGTTCCTACTGTCAGGAGCATGCTACAGCACAGGGCCTAATGACTACACTTTATGTAGCTACAGGTATAGTCTCGTAGCTCAGACTTTCAGGTAATTGTTATGCATTGTAACTAACAAAGGTTTGTGCAGGCCTGCAAACTACAAGTAGATTTCTTTGATGGGGAATTCCCCAGCTCTATCAAGACTTTCAGATCACCACATGCCAGTGTCAATCTTTTCATATCCATCTTCTTTGGTAGTTTGTACCTACAATGTAAATAGATGGCTTGTTTCAGTTTGGCATTGATTTCCTTGATGGAGCAACAGATTATTTCCTTCTAAAAGTTCTAAAACGGAATAATGATGAAGATCTTTGAAAACAAATCAAACAGCGACTCCAATGACAACAAAGAAGTGCAATACAGTGTATAATTCATAGAAATATTGAGAACTTCAACTTTAGAAAACGTGGGAAAATGAAATAATAATATAATGCATACAAATTGCAAAGAAGTAAAGAACGTCAAATATAATGAATTGATTCAAATCAAGTGGAACAGCATGTAATGCTGATATGGTTATTATGTTTACATTTGAATTGCTGTTTAAACATGTTCCATCAACCATAAGATAGCTCTGTTATCTTCGTGTGACAAGGATATCGCATTCTCTGAATGGCAGTGA
Source organism: Strongylocentrotus droebachiensis (assembly GCA_035222895.1). Taxonomy (NCBI): domain Eukaryota; kingdom Metazoa; phylum Echinodermata; class Echinoidea; order Camarodonta; family Strongylocentrotidae; genus Strongylocentrotus; species Strongylocentrotus droebachiensis. The sequence goes on along the minus strand of JAVYIG010002461.1, from coordinate 51,276 downwards.
AACTAAAGGGAGCATGCTCAAACGAATCCAACTTTTATTGTCTTCCATAAATATGTAACCTGGTTTTACATGATACCCTCAGGCTCAGCAGTTCATAACATACATGTATAACAAAACAACAACAAAAAAGAAAAGATAAAAAGTACACATGAATCAATTTAGCTCTGATAAACACAGATAGAGCTCTGGAATACACAAACCAAAGTGCACCAATTATGCCAAGTACAATAGTCTAATTCTTTCCCTCGGTCAACTCACTTTTTCTATGAACTTTCTTTCTAAATCTGTAATTTGATGTGTGTAATAATAATACTAATAGTGGGTTATTATATATAACACTCATGTCAGAGTGTTTGGGCAATTATTCTCACCAGCCAAAAAAATACACGGGGGCGGAGGGCGGATTCGCCCCGGAAACACCATAAACAGCCCCCGAAATAGGCGCAAAATCCAATTTCGGGGGCGACATCAAAAAGAAAATTATCTCAAATCGCCCCCGTAACAATTATGAGCGGCCGCGCGCTCTCTTCTAGCTTCGTATTCATTGTGTGCATTTCTTGGGCCGCGCGCACATACGCGCTGAATCTCCGTGTAAAATTGTATACACAAAAAATCGGTCGTAAAAAACTCGAACCATATTCCATACCTTACATGGTTGCGAGATCGAGACGGAGTGTAGGGCTCGGTGTTATGCACCATTGAATTGATTACCAAATGAACATTAAACTAAAACAAACATGTACATGTATATACGGTTTTTGATTGAATAAATTAATTTAATCCTACCTCCCCCCCCCCCCCCCCCCCCCCCCCCCCCTTCCCTGCCTTTTACAAGTACAAACATGCTATAATGTACATACTGGTACATGTAGGCCCAAATACATCACAATGGTCAACTTATTGATATAAGGAATAATTATCAGTACAGGTAGGTCTTATGTGGTCACAAATCCATCAATATTTGGACACAAGATTGATCAGGTGGCCTAAGTATCAAATTGCAATTGCATTTCTTAAAATTTGACACTGGGTAGGAAATCAAAAGTTCGGCTGAACCAGTGTGTATAACTCTTTACATGCATGTGGACAACTCTGGCTTTGTATTAAATCAATGGGCAAAAAACAATTATGAAAGGATTTATAATAAAGAAAGCAAGAGAGATATACATGTACATAGAAAAGATGACCAGGAGAAGGTCTGTTGCAGTAAACATACAGTAGATCATTCATTCCAATCTTTTTACTGTATCTGCTAGATTGTTTCACAACTCACAGTTCCTTTGTAGAATTTCATTGAACATACTGTATACACTGTACATGTAGGCCTAAATGTACAGAAAGTCATATTACATACTTACCTGATAAGAATTTATGGTACCATGATTCACGTATATCAAAACATTACATTTCTATGGATCAATATCAAATTGTTTGATTGTACATGTACAATTTGTATACATGTATGTAGATGTACAGTATGTGTACAGAGTAGTTCAATGATGTATGACATCATCAAAAACCAACAGAGCCTTCACAGCCCTGTACGATTTATCATCCATACTTTAACATGGTCTCAATTCATTGAATCTCTACAATACTACCATTTTCTATGGCAACACAGTGTTCTCCAACATATGACAACACAGGAAAAGAGAACATGTTGACGGAAGTTCTATTGCTTTTTCTAGCAATAAAACTTCCATCAACATGTTCTATTGCTTTATTTCCTCATCTTCATTTTTTATTTGCAAGTAAATCCGTAATATTTTCCTGATGATTCACCACACCTATCAAGCAAAATACATGTAGGTCTTACTGGTCTATAATCTAAATCTACATGTACATGTACATGCAATATTAACATCCAAAACAAAGAAATCACATTGGGCCATTTAAAAACATTGTGTAGCATCCACGCCCGCCTCCTTCTTTTTTTTAAAGAAAAAAAACATGAAAAACACTGCTAAAATGAAAAATAGCCCGACTGTCAGGGAAAATGTACTGAGCGGCCATTTTGAAGGAAAAAGAAAAAAAGGGCCTCCTCCTTCCTATTTTTCAAAAAGGCAGGACGCTAAACATGATTTTTTTTTTGGGGGGGGGGCCTCTATAACCTACTCCAGATACATGTGTATGTACATGTACCACTTCACATCGAACGCATGATACAGAAACAAACCAAATCCTATTTTCATTCCCACTTTTTTTAATTATAAACTTGGCAAGTGGTGCATAGTAACAAACATGTACTATGTACTAGCCTACAAGACTGCATAGTACATGTATATGCGTACTGGCTACTCGCAGAATGAATTGCTAAACTTGCATGTACATGTACATGGATTGCCTCAACTCAAAATTCATAAGTCTCAGCTTTAATCTGAGGCTATTGCCAATTCTTTTTCTTTTTAGATGTAAATTGGAGGGGGGTTGTTATGTATCTCTCATTGCCATATACTGTAATGTACATGTATTGGGCCTCTGACCAACATACAAAGATATTGTCAGCTTCTGGTTCCATCTTAACCTCCTATTTGAAGAAGATTTTTACATTGTCACACTTTGGCACCTTGACATAAGGCCTGTCTTCATCAGCTTGAGTTTGCCAAATATCCCGCTACTTCCCAAACAGCGGGATATTTTCTCAACCAAATTAACTGGCTAATTTGCGATCGGGATAGTTAAAATAGCGAGTTATTTGGCAAATTCGAGCTGATGAGGACAGGTCTATAGAATGTACATGCTGGACACAAGTAAACCATATGGGTTGTCTAGAGAGCAGGTGCAGACCTGTAGAAAACTCCTAAAACCTCAAATTGGTTTCCCCTAAATGTCAATGACCTTCTTCCAGTATCAAGATTGGGCTCCGTTAAAGGGAAACCCAACCTTGATAGCAAACCACTAGAGGAAAGCAGAAAAATCAGAAAAGTAGACTTGAATGAAATCAGACAAAAAATTATAAAGTTGTAAATTTTTGAAAGTTGTAACCACTATACATGTACTGTACATGTACATTGTACATGTACATGTAGGTATGGGCTCTTCAAATTGACTTAATCTGTAATGTCTCTGTAATGTACATGTAGTGGCGTACAACTTTCCCATTTGTTCCAAAATGTATGGCTCAGGATATAATAATAATAATAATATGCTATCCATAATATATCTTGAGTAGTGCCACAAGAGAGAAAAACTGAAATTAATGGTATTTGTGTACATGACAAACAGGAGAGCTATCCGTGACTACATGTACATGTACCTGTACATGTACATGTACGTCACAATCCACTGATCAATTTGCCAATTTGAGATACACATATATATAGACTGGGGATCTCGTATTTCTAACATCCATAACTTTTTTATTATTGGTCCCATTTATTTGATTTATTCCACCTTTCGCCAATCTATTAACCTTATTTTTCTGCTTCCATACAAATGAACTTATTACAAGGGTTGTATTGCCCTTTAAAGATAAAGACCAGTTATGGTCATGCGATTGCATTGTGAAAGAAACGTTGTGGAATCGATCAGAAAAGGTTGATCATCTATCATATTGGTGTGTACTGCAAGGTTCTGGAATCATCAAAATGATAAGAAATTTGGCCCAGTCTTCGTAAAGTTACAAGCACTGTACACAAAAAGATGTATATGGGACTACGCACACGTGAACGACACGTGCGTTTATCTCTCACAGTCCAATAGATAAACTAATTTACCAAATATATTAATTAGTAGGCGGTTTCCCGGCAAAATTGTTATCATCATGTATTAGTCAAAACATATTCTTTCATATGAATGGTGATAAAGAGCTTCCATTTCATTTTTTGGAATTTGGGCGTTTTCAATACTGGGATTTACCTTTAAGTGCACAGAAGGAGTCCGAAATGATCACAGACACCAACCACAAAAATATAGGCTGCCATTCAGACTCGATGATGACTAAGAAATTAGTCAGAGTAGAGGCATACCCGTACAGGTAGTCATGCTTTGTCTACACTTTGCCAGTTTCTAAATTTAGATAAAAGAATTTCAAATAATGATGCAATAATGGAAACCCTCCCTATTATACGAACTACCTGTATTAAATGGGGAATAGGTTACCAGAGGGGTGTTTCATAAAGCTGTTCTTAAAGTTACGCATGACTTTATGAACGACTTGTATATGAAAAGCCAAATGGGATGCTCAATCATTATTGATTATTATTTATTAAGTTGAACTGTGCAGATGTAGATTAACATTCTTATTATAACAACCATTTCTAATGCAAATTGTATTTTTTGCCATAATTTAATTGAGGTTATTGGAAATATCAGAAAAAAACTTTGGGCATCCTATCTGGCACTTCATATACAAGTCGTTCGTAAAGTCATGCTTAACTTTACAAACTCTTCATGAAACACCCCCCAGATCCTGTTTGGGATATGATGTTGCTTAATATCATCGGCATAAACAACCACATAGCCCTATAGGAGCAGAGAAAAATTAGGCTCTGGGTAGCACCCAAAAAAAATGAACCTACACAAATTTAACTCAACAAAATATAACAATATGTGGAAAAGGAAAAAAGGAAAAAAAGAAATAAGAAATCTGGTCCGACATAGGGCAATATTTACGAAAGCAATGCCCCAACTTCTGTCTATTGTTACCAGAATATGAATAATGTACAGTACTAAATTTATTGTATGAATAATTAACCAGACATGGGAACGTCAAAATAACATCACAAGTGCGTCACTTCATTTGTTAAATGACTATTTCCTCATCAATGAACAATGCACCTTTGTGTAGCAATTAATAGCATTGTTATCTTTGCAGACATAAACTTGTCCTTAATCATTACAGTGATATCTTACAATTACATGGATGAATTATCTGTAATTATCAGCTTAATGCCCTAATTTATGACAAAGTCACAGTCACAGAGCATGATTTTTACAATTTGAGGAATTCACGAATAGAACTGAATGACCTGAATACCAGTGAACTTAAATCCCATTTGAAAGGATTCATCAAGTGCATTTAACATTAAAAAGAGAACAGAATTTAAGTGAATTGATTTCCTTGAATTATAGTGCACAATCCCAACGAAAAGCAACTTACCAATAAGAATATTAACTGAAACAAAAAGATAAATTTGTGCACAGGATAAATGAATTATCAATATCAAACCTTTGCACTTTCACTGACTGTTATATTCTTTAAACAAAAAACCAATATTGATAGAGGGCTTTCGGGTCAAAGTTCAAACCGTAACTTGTTTCATAAGGGAGGACAATCCAATCAAATTAAAAATATATTACAAAATTTCAAACCGTGACTTGTTTCTTAGGGAGGACAATCCAATCAAATTAAAAATACATTACGAAATTATATCTGTCATGGCAAGTACATGGTCTGGTTTATAAGACTAATCCACCACCTGCAGGAAAAAAGCTGATGCTGCACTGTGCAAATCAAGACTAGAGCGAAGAAATTAATTTGGAGTCCAGCGCTTGTCAAGACAGGGCATTAAATACCGGCCGATACGGTTTCGCCTCTGGTGTAACGGTGGTGGATAGCCTTAGTTTTAATTGAAACATGGGCTTTCCCTCAAAATGATTCATCAGTGTGATGGGACTTGTACAATCGAAACTCACCCCATCTTCAATTTATAATCAAGAATGTGAAACAACAGAATTGTAAACGGGAAATCTAAACGTCTTGCTTCCTTGTAAGATGTTGTTTTGCATAGGGGAGATCTTTTTACATGTAATGATGTAATATTGTAATATGTGTGGGATGGTTGGCAAAACAACATACGCAATGTATCTACTTAAAAGTTATATTTAAAACTGTTTACATTACATGTACCGGTACATGTATACAAGGATATAGTGTGTAACACACAATAAACATGTTATAGCATACACTGTACCTACATGTACAGTACATGTAAATGTACAACTGTACATTTACAGTATAGTTGGAATTGTTATACATTTATCTTTTATCAATATTGTCATTAGGATGGGATCTGTAAAAGCAATCATCAGTATACAGCAACTACATGTATCCCTGAGGACACCATGGCATTGTCATGATATACTTGTACATGTAACATTCAGCTTTGCCATACTGTACTTTGATACTTTACTATAACTTCCTTCATGTAGTGCATGCATGTTTAATGTATACTGTACATGTTCATGTACACATTCGTTTGTTTTTCTACTTGAATTTGTTACATTAATCTTCTGTAACATATTAAAATCTCACAGTGGAAAACAGTACAAAGTCTGGCAATTGAATACGTGTGTCTGTTCTTGTAGACAAGAGACCAAGCTACCGTATTAAGCAAGGCCACTCAAAATGGTAAATACATGCAGACTATGACTCAGATATTGGGAGCTGAATATTTGGTTGTCGATTGTTCACACTGTATTAATTCTGTCCCAAAGACTTGCCAAGGGCATGCGTCTGCTATTTTTTCTCCTGCATGGTAGCTTGTAATTGGACATGAAATTGAATGAGTACAGTATCTTGTGTCTTCATGTAGCCTACATGACTGTACCTGAGGATACTGAAATCAAAGTACAATAACATACACAATAGGGTATTACCTATTAAACAGACAAACATGTACATACATGTACCTGTATGTAGTCAGTTAAGTAAACAGAGAGATGAATGGTAACAATACATGTACAAGTACATACATATGTATGCTTGTTGATGTTGACATAGAGAGATGTGACTTGGGTAAATCCCACCAAATCCTACACAGCGCTTGCGCTTGAAAACATTTGCCAAAGAACACTAGTAGTAGTGTGGTAAAGAAACACAAATGAATGTGAGGGATAATTAATATGATCTGTAACATATAATTTCTGTCATGTATTGTACATGTATATCATGAACCTGTCGATTTGGGTTTTTTAATTTAAAAAAATGCTTTCAGTTTCACTTGATATATAAATATGCTACTGAGGAAGAAAGCTGTTGATGCTCAGCCAGTGCTGTACTAATGTATGCTAACATGTACAGTATGTACACATGTACAGTGTAGGTAATGAAGAACATGAACACGTACAAGTAGAGGCCTACAAGTACATTGTTTTCACTTGTCAACGCCTGAAAGCATTATTTAAATGGCAAATGTGCATACAGTGTATGTATACATGTACATGCAATGTAGCTTATCATTTACATGTACACTGTACAGTACATGTACACAGGGCTGTCAACTTTGGGGAACTGCTTCGAGGGAGGTCGTACGCAAGATTTTTTTCAAGGGGCAGGTGTTTTAAAATTAGAGAAAATCGCGCCGAAAATTTCACAAGCACTTGGCCAGCCGCTGAATAAGCGGGGGGGGGGGGGGGGGTAAGAGCACATTATTATTTTTTGTCCCGGTTGTGGCGGGAGGTTTTTTCATAAACCGGGAGATTCTACATCGAAGCGGGAGAGCGGGAGGAAAGGCGTGCTGGCGGGAGTCTCCCGCTACGAGCTATTGGGACGGCAGGAGAATGAGCGTGGAGGCGTGAGACTCCCTCCAAATGCGGGAGGGTTGACAGCCCTGTGTACAGGTACTTGAAGATCTACTAATTACATAAACTAACATGCATACTGGTACTTTTACAGGTCATACATGTACTGTCAGTACAGTGTGTACATGTACATGTACATGAACCTGTACATGTATTTCAATATTTCAATATCAATTTTTTTCTCAATTCTAACCCTCCCCAATGCCCCCCAAATTCCCAGACGTGCGACTATTGGATGTAATTTTGAGCCCCTTCTGGCATGCATGCGGCGTGCGCACGGTACACATACAATACATGTATTATGCATGCGCAATATACGTATCCAAAAGCTATTTTGAGATTCCTGATTCTTGTCGGCTGCTACTGATTTCCTTGGATGTTTTACTAGTCGTAGATTTTTCGAGAGGAAATACTTAGGTAATCCAGCCCACTGCATGTCCATCATTTCGTATTTATTCTTTGTCAAAATGCTGCGAAACAAAGTCGCGATCGCACATTGATATCAAACTTGTCTTGCCTTCTGAGCAATTTTTTCAAGCACAAGCACTGTGTAGGATTTGTTGGGAATTTTACCTCTCATTTATGGATATCTCCCAATGTATTTTTCTTTTCAGCAGATTCACAGTATCGCACCATTTTTCAACTGACATTTCAGTTTATAAAAATAAGAAAATTGCTTATATGAACCATACTATCAAAAAGCCGAAGATGAAGTGAAAGGTGCCACCATCCAACCAACTATTGCAATGCGTACGGTATGTAAAATTTAAATGTACATTTGTGTACAGTAGCTCATAGACTTCCGGACTACCGGTTGCCACGCCGCAAGCCGAACCCGACGGCACAGTACAGCGGCACAAAATAGACCAGAAGCAACTAAGTCACCAAGCTATCCCAGAGTGCATTTGAAATGGGGGCTTGAAAGGAACATCCAGGCATTTGGGGAAATTGGCGATAGCGAAAAGTTCAGTAAAACTTTCCAAAAAGGTACATTGTTCAATCTGATTGACTTTGAAATTCTTTGATAAACATTCAGAGAAGATATGGTTTTCAGAAGGTCAACAAGAGCAAACGCAATATCTGTCATCAAACCTATTTTGGGAAAACAAAGTAAATACATGTGCAATGAGCCTTGACAGTGGTTTAAAGAGAAAAACTTACTGAATTGTCCTTGTAGCATGATAAGCATCGTTGGGTTTAATTAAACACACTCTAGTGTAAATTTGTGTGTTTGATCATCAATTTTATTTTAACTAGATTATGAAACTAAAGCCACTCAAAGCTCCAACCTACAACTGTACAGTACTTCCATATGGAATGATTTCAGAGAAACTGTGTTTTACTATCAATAAATATCCAGTCTTGTGTGGGTAGACTAATCACCAATCAACACCAAGCTTTCCACTTATTTTTTAACCTAAATTCAGACTACATACACATGTACTGTACGTCCAACTCACTAACACTGGTCAAATGAAATTCCTACAAAAATACAATGAAAAGGATATCCCGCTTTAAGTACGATTATGATAAATCCATCAAAGTCAACAAATGATTACCCTTTCCAAGTATCTGCACTTTTCAAAGCTTCACAAATACATTGCATAGGTTTTTAAAGCAGAATATTACTATTTAAATAACCTTGATGGAGTATTATTTCCGCTCACTTCATACATTTCCTAGAAATAGAAATAGAGAATAGCATTTAAGTGCAGCTTTTACAAAAGGTAACAAACAAGTGTATTCCATTCTTCTCCACTATAGATGCGTACATGTTCGCCCAATAACTAAAAGAACTTGTGAAGTTATTGATAATCATATAACTCATTGTTTTATGAAAAAAAATCACAAATTAATCCAAAGCAATACCGGTAGTCAGATATTAAAGGAAGCCAAACATAATAGTTACCAGGAGAGAAGAAGAAGAACCATCTTGGCTTGGCACATCCTCTAAGACTAAAGGCTTACAGTCACAGTTCTAACTGTCTTCAAGAATATGGCAGTCTAAATTATGTGCATTACTTTTTATGAGATATCATATCACAAGGGGGAAAATGCCATATTACACCATAACCATGTACAGGCCTACAGGATTAAGTTTACATACATACATGTATATACAGTTTCATCCAATTAACAATGCACTTCTGATACTGTGGCTTGGTCATTAAAAATATTAGGTGATACTATTTGTAGTTTAGAGAGATGATTACAAATGGTTTCTAATGGGTTAATAGTATCATGTTCAATACAATTAGAGAAATCCAATTACTAACCAATGCATTAATGCACAACCTACATGTATCACATGACCATGACACTAGACATATTTGTCTAATTAAGTTCATGACCTGTTTTTATTAGTCCCCAGTCCTACTTTACTTTTACTACACCACTGTTTGAATCTTATTATTTAACTTCATTCATATACAAATGTATGAACATTATGTTTCACAATACATGAATAAAACAATTATATAAACAAGAAAACCAACAAGTGGTATACATGTAGTTCCGGGAGTAATCACAAATCAAAAATGTAGCTTGTATTTGTACAGTGGTAAATGATATCATTACACAATAATTATATACCAGCCTACATGTATGTTTGACGATAAACCCCCTGTCCACACACAACATTTTCCGTGACTAATCATGATTAGCTATACCGTTTCGCGATAGTGATACCGTTTCGCGATAGTTTTACGACCAAAATTGTAGGTGTGGACGCTCACTAACGATACGTCGTATAACGAAACTAGTCTAACGAAACGCAGGTTTGGGCATCGTTTCGAACTGAAACTCAATAAAGAATCACGCCTAATCACGGAAATGTTGTGTGTGGACAGGGGGACCCCCTGGGGGAGTGTAACTAGTGTAACTAACTGGGCGGGGCTTAACGTGACCTCGAGCGAAATGAGACCAGACCTCTTATCACTATCGCGAAACTCTATAAAGAATCACGGAAAATGTTGTGTGTGGACAGGGGGCATTTTATACGATGATTCTTTAGTGACGACGTTTCTTGTGTGTGGACATCCTGGAATTTATACGATGATTCTTTATACGACGTATCGTTATAGAGTTTCGCGATAAATTGTTTTGTGTGTGGACACGCTGATGGATACATAACAAATGGGAATGATAATTTCGATATTGATGTTCTATTGATATGTTTAATTCTTTTTTTGTTTAAACATGGCAGACATTTACATGGGTGGGATGTTGAAATGTCTAGTTTGGCTTCAAGACTGATTGTGACCTACATGTACATGTACATGTGTTGTATTTCATAATAGCCCAGGTTTTAGTGCATACTGTACATGTACCGCACTTCATTTTCACTGAACACATAAATGTAATCTTACATGAAAGTGAAAGAATGGTGCTATACAAGACTGGTTTGCTGACATAATGTGTGTGTCATGTGTCAATGACTCCTCTAGTTTTGCTTCTGTAGTCCACATAACATGTATGACATGTTTATACATCCATATGTAGACCTATGAATAATGCAGCCTAGAGAGTTTTTCATCAATAGAGTACTGACCTACTGCTCTCCTACTTACAATGTAGCTATTCACACCTCAGGGAGAATGGGTTGAAATATGATGAGGTAAGTGTCTGGAATCAAAAGCCCTTCTTTGAAAGACAGGGATTATTAAACAGCCCTATTCATATAACAAGGATCCTCCTACCCTACTCCTATTGTATCAAAGGGTCATCTTAATACTGTTATGCAATGACCTTCCTTTTCCCTTTGATACTCTTTATTGTTTTTTTTACTTCCTCTGTGTACCTACATGTACATGTATGAGCCTGATGATTGACTGTACAATAACACTGCACAGTACATGTGTTTTTAAACATGTAGACATACATTGAGAGTAACATTGGTAAACAATTCACAATTGTCCATACATTTATGTGCATTGAGCTTGCATGGGACTCATGCAAACAAGCACTTGTACAGTCAATATTGACTGTATCACTGTCTTGAAATACACATGTAAATGTACATGTTTTGTAGATAATGCATTCCATACATACAACATGTACAGGTGAACATGTAGCAAAGCTTTGGAATTAATTGTTTTAATTGGAACTCAGTGTACATTTGAAGTATCGACAGAATTTAACACCACAAAATTTGAGCAAACATAATTTTTGTCTGAATCTCTTGAAAAGTAAAGCCACTGTGAATCTGATACTGCTAAATATCATCTTCTTCTTTAATGAAATAGGCCGCTTACCAAATTATAGTTTCAAGATTAATGTGTCAAAAAGGAACATCTTTATGTAATGTACATACATGAACAAGTAGATCTCCACACTGTACATCTACACGTAGCAGGAAAAATAAGAGGGGAAAAAATTGAACCTGTATAACAATATTAGGCCTTTGTCAAGGCCAGTTCGTTCAGCAAACTCAAACAAAATTACCTTCCTTTTTCCACACATTCATCTCAAAATGACAGGAAAAGAAAGATTGCCAATGCAACAAACAAGCTCTTGGTTCAATTACTTTGAGCTTGACCTGCCATGACCCCTAACCTTCACATCCGCTAGCACAATTTCTGTGTGTCAAGTGTGATTTCTCTCTCAATGTTTCCTGAATCAATATATGACTCTATACCCAGGACCTTTGTACGATTTCTAGCAGTAAGAATAATATCAAATACATACCGTATTTGCCGGCGTAAAGACCGCAGTATTTTTGGAAGAGAAAATATTAAAAAATTGGAGTGCGGCCTTTACGGCGAAACAGAAAAAAAAAAGAAAAAAAATTCTGCCGATAGATTTTGATCTAAGTTTGTGCCAATGCATTGCAAAAGTAAAAGAAGGGCCCGTTTAACGGAGCTCCGCTGCCGCAAAGCATCCAACACGCAAAGCTTGCCATTTTCAAACCATTTCAATGACTACATCACAGAAAACTGCAGTGTATGGTATAAGCGCAGGATGGCCGCGCGGTTTAAGGCGGTGATTGCATTGCATCAACATTTGTACGCAAGAGATCGAATCCTGACTTTGGCAAAAGATTTTTTTTTTTTTAAATGTCAAAATCGGGGGTGCGGCCTTATCGCCGGCAAATACGGTAGTATGGAATGAGGTGTGAAATAGCATGCATGAAGTTTCCAAGCCCATCATACCGGTAGACCCCTTTTTCACTCACTTCTTTGGACCGGTCTACTCTAGACCAGTTTACCAGACTGCTCCAGGATTATGGTTCATTTGCATTCAAAATCATAGTAATTTTTAAGCCTGGTGAGACCTGTGATGCCATAGAAACTGTTTCTTCCATGGCATTACTATCTTTGAAATATTTTGGCAGTTTGGTGTGTTGAGTTTGTTTTGTTCTTTTTTTCAAGTTTCAATATTGGAGCTTATTTGGTGATGAGCAAGCGGGTGTACACAATGCATATTGCAGGGACCAGACTGGTATGAGAAAGTGGGAGAGGAATGATGACGTTGAAACACATGTAATAGAGCATTAAAAACTGAGAAATATCAGCCAAAAGAGGGCGGGGGAAAAAAACATTCAAATTGAAAAATATCAGCCCAAAGAGGGCCACAAAAAAAAAGTTTAAAAAAAAAAAATTCCCACCGACCGACCCATGTTTTGGCACCTAAAGGGCAATACAACAAGTTTTTATTTTAGGCCTTATTGAAATGTTTTGGAAATTTGACCGACTTGGTCGACTTTAATTTTTTTTGGGGGGTGACTAATATAGGGGATTAACAATCACCCATACTGTACATGTCAGTCTATGAAGAAGAATCAGGAATTTTTTATTATTGACTTTAATAGCTGGTTATTTGACACAGGGGACATTGAGGTGTGAGAGGATGACTGTACATTGTACGTGTACACTGTACAATGTCAGTAGTGGAAGTACATAAAGTAAGCCTAGATTTTTTTCAATCTGTTTTCTGAAATGGCATACAATCCATGTCCATACAGACTGATACACACCGTTGACTATAAACCTTGAACCTTTAGATATGAAACTAGCTACTTGCACAAAACTTCTCTATATGGCTAATCAATACCACTTGGCACTCCTTTAGAAAGGCACAATCACCATGGCAATGGAAAGTGCATCTGTCATCACATTACATTTGGGTAGATTTACATCTCTTAAGAAAACAATTGTTATGCATCTAAATGTACATGTATGTATACATGTACATGTAGCTGCATTTACACTGCAAGCAAAACTCATTGAATTTTCTCACATTCCCATGTTTTTTCCAAGTTGTTACATTGTAGGCAACTACCGGTAAACAAAATAGAAAACCCACATAAAAAACCCACCTCTGAAACAGAATGAGCAAATACCAAGGTTTTTTATGGGTTTTCTAGGAGTGTAAATGGCAGTCAAATAAAAAAAAAAGTTTTTCTAAATGTATTTTGGGGGGTGTGTAAATAGCCCTTATATTTGTAAATTTACATGTAGCCTCTGTCGGCCTAGGGCTAGACATACATGTACATGTCAACAATAGGTCTGCAGTTTCTACACTGTATTTTTTTTGCACATGATTACAATAGAGACGAAACATAGCCTATGTTCTCATAAAACTCATCCTAATTTTGCTAATGATATGTCGTTGTCATAGCAATCATGACGGACCATCTGCCTACATAATGCAACATTATGGACGCACATATATTAGGTAGCATACTGTGTCATAATGCTACAGAGCAGAAAGGGAGATTGCCATTGATAAGTCATAGGTTACTTGTCAAACAGTAATTTAACCACAATTATTTCTCCTTTCTGACAAACACCATGGAAAAACACAACAAAAACCCAAACAACAGTCCAGGATTAACAGCAATCGGTCATGGGTGGTTTCCTCTGGGCCCTTTGGCGCTAGTTGTTGGTCCACCGGAGGTTAGAATACAAATGACTCATAATACAAAACTGGAGAATTTCACTCGGCTCTAATGACCTTGCCTGGACTGTCCGTATGGTTTGATATCGAAATCTTCCTGATCTGAAAGTGCCATTGTTTCAAGCATTATTCTCCTGTGCACTGTACTTGCAAGTTGCAAGTGCAGAAATAATAATGGGTTGTTAGCTATTACTATTTGCATGCTCTGATTGCGTTAAACGAGCACATGATAGCTGATGCAGTTGTGTTTTTCGGTTAGAAATATTAAAGATTCAAACAGTTCATACCCAAAATAATATACATGATCACAAAATATATACATCTAGAATATGAGACATGAACTGATATTCTTGACTGTTTTAAAAATACATGTAATTTGTTTGTGATAAATTAAAATGCCAAAGTAAACGCCTCTTTTTATATTATAGAGATATACAAAATGTTGTTTAGAACATCTTACATGTACATGTACATGTATGTTCATGTACCGGTACATGTGTATCTAAAAAATACTTTACAGTTACATTTCTCAATTTCTATTTGTCAATTAAAATTCTTGTTAATATTTTAAGAGACTTTAATATTTTCTTACCACAATGGAAATATGAAATATGTATTACTACATGTATCTGTTCCACATTAATCTACATGTACATGTACATGTTAATGTATGACCCCCTGCTGAACCGAGAGTACAGAGTTATCACTGCTTAGTTTGGGTTCTTATCCACTAGGAATCCAGGTAGCTTAGTTCCAGTTGCGTTTAGAATTCAAAGAATCAAAGTGCATTGTAAGTTGCTTTCACTACAGAACACAATGGCAAGATGGACTTTGGTAACATTTCACTAAACTCCCTACTGAAGAAAACACTCACTCTTGTGAATAGAGCTACTGTATTAACAAACAATTGAATAGAAGAAATCCTCGCTTTGTAATTGAAGCTGTATGAAAAGGTAGGAGTTGTACATGTATATGTTGCAAATAAATAATACATGTGTATGAAAGTTCTATGAACTTCCATTTTTTTGTTAACAACAGGTACATATGAACATGTACATTCAAAAATATTATCGCTAGTTTACACTGCATACATATACAATGTACAATGTACATGTATGTACCTACAATGTATATTAGCATACATGTACTGTACAGTCACAGTGTATATTAGAAAATATTCATCAAGAAAACACTGTACATGTATGTACCTACAATGTATATTAGCATACATGTACTGTACAGTCACAGTGTATATTAGAAAATATTCATCAAGAAGACACTGTACATGTACGTATACATTATACTTTTAGGCTTTTAGGGCAATCAATTTGCATGAACATGTACATTGTACATGTATCCACTTTCCAATGCAAAATGCATGCACCTCTTTGAATCTACAATTTACCGTATTTGCCGGCGTATAGGCCGCAGTATTTTTGGAAGAAAAAATATCAAAAAGTCGGGGTGCGGCCTATGCGGCGAAAGAGTAAAAAAAAGATTTTTTTAGTTTTGATTTATGGCGCTATGCCTGGCAATGTCTCCCAGCTCAGTAATCAGTGTTGACTCACCACTCGGAAACTACAACAACACTAAAATTTGTCTGTCATCTTGGTTTGAAAGTAATCTTTCTAATAGATCTCAATATGTAGTTTATAATAATAATTCCTCAATTTTTTTTATATAACAAATGGTGTTCCACAAGGTACTATCCTAGGACCTAGTACTCTTTTGTTTTTAATTCACATTAATGATCTTAAACATTCTTCTAAAAACGACATTGTTACTATTATTTTGTGACAAGTTTACAAGCACAAATCAGCGCCTTTAACTGCACCTCGATGTTAAATGAAGGTCCTTCCCCGCATGGGTTTTCGGCAACAAAACAACAACAACCAAAAAACAAAAAAAAAACGATTTTTTTTTTTTTTTTTTTTTTTTTTTTTTTTTTTTTTTTTTTTTTTTTTTTTTTTTTTTTTTTTTTTTTTTTTTTTGTGTTGTTTAAATGTCAAAATCGGGGGTGCGGCCTATACGGCGGTGCGGCCTTTACGCCGGCAAATACGGTAGCTACAGTTAAACCTGCCTTTGTGACCACCTCTATTATTATTAAGACCACATGTGTCTCTCTCAAGAAAGAAGGGTGTTGACTGTTTCAGAACCTGTCTAGAAAGGCCAGCTGCACTACAGTAGGCCTACGGTGGGCACTTTTTCTGTCTCCCTTGGGTAAACATAATAGATAATTTTGACTGTACTTGCTGTGTGCATGTACAATGTACTAACAACACTGTAACAGAGTAAAGGATTTCTAAAGGGATGCCATCAACATTGTATGCATATTAATGTACATGTACATGTACATGGTGATGTGATTTTACATGATGTGCACTCATGTACAGAGTACGTGTATGTAAGGAGTACAACCAGCCATTGAAGCCAATAATATGACAACAATAATATGACATCATTCAGCAACACTGATGCGTCTGTCATTTGTTTTGAGTATGACAACAGAGTCCATTACAGGATGACGAATATATGAGGGGGTTATGATGATTCATGGTAGCCCCTGGAGGCTGTTGGCCGACTGGTTCAAAGCTACACACCAGACACAGCTAGTCACATGGTCATGAAAACAAGAAATATCCAGCACCTTTTCTAAATTGGATACATGTGCTCTCCATAATGTGTCTGTCCACCACCCATACACTGTGTACAGTTCTGTACATACATGCTATTTCATACTTGAATACACCCAATAGTAAAATTCAACTTTTAGAAATGAAGAAATGTGTTAAGGCATAAGGAAAAAAATATATACAAAGACAGTGTGTTGCCATACATTGTAGCTCTACGTTTGTCTACAATAGATGACTTGTCTTAAAGAGGAAATTCACTAATACTATAATATGGTTGGTTTACTAAAGACTAAAGTCAGGAGAAAAGAAACAAAGAAAATACAAGTGCATGTACAGACCAGTAAAGGATTGAAAAATGAAAGTAATTTTGATACATTAAAATAAAGTAGCCACTTTCGTAATGAAATCAAATTTAATGCACAAATCTTTGTTAAGTGCCTTGTTACAAATTTGTTCATTCCCTGTTACAAATAATTATATTTTAATGATCCAAATGCAAATTGCATACATTGTACATTACACATTGTTAGGTAGGAAAAGCCATGTTTGTCATAACTGGCAACAACTAATGTACAGTGTACATGTATACCGGTACTTGCAACACATATAGTATTAAACAGATATTTTTTTCAAGAATTGGTATTGTGTGGCCATACATGTACCTGTAACATGTAGTTAAAGAGTTTTCTCAGCATTTTGCGTTCATTCCAAAAAAAATATGAACTTACCGACAAGGGTCTGGAAATCTTCTTGTATGATACTTTTTAGTCAAATTAATGCAATTGTCTTACCTACTATGGATTGCTATTTCGGATATAAAAAAATCAGCTGTAAGTGTAAACTCTCGAGTCTTATACTTACTTACTTACGGTACTTTACTTTAATACACGATGTTGTAGGTCTAAGCCTGTTCATCGATCCAGGATTTAAAGATAATAAAGGACTAGTTTTTGTTATGACTTTTCCTGTAGTTGTAACTTGTATTGTTAGTACACAAGCCTGACATTATGACAAGGATTCAAAGACAAACTAATATTGTACATGTAGTTGCACCATTTCGTAGTCTACAATTTTGCTGTTCATTTGGTTGTATTTCATTCTAAATATTTTTGTGTAGAATATGACTTATCGGTAGAATCTACATTATGTTGTAGACCTAACTTGTATGAGAAATCATGAATCAAATTTCACATTCCTAATTTTTAAAAATTAATGTCAGCGAAACTTTGGACACACCATAACTTAAGTCTAAAGGAAATAAGATAATTAATATTGTTAAAATATAACAAATATTACCTTCTTTGAAGTTGGGCTTCTTGGTTCAGCACCCATCTCATTTCGTCTAAGACCATCACCACCACTCCCTCCATCACTAATCCTTCGATTACCATTCGTCACCAAATTGAGAGCACCCGCTCCTCGAAATACAAACTCATCCGTCACCCCGGCCCCATCGTCTTCTGTACTGTGATGTCGATACCTGTCTGATGAAGTATGGGAATCATGAGGGCCATTCCTGTGGTATTGTTGGTTGGTTGAAGATGTTGAAGCTGAAGAGAGTCCAGCATGGAAACTGCTGAGGCTGCTGGCAGGCTGGATAGGGGTATTGTCCGCCGTCAGATCGCCGAGCGAGTTCGAGCAGTAGTCGTACGGCCTACCGCCCAAGTACTCACCGCGGGTGGATGCGTTCTTCTTGCCCGGGAATATTTTGTTCAAGAATTTAGACATGATTATTCCTTTCTTACCGGATCATTCCGTCTTAGAAGATAAATCCTACTGAAAGGGTATGGAAAATTGTTTTTCTACCACTGTACTTTCGTCAGGAAGAAGACTCTGAAACCAATTCGTCACTTGCACTGGCTTCGATAAAATCGCATGAAGAGTTACTGAACAAACGGGTTAAATCTTTTCCTTTCTTTGTGTACGTTCAGTGCATGCATAATATGCAGCGTACCGTACATGGTGCCATGATATGCATGAACATTGTGTGTGCCGAGTGCTTGCGCGCTGCTGCACGGCAGCCATTTCACAATAATAATTTTGTGTTATCTGCAAAGTTTATTCAATTCAATTCAAGACTTTATTCCAGACTCAGCTGCAAGAGCAGAGGTCCATATAACATATTTACATGTAGATGTAAACAATGAACAATAATAAAAGGGGAACATATTATTAAAACTAACATATTTAGATACAGGGGCGTCTCCATAGGGGGGGGGGGGGGGGGGGTAAGACACCCCCCCCCCCCCCCCCCCCCACACCTGTCAGGATATTGTCGGTAAAATTGCGCTGTCGTCGGGAAAAAAGAGAAAAGGGGAGGGGGGAAAAGAGAGGGAAAGAAAAGAAAAAAAGAAAAGGAAAAGAAAAGAAAGAAAGGAAAAGAAACGAAAGAAAAGAGAAGACAGAAAGAGAAAAAGAGAAGACAGAAAGAGAAAAAGGGGGAGGAGAGGAAAGAAAGAAAAGGCAACAAATAAGAAAAAAGAGTAAAAGGGAAACAAAAGAAACGGGGGATGAAAGAGAGGAGAGAGAGGGGAGGTAAGAGCCTGAGAGAGGAGAAGTGGGAGTAAAACGGAGAGAAGGGGGTTGTTGGATGGAGTCGTCTCGTCGAGGGAGCAAGAAATACACGGGTAAATATGTTGCTGTGGGTAATACAAAGTTTTGGTATAGGGTCATGAATTGGGTTCAAATGAACATATTGGAAGCATATGCGATCCTACAATATTTAGTGATCATTGTCGCCGTTGAAATTGAGTCTAAAGTTATGAAATTGTAAATAATAAACTCTTTATGTTGTATAGCTCCCTCTCAAGGTCAAGATATTAATTAAGCTATAAAACAATATTTCTTGACTAAAATCGATCAATTAGCGATTCCCGTTTGGAAATTATGTATCACAACTACATCTTCTGAGATTTCCATGGTCGCAGCTACCACTGTACGGCCGTAGGCGCTATTTGAAATTTATCGAAATTTACCGGGAGCACCGGTAAATTGTTATATTCTATTTTTCTCGAAAGCAGAGGTGTTTTAGAGGCTAAAATTTCTAGTGCTTATAATACATCCACAGGGGCATCCAAATATATCAAAATTGTAAAGAATCACTATCCACCCAATTTCCAAAATTTCCCAAAACTTTGTAATACCTTTAAGGAAACGCCATAGCTTCCGCGCTCCGCGCTAAAGGGGGAAACTGAATTCAGACAATTAGGGCTTATTAAGAGTAAAAAACGGTACAACGAATCGTCTTCTTTCTCGAATAATTTAATGAAACGTCAAAACTTCCGCGCTTCGCGCGGGAGGGGGAAGCTTCATTCAGTAAAGGATTAAGAGTCGGGCACGGTTCAACGAATCGTCTACTTTCTCTAATATTTAATGAACCGTCAAAACTTCCGAGCTTCGCGCGGGAGGGGGAGAACTGAATTCAGATAAGGATTAAGAGTCGATACGGAGTCGATAACGGTACAGCAAATCATCTTCTTTTTATAATAATTTAATGAAACGTCAAAGCTTTCGCGCTTCGCGCTGGAGGGGGAAAACTTAATTCAGACAAGGATTAATAGTCGAGAACGGTACAATAATCGTCTTCTTTTCCTAATAATTTAAGGAAACGTAAAAACTTCCGCGCTTCGCGCGGGAGGGGGAGAACTGAATTCAGATAAGGATTAAGAGTCGATACGGAGTCGATAACGGTACAATAATCGTCTTCTTTTTATAATAATTTAAGGAAACGTCTATAAGCTTCCGCGCTTCGCGCGCTCTTTAAGTGATTCGCTTGCTCACTACCGCCCCTCCCTAAAATAAGATCCTAGCTCCGCGCCTGCATTAAAATATATAGGTATGATGCTGACTAAGTTGACGAAATAATTCGTATATTTACCGTCGAGGAAAATGACCTAGCGCAAGTACTATAGATAATTTAGCCTTCGGCCCCGGGTTTATAGGGTTAAATTTGTAGATATTGGGACATTTAATTTTGTCGGTAATTGGTGGCTAGTTTTGTCGGTAATCGTTGGCCTCTACACCTCTACACCTCTCTCTCCCCCCCCCCCCCCCCCATTGAAAAATGTCTAGCGACGCCCCTGTTTAGATGTAGATATAAACAATGAACAACAATTTAAGGGGAACACATATAGATATTAAAGAGAAACAAAACTAAACTAACTGTGACAACAAGACAGTTCTTCCACAAGTCTGAGGTGAACATTGTACTGCTTTACAATGGGTTTACCAACATTATAACAATCACACTTTCTAAAGGGTCAATTATCTGTATTCCACATTAGATCTTATGTTGAGACTCAAATTGAGTTTTTTAAAATGTTTATGCTTTTATTGATTATCAGAAGGCATTCGTAGGGTCAAATAATGGAGTCAGTTGATCGCTTACGAAATTAATGGTAGGCCTAAAGGGCATTATTAATTTACTAAAAGCCAGATCCTGTTTAAAGTCTAATTCTTGAGAACTGTCACAATCCCCCCTCACTATAAGGCCTAAAAAAAAGATGTTGTATTGCCCTTTATGTGCCAAAACATGTGTCGGTCGGTCGAAAATCTTTTTTTTTTTGAATAAATAATTATGACCTTCGCAGATGAGGATATGGTTGTTTATTTTAAATTGATTACATTGTTGTATGCTGGTGATACCTTAGATTTAGCAGAGTCAAAGGAAGACATGCAAAAATCCCCAGATACCCTGTAATGCACCGAATACCAAAGTTGTTATTCCCTCAGCAGGCAGAGGGAGGAATATTCCCTCTTTTAATATAAACTCAGACGTAATTATGTTGTTGGTTGATATGTTGATTATTGTAGTTGGTATAACTTTCCATTATTATAATACCCCCAAAATATATATAAAGCCAAAAAGTTGTATGATCAAGCTATCAAAGCATTACCCCTTGGTAGCCGAATGTAGGATGCTAGTCTCGATTGATATTCAACCTTGCTTATTTGATAGCCTGTATTACCTATCAGGCGCGAATCCACAGGGGGGGGGGGGGGGGCGACGGGCAAAAACAGGTTTAAGAAAAAGAAGGTAGCGTTAAGTTCCCCTTTTATTAAACAAATGATGAAAATGGCCCCTCCCGCCCCCCGTCCCCTTGAAAACAATTTTTTTTTCAAGGGGGGGGGGGGGGAGGAGAAAAGGATTGTTCACTCGCCCCCCACCATTGAGCCACAAAAAATAGTGCTTACCCCCCCCCCCCCCGCCCTCAAAATGTTGCGAAATTATAAAGAAGTTCATATCCAGTCTGAGTAGCATGAGGGTAACAAAATCTCATTAGTAATATTATCATAAACTATAGTATTTTCAAAGATACCTCACCTTCTTATCCATTCTTATTTTCTTTACTTTTTTTCCTTCACTCAACTACAAAAGAAAAAGTGTTCACAAACTAATGACAATTTTGTAAATAATGTTGTGAACGTATATAGAAAGGCATAGAAATAAACAAACAAACATGAATATAGATTTTATATTCATGTTTGTTTGTTTATTTCTATGCCTTTCTTTTCCTCCATGAGGCCAAAAAGTTCAAGAAACTTGACTTGAAACCACAAATCAGAGACAATCCGGGTGCGGGCAGGTGCATGTATAATAATATTAAAGCTCACATTTATAATGCGCCTAATTCTTTGTTCCTAGGCGCAGTATACATTATTATTACCCCGGTCATCGGATTCAGGCTTACCCGCACACAATGAAGGCCTATGCACATGCTCCACTCCCTAGGTAAAATTTCGGCCAGTCGCCATTTTACAAGCGCTATACTTTCTCATCCATCCACATTATCTTTCGCATCCTACTGAGTATCCATTGAAAACACCTGGATGGAAAGTGGCAAATGTAGATTAATCTTGCCAAAGAAGTGCCCTATCGGTGATCAAACCACGACCTTCAAATTTCAAGTCAAGTGCTAAACCACTCGACCACGACATTGTTTGCAGGTGAAAGGTGGACAGAGGTAGAAATAACCTTCATTTGACATTATATTAATTTGTGTCAACCTTCCCCATTATAGACGGTAACCCTTACCGCACACACACAAGGGGGGGGGGGGGATAAATAATCTCCCCTCGATTTTCTTTATGATATACTTAAACAGTTTGATTCAGAAAAATGGTGATTGGAAAGTAAATAAATCAAATTTTCATATACCCTAAAATGAACATCGAAATCATTGTAAAACAATAAAATATAAGGACATATACTTTCAGAGGTGACGCTCCCGGGAAGGGGTGCACTCTTCCAAGTAAGAAGTGCCCCACTTCTACTTATGAGAGCTCTTACCCCTTCTCATCTCTTAGAAATTCCCCTATATTAAAATCTGATAGGTGCCCCTTTCTTTTCGACAAGTGCCCCTTTTCCGTTGCAATAAATATCCCTTTTCCATTCTCATAAATGTCCCCTTACATCTTTAGTAAGTGCCCTTTCTTCATATACGAGAAGTGTCCCTTTTCCATTTTGATAATCCCTCTTCACCTCTGATAACTTGTCCCTATTCAAGTCTGAGAGGTTCCAGTTTTACTTTGACAAGTGCCCATTTTCCTATGGGATAAGTGCGACTTCCCCTTTCGATAAGAGCTCCTTTTCATCTCTTATGACTTATGAGTGCCCCTTTTCACCTCTGATAAGTGACCCTTTTTATTTTGACACGTCCCAAGACGAAAATCCAATTGAAACCAATTGAACACCAATTGAAATTTCAATTGGTTTCAATTGGTTTCAATTGGTCTCAATAGGTCTCAATAGGTTTTAACAGGTTTCAATGGGACCTCAGATGTTTTCAATTGGTCCAGATTGGCCCCATTGGACAAATTGGCCCCATTGGCCTAGGCCCCATTAGACTTTAATGGGTCCCCAATTGGTTTCAATTGGTCCGGATTGGCCCCATTGGACAAATTGGCCCCATTGGCCCCATTGGCCTAGGCCCCATTAGACTTTAATGGGTCCCCAATTGGTTTCAATTGGTCCGGATTGGCCCCATTGGACAAATTGGACCCATTGGCCTAGGCCCCATTAGACTTTAATGGGTCCCCAATTGGTTTCAATTGGACCAATTGGCCTTAATTTGGACTTCAATTGGCCAATTGAAACCAACAAATCTAGGCATCTCATGAATATTCATTATCACTTTACACGTGTCACAGAAAAATAAATTTATCATGATTTGTTAAGCAAATTATGACAATGCACATCAATTTTGTGATTTCTTTATTCCTTCAGCAATTATTAACCAATAGATTATTTTGTCTGATCATGTTACAATCACATTCACGTTTTAGCAATAGATATATTGATTTATATATTGATTATATGATTACTAACCAAAAAACAATATACATATTTAGTATATATATTTGTACGAGCCAATGTCACTGTAAATGAAACTCTTGAATTCACTTCAAATGATCTTTGTGATGAAGTTAATGCAAATGAGATTGGAATATACCTAATTGGTGGACAGATGCCAATATCGATTATGAAGTATCAATAATTTATCACTGGTTCTTCTAACTGGATCGATTTACCAATTGAATCCCCATTGAATGCCCCCATTGAATCCCAATTCAATACCAATTGGCAATTTGGAGTAAATGGAAAGTGAAACAATGGGTACCCATTGAAACCAATTGGCAATTGGTCCCCATTGGAACCAATTGGCAATTATGACAATTGGCAATTGGTCCCCATTGGTTTCAATGGGTACCCATTGTTTCACTTTCCATTTACTCCAAATTGGATTCAATGGGGACATTCAATGGGGATTCAATTGGATTTTCGTCTTGGGGTGCCCCCTTTCCTTTCCATAAATGCCCCTTTTCAAATTTAAGAAATTCCTCTTTGAAAGTCTGATATTATAGATTATAGATGTTCCTGTTCCTTCAATAATAGTCCAAAATCCTTTGTAACAAGTGCCCCTTTTCCTATCATCTCATAAGTGCCCCCTTTAACGTGCAAAAAGTATACCCTTTTTAACCTCTGATACTTTACTTTGACTCGTTACTTTGACTTTGAAAATTGCAAAACAAATCACTTACTGTCACTGATGACAACTTCGAAAATTCATAAGTTTCATATTTTAAACGGATATTGCTTAAAATTTAGCAAAAAAGTTTGTTTCTCTATAACGGTTCAGTTTTTATAAAAACCTAGCTAAGCAGCCTATCGAGAGGACCTTCCTTTTAAGAAACACATTAATGGTGCTCGAATTTTCTAAGAGGACATGAATTCCACCATGACAGCATAGACAAACCTAACAAGCCTAATTTTAATTTTAAAAGTTCTATTTTGGAATTGAACAGCTTGAACATGTAACATTGCAAAAATTCTGCTCTGGAAGTCTTTACAAAGCTGCATTCAAAGAGAGCATGCAATAATCCCCAACGGCCTCTCACATCGTGTATTATAATAGGCCTATACGAAATCTTTCATCGTATATGCCGACATGTATTATGCCTACCAAATATATTGCCCAGTCTAAATTTTGAGAATTAACAAAATATTTTTTTGAAGACCAAACTCATTAGTTTTATTCTATATTTCACACGGGTGTTCAATAGTTATGCCAAATCTCATATTTGCTTCATATTAGTTTTAAACAAAAGATGTTACAGTTAAAACAACCATAACACTGGGGCAACCAATCTGATTCGTAGCCTTGGGGGGCTTGGAGCCCCCCCCCCCCCCCCCCCCCCCGCCCCCCCACCCCTCCCTCCCTCCCTCCAATGATCATTATGCAGCTGTTGCATAGAGATATCTCTATGAGCTGTGGTGATTTGTTAAAGACTGAAGCTTTCGGTCTATAAAGGTGACAGGTTGTACATGTTCTGCTAACCAGAAGTGCTATAGACCCTAGTATTGTTTGGCTTCGTAAGATGTTGACCTTTGAGAGCGGCTGTGTAGTTAATATTCATTACGTCATTGGAAGCCGTACAATTGGTAAGGATGAAAGAGTTTTATAATTTTATTCAGGACTGTTGCGTTGTGAGATAAAGATATAATTACGGCCTTTTATGACCCTTTTATCTGTCTAAAACAAATGTATAGAATCTGACTGTAGTCCCGTTAACTGTATTTTGTGTATTGTTCTACACTACAGCCTCAGGTGCAGACTAGAGCCGAGGTCTACGGTACCTTAATTTAATACAATACAGTTTAGTTTTACATAGCCTTAGCCCTTAATTGGCACCCATACTGTAGATACTCATTATTGGCACTCATAGTCATACCGATCCGCAAAGATTGTAAGATTGTAAGATTGTAAGATTTTATTGACTCTATCGACCCCCTCTCGGGTAGACCGAATTTTTCGTCTCTTTCGTTCGTTAGCCTCTTATTGGGGTAGGGTCGGCGGCTCTCTCTTTAGAGACCGAAACAGACCATCCCGCGAAGTGTGTAGGGTTATGTGGGCAAATCAGTACACCAAACTTGCAAAACTTATCCCCGAATTACTCCTTTCACAGGATGCATATTTGCTTCATTATATATTGTAAATTAGGTAAAGGCTTAACTACTTCGGTTCCACTTACTAACTTGACTGAAATAATCCGTTTAATGGTCCATTTTTTAGGAAATTATGGGTCAAAATCGACATCCATGCGCAGCGAGAGTTTAAACTCCCGCTGCAAGATTTTTATCATGGATGTCGATTTTGACCCATAATTTCCTAAAAAATGGACCATTAAACGGATTATTTCAGTCAAGTTAGTAAGTGGAACCGAAGTAGTTAAGCCTTTACCTAATTTACAATATATAATGAAGCAAATATGCATCCTGTGAAAGGAGTAATTCGGGGATAAGTTTTGCAAGTTTGGTGTACTGATTTGCCCACATAACCCTACACACTTCGCGGGATGGTCTGTTTCGGTCTCTAAAGAGAGAGCCGCCGACCCTACCCCAATAAGAGGCTAACGAACGAAAGAGACGAAAAATTCGGTCTACCTCTCGGGTAGATCTATGAGAGTACAAACATATTTACAACATCAATATAGACTAGGGTAGAGTGCCCAGTATTCGGTCAGTTAAGGGGAAATCACTAATATTTTGAATTCTTACCTCTTTTATTTTACAATCAACCCATCAAAAGAAAGGAAAATTGTTCCTCTAACCGGATTTTATAGTCGCTTAAAATAAAGAATGATGATAGAACTAAGAAAAATATTTCCGAAAGAAAACGAAGCATTTTTCTGCCCAGAATGCGGTCGTGCTGATTAGAATTCGGTCACGCGATTTGTGCGTGGTATCTCCGTTGCCAAGGAGCGAAGCGTATTTGCGCACTATTTTCACGCACTATTTTCACACAATCGCGCGATAAAGCACTGATTGTTAATGCGTTGACCGATTACTGGACGAGCGATACCGCATGGCAAGGGTATCGTATAAATACCTCTTGCACATCGGCAAGTGCGTCATTTGCAAATTCGCTGCGATTGAGCAAACACGGAAGTGATTCTCTTCACACACATACTAAATTCATTGCGACAGCACACGTAGTTGTTTCGCAATAGACTTCTACATATGGCTATGCATCTTAGCGCATGTGCTAAGAGAACGCGGAAGTGCAGAAAGTTGTGTGACACTGACCAATTTCGAGCTAAGTTGGAGATCTTTCCGGGGCCCTAAATTTGATTTAATTTTGAGATTTAAGAAAAGTTGTTCAGCTGCCTGATTTGTGCAAGTTTCGCGGCTCATTAATTATTTTTTAAATTGTTACAGCTGTTGAAACGGCTGTCTGACCGAATACTGGGAATGGACCGAATACTGGGAATGGACCGAATACTGGGCGCGCTACCCTATAACAATGATAAACATGTGATAACATGAAAATTGATAAACATAATAAGATAATATAAACAAAGACAAACATGTGATAATGTGAACAATAATATGAACAATAATAAACATGTGATAATATGGACCGAATACTGGGAATGGACCGAATACTGGGCGCGCTACCCTATAACAATGATAAACATGTGATAACATGAAAATTGATAAACATAATAAGATAATATAAACAAAGACAAACATGTGATAATGTGAACAATAATATGAACAATAATAAACATGTGATAATATGAACAATAATAAAAGTGATAATATGAACAATGATAAACATGTGATAATATGAAAAAATAAACATATTTACAAATCAAGGCGAACTGGGCAATTCACCCTCCTACCGCTACGAGTGTGCCTAACAACATTGCTTATTTGTGAGCTATCATTTACAGTATTACCATCTACCCTTGAATCTTTTGAAAAATATGACATAATGATTCTAACAAATTTTGCTAATTTCTTTAGCTGGCAAGCGTGAGCTGTATTAAAAACATTGTCCATGTGCAACACACTTGGTCTTAAGCTAGTACCACACAAGTTATTTGGTATATACATTTTTCTCTCATTTTGAAAGAATGGACATACAAAAATATAATGACATTCATCACCAATATCTGTTGGTGTACAGTGTGGGCATTGCAAATCATCTACTACATTTGCATCAAATATACCTTTATTAACTGGTAATCTATGTGTTCTGAATGTAAATTTACTTAAAGTTATTGCTTCCTTCTGACATAATATCTGCAGGTATTTTTCATAAACCAACTCATTCTTAAACATCCTATAGTTCGTGCAAATACGATTTGACCAGGTAGCTGCGCTCCATTCCTGAATAGACATGTCAGAAAGCCTGGTTTTCATAGTATTCATAATCCAGGCAGCACTATATCCTTCTCCTTGAGCTCGCCAGACGTTTCATATTTCCGATCCGCGCGCTAGCGATGCGAAAAACAGATTCTGCGATGATTTTCTTGATGTATTTTACATTGACTTTGAATTTTACATTGATTTAAATGAGCGATAAATCCTCGGGAAGACGGACAACCCTTAAAAGTAGACGGTGAACTATGTAAGGTTATTTTATAATTTCTGGAGTAGACCAAGTATTTAAAACTTTTTTTATTTTTCCCCCTTTATTTTGTATATTTATGCAATAGATTTATTCCTTTTACTTATTCATTGTGGGCTCCTACAGTAGGGGTCGACGTACATATAGACGACTAGTTTTAACAGGTGTGGACTCGTGTATATTGGTATGGACATTGGAAATGATTTTGTGTATCATCAGCATTTTCTATAATTGATGAAATCTGCATTCAGTGACTGGTTTGACACAGACAGTTTGATGCTCTATATTTTTACTGTAAGTTGGTTCATACATTAGGCCTAAAATAAAAACTTGTTGGATTGCCCTTTGCGACCGACCCAAAAATTTGAAAATCTACGGTCGGCGTTTTTTTTTTTTTAACCATTTTTTAGATTTTATTTTATTAATGAATACAAAAATATGTATTTTGTTTGTGTAAATGAGATATGAATGAATAAAATCAAATTCTTCCCAAATTTTTTCTCGTTTTCAAAGTCCTTCCCTAGTTTCAAAATCTTACTAGTAGCCTACTAGCGTAAACGTGCACGTAGGTAGACCCCGGCCTCGTGTACGTGTTTATACGCCCGTTTATACCATGCACTGCACCAGCTAGAAACCAAATAGATTTGGGCGACGGTCGCTGTTTAGAGTTTTCTACGGAAAGGCTCACAACCCTTTTATATTCATGACACATTTTGAAGGCACTAAAGACATTGAAAATTTACGTAAAAACGAGATGAAAGGACATATACATCGGGACAATTTTTTTTTTTCCCATCAATTTGGAATCCGTTGATATATTGCCTGACAGTCTCAAATCAAGCTCTCAAAGAGTGGATATTTACATGTTTTTCAATTGGTTTTATAGATACAAACATTTGCAATAGGCTATGATTTGAACCTGTGGCATGCAAAAGTGTCTGGCTGTCTTTTTCTCTGTCAGTTTCGGTCCCTTTTTTGTTTAGTAAAGAGACCACTTTGTGCCCAGGACCACCTGTACAATTTGTCAACAATCTTCACATTGTTAGCAAGTTTTAAAGGTAGTTAAAAACCAACTTCGTCAGCTGGGAAGCACAGAGTGTTGTCTCAACACAACATTGCAAACCATGGATTATTATGAGGTGAAAAAGATATGAATGGAATAATGACGCTGAAACACATGTATTAAAGCATTACATACTGAGAGATATCAGCCAAAAGGGGGCGGGAAAAAAATGAAAAAACAACATTAAAAACTGAGAAATATCAGCCAAAAGAGGGCGGGAAAAAAAAGAAAAAAACAACATTAAAAACTGAAAAATATTGGCCAAAAGAGGGCGATAAACAAAAAAGTTAAAAAAAATAAAATCTTTTCCGACCGACCGACCCATGTTTTGGCACCCAAAGGGCAATGCAACAAGTTTTTATTTTAGGCCTTATAGGTAAAACAAAATATGATGTGCCATTATGTAATTAGACTCAAATAATCACTTATCTTTTCCCCCTTTTTCTTTCAGAAGTACATTGTAGGTAGGCCTACAAATACCTGAGCATTGATCCTGAACTTTAAGCTGAAGTATTAAAAACAAAATGTCTTCTTCCAACACCGGTACGTCTCTCACTCCGGGTTCCGATGCTTTCCTGGACTCACTTCTCTCTATGGTCAATCAGGAGGATATGATCGCTATCCTCAAGGCTCAGTCTCAGATGCTGGACCGCTTTGAGAAGACCAATGAGATGCTCTCCAACTTTAATCGGCTCTCCTCCAAAAGATACGAGAAGACATTTGAGCAGTTCAAAGAGCACACAGAGACGCTTCTTACTATGAAAAAAGATCTGGATTCTGTGTTCCGCAGGATAAGGTATTGTTGACAACCTTAAAACATTTCAGATGAAATGTTGTCATGGGCTGTTGCTCACATCCAAGTATTGGCTTATGAGAGCTAGAAATATTCACAGTTAAATGTTAAAAGTTTCTAAATTTCACTTCCCCTGCCCATTTCCTTTTTGAGCACATGAAAAGAAGAATTTTGATACCTCATTTGTCAAATTTGAATAAGTACTTTTGAAAAAACGGCCACTTACACAAGAGACGAAATGGTCAAATTTTGCATAATTAGGCTATAACTGACAATTAGCCATTTTCAAGGTGATATAATTTTGTAATTAATTGATGAATCACCTTTCTTTTCAAGAAATCTGTTCTCTGTATGGATTTCTACATGCCTATTTTTTTTCAGGTTCTTTTGACAAATATTTTTTTGTGTGGAATTTTTCAAATAATTATATGAAGCCCATTTTGATGCGTGTGACAAATGGCTATTTTTGCGTCGCCGGAACAAGTTTTCATGGGTTTTGAAACATGGCTAGATTTAAGAGTGTCTATCAAGAGGGGCTGAATTTCGGCATATCTGGGGAATATATATAGAATATTTATTTCTGTAAGTTTTGACCATCAAATCCATTTAAATTAATTTTAAATGGCATTTGAAAATGGCTCTAAACTCTTCAAGAAGTCCAGGTAGACAAAGGAACATCCCTTCACTGCTATTGTGTAAAAATGTGTAGAACAGGTGTCAAATGCATATTCACCTGTTCTACACATTTTTACATAATAGCAGTGAAGGGATGTTCCTTTGTCTACCTGAGGAACTGTATATTTTGTCCGCTTTCTTTGTCGTCATGTTCATAGTGTCAGGGTACAGCTGTATTCATCGGATTTGCACTCAAGCACCATCTCGCGGTCATTCTTAATATTTACAGGATCGTATTCTCCAGTAAATTCTCTTTCTTCTCGTATCAAAATTGAATTAAAAGTATGTTTTTCTGATATAAAAAAATTGTTTCAAACTTTTCACTCTGATTTTTCACGATCTTTTGAAAACATACCCCCATCATTTTTTTAAGAAAAAGATCTTAAGAGCTTAAGATGTGCTCTTTCCAACCAGTGGATTTTTAAAACTCAAAGACAAATGGTGTTCAAGCGCATTGAGCTAAAACTAGCGATACGAATCGGCGATCAAATAAAAATGGGGACAAACGAAGTGACACGGTACGAATTAGAGGGTAAATCTCAAGCAACTGTGTCATAAGTAATTGATGGATTTTGATGAAAATGACATGACATGAAAGACAGAATCCTGAGCTTTCGAGAGACATATAATTTTATAATATATTTTTTTTCCATGATATGAAAATCTTCCTTGATAAAGATAGAATTTGCATGGTTGAGCTCTGCGTGTCCCCACTCAACGCAGCTCTTCTGTGATACCTACTAGAAATGGTGCTTACTGAGATTTAATTGATGAGATAACCTTTTAGCTCTCTGCAGTCAATACATGAGATCAGAATACACTTTTTGTACAAGCTTTTTTCAAACAGTATCACAGTGCGTGTAAGCAAATGAGCTGCTTTAAATAACAATAGGTAAACCAGTCCTCAATAGTAAATATTGTGGATGGACTTGGGGACCATTAAAGTGTGCCGCCATCGACAGTAAGTAGTGCTGGAACTTGGAGCTACCGGTCCATTTGCAACTGAAAACCATTTCGAAGTTGCAAGCTGATCCTTTTTGATTTATTTGTTTTATAACATGCGTTCTATTTTATTTCAATCATAAGCTTGAGTTCTATTTTTATTTCATCACAAGCATGAGTTCTATTTTTATTTCAATCATAAGCATGATTATTCATCTTCACGATCATCAAATTCCAACCTGCTGCAGCAACAACCTGCCTAATACCGTTTTAAATACTGCACTCTGTGTTTCCCAGGAATATTTCTCCTTGAAACTCTACTAAAGGGATTATACATGTACACATAGGAAGACCCCCTGTCAATAAAGAGGTTTTTTCTTGTTTTTTTCTGGCAGAATTTTATTCATGTTTAATTGTATCATGTTTCTAAAATGGTTGACACTCACTTTCTGCCATTTCACTTGTCTTTTCTTCCAGAAACCTGAAAAAGAAGCTAGCTACAGATTATCCCCGAGCATTTGTTGGTAAGTGGTTGCAGCAAGAAGGCTGTTTTCTCATTCTCTTCCTCCCCTTCTTCTTCTTCTTCTTCTTCTTCTTCTTCTTCCACTCACCCTTCTCCTCAATCTTCTTCTTCTGCTTCCTCTTTACCTCTATGTCATCACCCTTTTTCCTTTCCCTCTGTATTCTTCTTCTCATTTTCTTTATCATCTCCTTCCTTTCTAAATTCTCTTTTTGTACTTGAATATCTTAATGTTGTTATTTTCTGTACAGTAAAAGTCAGTACAATTTCCATCATATATCTGAGCATGTATACATGTGAGATACTCTATTTTGAAGAAGGTACTTCACAGTTTAGAAATGTGTGCTTTTTTGTCATCTCTTTATATCATACATACATTTTACAGCTTGCAAATATTGGATTTCACATTTTCAAATTAAGAATACTTAGTGTAAATTTCTTCTTACTTCTTCTTATTTTTTTTTCTTAAATTAAGGACTTCAATTACAAAACATAGGAGATTGTTTCTTTATGTTATATGTACTTTAAAAAAATATTAAATAGACATGATCTATTAATGCCACCTGTGATACTTTTGTTTTCAATTTCCAAGCTGCTCTTGAGGATATCGTCCCACCCGACTTGGATGAAGAGGATGATGAGCCTCAGTCAAGATTCCCACATTCTCCATCCAATCAACCTCCTCATCAACCTTTGAAACATCCTGCTGCATCGCCAAGACAACAAGAACTTCATCAACCGTCACAACACGCACAGCAATTGACTCAAGCTCAGCAACACCATCCACCACATCAACAACAAAAGCAGCATTTAGCACAAAAGCAACAATCCATGGACAAAGTGGGTAGGCCAGGAGCAAAAGAACAGGCATCAAATTCTAAGCATGGAAATGATGGTGACAAATGACATGTGTACAAAAATATTCCAATTTAATCTGTGTCCATTATTGTGTTAGCCAAGTGAACTATTGCCGTAAAAGGCTTATTTACACAGCCCCAAAACCATTTTGAAAAAACATTGCTGAATTTAGGAGGCGTGATAGCTCAGTCGGTAGAGCAGTGGTCTCGTAATCCGGTGATCCGGGCTCGAAACCAAGTCGATGCGCTAGTGCCCTTTGGTAAGGCATTAATCCTCATTACCAGGTCTATCGGAGAGGACCTAAAGCCGCGGCCGTCTGGTTGCTTACTAACAAGAATTTATGCTTTCTTAGCAGTCAGGTAAAATAACCACCCCCACCACTTTACACTACTGAAAAAAACAATTAAAACTAAATGTGGTGTTTGCTCATTCTGGTAGTGCTGATGCCCGACTTTTCGCTGCTCTGCATGGATCAGCAAGGAAGTGAAGAGAGTCATTTGACCACAATCTGGAATCATTCCCCGAAGTTTGAGAGCAAGCACTTACAAGGCAAAAAATCTGTTAAAAATATCTGCCGATGTTTAAAAAAACAACACTCCAGAGGTGTGTTTTTAGATTCTGTTTTTTTTGGTCTTACTTGCCTAGAAACTTTGGACCAAACACAGGATTGTGAGGGAAATCTAAATGCAGCTAATGTTGCCATTGGAATCATTGCAAAATTTATTGCTAAATGTTGAGTGTCAAATAATTCTCTCTGTTGCCATCCCAAGCATTAGAAAGCAATACCCGGATTTTATGAACTAGGCACTGAATTAAGGGGATGAGATTTCTGAACACTTGACACTAACTATACTATTTGTTTGTTGTCATTCAAATAGTGTAGTTTAAGCATATTTTCAATGTGATTGAATTTGCAATTCTAATCCCCACCACCCTCATTAATCAGCCCATTTGTACTTCTGTATCACTGATTCAGGAGTTGGGGCAGTACTCGCTGCTTGTATTATACATAGAAAGATTTATGAACTCATGACAAATAATAAAATAAGTTACAGAACTGTAGCTTTTTGGAGAAAAAGCTTGTTGTCTCAATCTTCTGCACCTTAAATAGGCTAAAGACCATTTGTCACCTTCTAATCATGTATTCCTTGATGATAGCTTCACGATGATGGATGTACATTTTTCTAAGGGATTTACCCCATTATTTGGATTGTATGTTTATACACCTTCCCTGTAAACTTGCATAAACGACTTTGAGAATGTCACAGACGTCCAAAACTTTACTGAAAATATGTTGTTTGGGATACATGGTAATGGGAGAAAACCTTTACAAAAATCCAGAATGCTTC
This sequence comes from Strongylocentrotus droebachiensis, assembly GCA_035222895.1. NCBI lineage: Eukaryota > Metazoa > Echinodermata > Echinoidea > Camarodonta > Strongylocentrotidae > Strongylocentrotus > Strongylocentrotus droebachiensis. Next base: position 16,107 of record JAVYIG010002461.1, on the reverse strand, counting down.
CATTTCCAAGAAATCTCCTGTGTAAAATTTTGCTTTTCTTACGAATGCTTCTAAGCCTTACGGCTGTTTGGGTAACATGAATTTGAGGAAGAAACTATGCCAAAAGAGAAATTAATCAAACACTAAAACTTTACTGTCAGGGCCAAAAATCAGGTCAAGTGCTTCAGAGGCTGTTGAAGGTTTTAGGGAAGGTGTTAGGAAGATCCAACATTCATACAAATTTGTTGTAACATGCATTGTATCTGTTTATATGCTAAGAATACCACAACCACCATTTTTCACTAATTTTGTGATCATATTCTTTATCTAGACAGCTACTGGTATTTTGAGGATTATATTTTTCTATAATTTATGTAAGGTGCTGTTCTTGCCTTTTTTTTTACATTCCTGTACCTTACATAAATGGTGTAATTGTCTGATTTGGCAGCCACATCTTGGTGAACGACAAAACTCGAGAATATGTTTCTATTTACTGAAGTTTACTCACTGCAAGTAAATTCAATAATTGTGATAACAATCTATCTATTAGTATGACACTTTATTCTGAAATCTCCCTCAAAGCCAGCTAGGCTATGATAATACCATTCCCCCAGTTAAATTTGGAAAAGATCTTTGTTACAGAATTGTAGAAAATTTTCACAAAAATTCTATAAACAAAGCTTGAATGACAGGACAAGGACAGACTTTAGCATCATAGCTGTACCGATTGAATGAGTTTGTTTGTTCACAATAAACCCCCTATCTCGAGAACCCATTCTTACAGAGGATTTAATTCACATGCTATGATAACATCTTCATGGGAGGTATTCACATTGTTGTTGTATCCGTTTGTTGTTATTTTTGGCAAGTTTTGAGCAAGCCTTTAGGTCATCAAGTTGTTTTGATGAAAATTGTGTGTAAAATATGAATATGTCTTGAACAGTGATATGGGTAATAATATGCATCAGACAGATCAGCAGCATCTTGCTCAAAAGGTTGCGATTAAAAACAACTCCATAAATACAACCAATAGTTTGCTGTTTTTATGTTGCTCCCTTGCAATGTACATGTAATAACTGATCAAAGCTTTATACAGTGTAAACTTCAAAACTCATTTATGATTCTGCTCTGACATTGCACATTCTCCACTACACTTGGCAGCAATCTAGCCTTGAGGCTACTTTACAGGGACACCACACTCTATAGTAGACCCTACCAGGTGATTGTCTTTTTTTATGCCAAAAATGACTGAAAATACCATTTGTAATTGATGGTGGTCAATTTGACAACTTTTTCTAGCATCAGGGCACATTTTTACATAAAAGAGGCCCATCAAATCCCTTTTGCTGATGATTGGAAAAATTACCTCTGATCAAAAGTGACTATAATGGTAAAATTTGGCCAAAATAATCAAAACATTGTGAGTAGGGTCACTTAAGACTGATATTTTTGGAATTGGCACAAATTTCACTCCAGAAAGGCTATTCAAAGCTTCCCCACCAAAATTCTGATTAAAATCTCCACAGCTGGTATTGATAGATGGCGCTGTGAATTGTAAATCCGCCGTATTGTTCTTATTTGAAATTTAAGTGTCTTGTTTTTTGAACTTCTTCAATAACACCTATGTATATCAGTTGTAGAACAGGCACTGCAACAAAAGCAAATAAGAGTCAATAGAATTTGACAATGTTCATTTATATGAATTTAATGCTTTTATATACAAATATGTACAATATAAATGACTATAAAAAAGTATATCAGTTTAATGTCCTGCTTAATAAGTTGTTTCACAAAGATCTTTAGCTGAACTTATCTCTAAGTTGGACTTAACAATTATTGAAAGCCATTAGCATCTATGAAAATATTTTGCAAAAGTTGTTTTAAAAGGCATAAAATGTTGATTCAAATCATTCATATTTTCTATTATCAAGGAGATTTCATGTTCTTGGTGTGGAATTAGTAAAAAGTCTGAATTTTAAGGCTACGAATGGCTATCCATAATTTTTAAGTCCAACTTAGAGTCAATTTCGACTTAGGATCTTTGTGAAACACCCCTAAGGTACGATATATAGCTTGTGTCTACTTTTTTACACATCTTGCAACAGAGAGTAAATTCATTTAATCTTTAATTCACTATGTAGAGTAGAACCTTATTAAAAGGGATCCGGTAATTTTGTCTCAGATCCTTAAACAAAATCCTTGATTTAGCTCATGCTGCAATCATAATTATAAACCTTTAGGTCATTCAGGAATCCCATGAACTTTAAAACCTGATCGCCTGTCTGATTATCAAGATATTTATGATTAAATATCGAAATTTCATTTTGCGTGCTCCTAACGTTTTTCATAACACTACAGTCTATTGAGGAAAATGAGTATGGTAAAACCGGTCATTTAAAGGTTTTCCTCTTTCAAGATTTCAAGATTTCAAGATTTATTCATTCCATTCAATAAAAAACATATATGTATATAAAAGATAACACAAGTGTAAAAAAAGAAAGAAATACAAGTTATACAAACATCAGAAGGTCACTGATCAGTACATTTAAAGGTAAAGAAATCAAATGGAATTTGGGTCACTGCAAAAGTTCAAATAAATTTGAACTTGTCGAGGCTGTGCCAAAGGTTTGAATTAAAATATTTTTGTAATAGATAACTATGTACATAAATAATTTACTGGACAATAACAAAACCATACAAAACGAAACATATATATATCTTTTGAGGCACTTCATCATCATTTTGAAGCACAATATTTTAGGGCCTCAATATTACACCATATCACAGACCCTGCTAACACGTAGGGTCATGCATCTCAGATTTAACATTGTTAAACGATGCCTTTAAAGGGAAAGTCCACCCTGATATTAAGTTCTATTAGAAGCACAAAAAAAAAACAAGTTTGAGCAAAAATCGTTTAGAAATTAGAAAGTTATAAATTTTCAAAGGTGCCGTCTATCAAACACAAATTGGCAACTCTGACGTATCTTGCAAGCTCCCCTCTCATTTACCATTTACTTAAAAATTTCATTATTCATATTTTCCCTCAAGAAAATTGTAGTCATTACACCCACCTTAAATATGATTATTGCAAATATGTTTGTATACAACCCCTGTATGAAACAAATCTACTCCATCACCAATAAATAAGAAAATGAAAGTTTATTGAAATTTTCTGTACAAAGCAAAATGGAGGAGCTTGCAAGATACGTCACAGTGTTGCCAGTTTCTCTTGTAATGATGACAACTTCAAAAAATTGATAACCTTCCTACTTTTAATCAGATATTGCTCAAACTTTCACTTATATTTTTGTCTCATTGTTCAGCTTTTATTTAAACCAACTTAATATCAGGGTGGACTTCCCCTATAAGAGAACACTTTTGTTTCAAAACTCTGTATAACAAGATAATTTGCTGCTTCCATAATTTGCTGCTTCCAGTTCTTTGTTTTCTACTTCTTTATCCTGATACAAGATTTCAACATATAACAGTAATCTCTGTGGTCCCCAAGGAGTCTGTTACAACGAGGCTACACAAGTATGTGTGTTTATATATGAATACATGTATGTTCATTATTTGTTGATGGAACCATACACTTTACATTAGCTTCAATACAGGCTTTTGGGAACTAGTAGTGAAAAAAGGACATGTCCAAGGTATTGGATTATTTCAAGGAATTACTACAGCAATCTGGAAAGTAACTGTTTACATATGGCATCCAAGATACCTGCCAGGCTGCCAATACCTTAAAAATAGTTACCGGTACTATTTGCAGTATAGCTGTAAGCTGTAATTAGCAAGATGAAAAGAATGTTCTAGAGGTTAGGATATTTAATGGTATGGTATGAAGGATAATCAAGGATTAGAGTAGCCTTAAATGGGAAATCCAATCCAAATAGACAACTACTCTAATAGAAAGCAGAGAGAAGCAAACTGATGAAAGTTTCAATTAAATCTGACGAAATATAAGAAAGTTATGTTTTAAATGTTGTAATCACTATACATATGAGCACTTCAAATTGGCTGAAGCAGTAATGTCAATGTGATGTAGTGCCGGACTACTTTCCCATCTGTTCCAACATAAAAATTGACTATAAAAAAAAATCTTTCAAAATTTCATTGCTCAGGAGGGTCTATTCTTTTTAGAATACCTACATGTATAAAAAAATGCTTTCTACAATATATTTTGAGTAGTGCACCAAGGGAGAAGGACCTTACGAGAAAAACAAAAATTAATGATTTTTTTTGTACTCAGCAAATTGGAGAGTTATCCACGTCCTACGTCACAATCCACTGACCGAACTACCAATTTGAGATTCGCATAGACCTAGTGATCTCATATTTCAAACATGCATAGCTTCCTTACTATTAGTCTGATTCATTTCAAACTTTTGCCATTCTGTTTCGGTTATTATTCTGCTTTCATACTTATTACAAGGGTTGGATTGTCGTTTAAATTTGATACAGCACCTAAGCTGGCCGCCATTTTGTAATCCAAGATGGCTGCCGGAAACTGAAGAGAAGCCATCTGGAAATATCCATGCTAGAAATATCATTTTTTGTGTGTAAAAACCTAGGATTTATTAGGTGATATATATGAAATCATTATAAATAAAATAAGTAATATTCGCAAACTAAAAAAAAATAAAAAAAATCATAATTTAACATAAATAAAATAATTAACAGGGCTCCACATTACACATGGACAATGACAGGACAATGACCAACTAAAATTCATGATTTGATTATTTTATTGGGCTTTAAATCAGAACCCAGAACCCTCTCCTTTCACACAATACTAATATCAACCCCTTACATGGAAGCCCTGCTTACATCTTCATTGAGAAATGGATTCAACCATGATTACATGCATGAGACATGTGATTCTTGGTATTTTTAAAATGGATAAAAAAGAGCAATGATTGTTTTCACAATTTACACTTTGTAATGGCAATACCATTGACCTTTGACACAGCCAGACAGACAGAGTCAGGATCCATCACGTAGCAGATATTGAGGAGCATAACTGATGGAGGACCTTCTCTAGCTCGGTTATAGGAACTCGATCACATGATGCAGCAGCCTGGTACATGAAACGGAATGAAATATATAAAAAAGGATTTAAGATATACTTGACACCAAACTGCATCAACTCGAAAATCTGAAGAACGAGAAGTGTAGTTTAGCAAATGAAAGGGATGCTCTTAAATAGACAAGCATAGCAAGGCAGAAAGAGAGAGAGAGAGAGAGCAGACAGACAAGACAAAGAAGGGGGCGAAGAGGAAAAGACATGTCCAAGCTATGTTGTCCCATACGTTAATGACCACATGTGATATTTTAATATTTCTGATCATTGTACATGTATTACTATTTGCACTACTACAGCATAGCTCACATCAAATATGAAGTAAAATGTAAAATGTTCAGAACTCTACAATACATTAAATGCATGGGACACAAAATCACCAAAAACCTTAGACTTGCCCAAAATGTTTACCCCTTGACCCATTTGCTCTGTTCTGTTGTCAGATTCAAGACTTCTCGTGGTTTGAGTACTATTTCTAGAGTTGATATTACACATCCTATAACAAAAACATGCTAACCACATCAACATTGAAGATTCCACATTCAAGATGTTGGTGAAAATATTGGCCACATTTCATTCTTCAACTTTGAACAAATTTAAAAAGACAGCTAATTAAGTTATTACAATATCGAAGATGTAGATGTTACTTTCAGAGGGCTTTAATAAACTTTCTGTTTTTCTACTTTGTAATATTGTTTTCCCATTGACTGAGGGAACTGGGTGGATCCTGTATTGAGCCTATGGAAATGAGAAAATTCAGTAGTCAACGGGTTAAAACATGTTGCACCCTAAGCCAAGGTAGTACCTGATTTAATGCCTGTAGATGTTGATTGATCTTCGTTTGTGTCTTTCCAAGCTTTTGTCTCTGACCCTTGATAACCTCTTGGAGTCTGCTGCCCTCTGCTTCTACTTCTTGTAGAACTCTCTCCAGCTTCTCTTTCTCCTTCAGCTTTTCCTTGTACACTTGCCTCTGGCAATCCTTCTCTGGCTCACCAGAAGGCCGCCTGCAAGGAACAAAGCAAAATACTGTAAGACCAAACTATATAATACTGTACATGCAAGAAACTTTTGAAAATGATCCAAATTTGTGGAAGTGTCGGATTCACTACAGCAAGTTTTGTTGGATTAATTTTTGTTTTATTTTGTTGTTGTTACATATGAGGTGAAATATATTGATATAAAGAGCAGCAATTTTTCTCAGGATTAAGTTGACCTTTGGATAAAACCTATGGTTGAATATGAATATCCTCTGCTTTCTATATTTATATAATCTTTTTCAGAAGCCCCACAACATCATAACATACAGGCAAATAAGAAGTAAAGTATATACCAACAAATTTAAAAACAACAAGTGAAATTTCTTCAAGATGTTTCCTGTGTTGAAACTGAATTCAGGCATTTCCTTTTGGGATATGTCCTAAAAACATGCTTGAAGATTTTAAGAAAACATCTTCATTTAGTGAGTAAAGAGATAAACTTGTCTCTGAGTTATTTCTCTGTTTTCTTTATTTTTTAAAACAAATTGAAGTACAAAACAGAGTGGTGTAATCACCTCTAAATTTGTGCATCTATGAAAAATAAATGCATTAAGTGTTTGCTTGCTATCTATACCAATTTGGACCCCTTTCCTTTCAATTCAATTGCTATTGCTGTACAGTTTCTTTTGTCAAAATTTAGTGGTTGGCACTGAATGCTGTATTTACTAACTGGCGTAAGGTCAAGTAAGTGCCTACAAGAGTATCCTGGGTCCAGCAACAATACGTGGCTAGCTTAGAATGATAGTATATCTCACCATGCTACCGGGTTGCCCTCATTGCTTGTCCCATCTATAAGCTTGTCGAGCTCATTGAACAGATGAACTAAATTCTCTTCTTCAATCATCAGTTCAATCTCTTTCTGCAAAGTACAATGAACAGAGTGTAAGGCTACATGATATAATGCTTATGCATGTACATGTATAGTGGTTTATCCACCTGACTGGGAATACAAAGGTCATGGTTTTCGAGCTCTGGCACAGCACTTAAGTCTTTGAGCAAGGCATTTTATACAGATTGCTCCTCTCCACCCAGGTGCCAAATGGATACTCTGTAGGATGAATAGGTCAACCTCATTAAAGAAACAACATTTAAGATAGACTACCAGCCACAGTAATTTAGATTTTTTTTAAAGCCGTTCATTAAGGCATGCTTACAAAATATAGGAGGGCTGAAAAGGGACAAAAGGTCACCCAACAACACAATAACAAACAAAATTGAGGTATTTATAAAGACTCTTTATACACAGTTGGTCTCCAACTGCTGTTCGTCTATTGAAATCTTGATCTCCCTGCCCATGGTGTAGGAAACATTTCAGATAAAGGACTTCAAATGTAGAATACATGGAAAGTACCAATGGAAACCTCCTTATTGTGACTTAATTTTGTTTTTTAACTTTTGAGTTTGTGTTGGTATTACTTTGTTCCTTTGTATCACCTATTTTGTATTAAATCAGTTATTCATTCTGAGAATGAGATGCAGTGAGCCACTTGCTTGGCCCATCAAAGCTCTCAATGAGAGTCTGCTGTTTCTGCACATTTTGTAAAAGGTTTGATGATGCTATTTTTTACAACTTTACATTCTGTAACTTATAAAATGAAATGAAATTAAGAGTTGGGTCCAAAGTTTCAGTTAGGTCTCAGTTAACTGCACAACAATTGTTGCTGGACCATGTATCATGCTGTCATCAATTCACTCTCATTTCCTTGATCTTAACTGATGAGTTTGAGGGTCTTAGTAATGGTAGATAACTCAGGATAATATAGAGTCGGCAGACTAGTTTGTTATGGTAGACATGTTGTTTATTCAACTACAACTGATACCGGATATTCGGATATCGCATATATTATATCGTAACATTAACTACATGCTGTACCTTGATAGATTTCTCAAGCTGTTCTTTAAATTGTTGCAGGAGACTCTTCAAGGCTTGTGGGTTTTTGTCTGCCATGTGCTTCCCATAGTGCCTGTTGAATGTGCTGAACCTAAGGAGATAATATTGTGAAAGAGCATGACACAGTCATCATTATTATTATCAATTTGTATTCATAACAAGGGAAACGCTCTCGGCGGTCTCGCCTGCATTACGCAATTCGATATGATGAAAAATTGAGGTTGGAACATTATTCATAGGCAGGGTGGCCCATTAGCAGGGAACATTATTCATAGGCAGGGTGGCCCATTAGCAGGCCCCAAAAAATGAAATCCTCTAAATATAATCACATTTTGAAGTGAATATTGACTAAGAATCATCAGAAGAAATATTTACTATTAATGTACCACGATCATCGCTAACTTGAATGAAATATGAACAAATTAATTTAAAAAAATATTAATTCTCATATTAAGTTGTGAAAACACAATCCAAGTCTACTGACCTTTGACCTTGAATTTGGGTCATATGATTTGTGATACTTAATAACCCTTGGGTACAAGTTTCATGGAATTTGAACAATAAATTTTGAAAATATGCTAAAAAAACTCAAAATCTTGTTGTTGATGCCACAAAAAAGTATAAGTTTATTGACCTAATATGACCTTTGACCTTAACTTAGTGACCTGAAATACTACTCACATGATTGGTGATACTTGATAACCCTATACTCCAAGTTGCTAAAAAATTCAAAATCTTGATGTTGATGCCACAAAAAAGTCTAAGTTTGTTGACCTAAAATGACCTTTGACCTTAACTTAGTAACCTGAAATACTACTCACATGATAAGGGATACTTGATAACCCTATAGTCCAAGTTTCATCGACTAAGAACTTAAACTTTCAAAATTATATCACAAATTCAAAAACTTAACCTTAGGTTAAGTTTTCGATGATGATGCCACAACATAGTCCAAGTCTGTTGACCTGAAATGACCTTTGACCTTGACTTTGTGACCTGAAATTCTAGTCACATGATTGGGGATACTTGATAACCCTATAGTTTAAGTTTCATTGACTAAGAACTTATACTTTCAAAATTATATCAATAATTCAAAAACTTAACCTTAGGTTAAGTTTTTGATGTTGACGCCGTTGCCTTTGCCGTCGCCGCCGTCACCGGAAAAGCGGCGCCTATGTCTCGCTTTTTTGCTACGCAGGCGAGACAAAAATTAGCTTTAATAGGCCTACCAGCAGACTTGCACTTTCTCGCAGGGAACAACCCCATTGTAGGAAACACAGTAGCGATTAGTTTAGTGTAGATCTATAAGCTGGTTTCCTATATCATGATAATCCAATATGAAATATGATTGATATCTCCAAGCTGGCTTAACATGATTAATCTTAGCCTACATGTAGGTAGGTTTAATAAATTGGCATTCATTTGCATGTGACCATGAAGAGTGATCTAAACAAGTCCTTAGATGGGTAGTTATTTAATCACCCTTTCCTGCACACAATGAACCTTGCAAACTACCTTTTGGAGTTTGCTATATAGTGGACACTTCTTTCAATGAGATGACCGAATATATAATTCTAGATAATTGATAACTAAATAACATTTTTGCAATAATAAAAGTACAATTTTTACTCGCTCACTCGCAATATTTGGGATCCTTACATTTCGTGTGAAGGCCTTGTAATACTATCCGGATTCTGGATAGTACCGGTATATAAGGTCCTCTCGCTAAATGTGCCCGTCTGTCTAAGTGTAAGAGAGTGATGGAAAACTAGTCCTCTTTGATGAAATTTGGATTGGGCTGACGAGAAACTGTTCGACTAAAAAAAAGGTTGAAAAACGCTGATCTAGTAATAGTACTAGAAAAACTAGTTTTACTACTTAATACTAGTCTACTACTACTTAGTGCACTCCTAAAAAAAAATAACCAAGCCTACGTTACGCCACTGTCAGGTGTCCTTTGTTTCTCTTTAGAAACAAAGCATTTTGCATCAAATCTATTAGTTTTGAAATCATTGAACTTGAAGTTGAAGCAAAGAGTTCTTTAGAAAATGAGCTGAGTAAAAGAAAGTACAACTTACATGTTTGTTTTGGTGCAGCAGCATTTCATATTATTTGATATCATATAAATTAGCTGATATGTGATAAATGAGTAATTATCACCAAGCCCAAGCTTATAACTTAAAGAGAAGGTCGAGTTCTCGGGTGAGGTGAAAAGTAATTTGTGAGTGTTTTTATCTTTATTATGCAAAAATGTTCCCTGGAAACAAAAGCACGGCTCTTCAAATGCCTTCTTATTCTAAATATGACATGTAATGTAGATCTAGACTATTATTTAACAGTTTAAAAATCATGTGAAAGAATATGTTTTGACTATTATACAGTATGATAACAAAATTGCCGGGGAAACCGCCTACTAAGTACTAATTTTTAATTGATATATTTGGTAAATTAGTTTATCTACACGGTCTGTGAGAGATAAACGCTCGTGTCGCGCATGTGTGCATATAGTCCCATATAGTAAGGGTGTCAGAACGATTTTTCAATTTTCAATTTGGGATCGTTTTTCACCATTTTTGTTGGATATTGGAATACAAAATGTAATCAGAATAATACCTTTCAAATTTCAAGACTCACCGATGTTTCTATCAAAAGATACAGCCCCTCAAAAACTTCGCAATATTCATAGCATTTTGGTCAGAATTGACAAAAAAGTGGTTCACGCAGAGTTATAATTTTTGCTCAAAAGCTGCACAGCTAATTAATGCACAGCATGATATGCAAAGCGTGGAGTAAGGGTATTTTCAAACTGTTAGGGCTAGTGATCCCTTGGGACTAGAGAAAAAATAAGTGCATGGATATATTCTTTACAGCTGGCCCAACTTATCCCTCGGGGGAGCACTTCGTGAAATTGGTAAATCTCCGAGTTACCATGGAAACAATGTTTAGATCGCTGTTTTGAGCAAGATATTTTTAGAATTTTGGGGGTGCCCCCCTGGCTATGGGGAACATGGAGAAAAACCTGCTGTTGCATATGACACCTCATTTATTGAGTTTCACCTTCGGGATCACGAGCCCCAAAAGTTTGAATTTCAATTTGTTCATAAAATCATTGACCAATTTTGCATGAGCGCGCAATGCACACGGACGGCATAGATCTAGTGATGTGTGCAATCTCTAGAGGTCTATGGGAGAATTTTAGCACACAAAACTGAGTGCGCAATCAGACATATACATGTACATCTTTCTGTGTACAGTGCTTGTAACTTTACGAAGACTGGGCCATATTTCTTATCATTTTGATGATTCCAGAACCTTGCAGTAGTCTACACGCCTAGATGATCAACCTTTTCTGATCGATTCCACAACATTTCTTTCACAATGCAATCGCATGACCATAAGGCCATGTAAAATTGATTTCATGTTGATCGTCCCCCGCCCGCTTCCTATTTGGGGGCCGCCTCCTATTTTTTGTTATTTGTTTTGTTTTTGTTTTTGAATTTTGAATTTTTTTTTTGAATTTTTTTTTGATTTTTTTTTTTTTTGAAAGAAAAAAAACATGAAAAACACTGCTAAAATGGCTCTATTTCTGATTTAAAAAAAAAAAAATTGTCGGCGGCCATCTTGAAAAAAATAGCCTCGACTGTCAGGGAAAATGTACCGAGCGGCCCATTTTGAGCGGCCATTTTGAAAAATATCAAATATCAAATAACATGGTACACCCTCCTCCTCTTTTTCAAAAAATCCGGACGATCAACATGTAATCAATTTTACATGGCCTAACTGGTCTTTACCTTTAATCCTTGTCTGAATTCAGTTTCCCCCCTCCGCGCGAAGCGCTGAAGCTTTGATGTTTCATTAAATTATTAGAGAAAGAAGACGATTCGTTGTACCGTTCTCGACTCTTATTTTAACCCTAATATCTGAATTCAGTTCCCCTCCCCCCCCCCCCCCCACCTCCCGCACGAAGTTTTGACATTTCATTAGATTATTAGAGAAAGAAGACGATTCGTTGTACTGTTCCGACTCGACTCTTAATCCTTTTTCTTCCTATGTCCTCTTCCCGTCTTCTTTCTCTTTGTTTGTTTGTTTTTTTGGCTAGCGTTTTTTTGGGGGCGACCGCCCCCCCCCCCCCCCCCCCTGGCTACACGCCTGAGACAAAGTAACATTAACAACACAACGACAACGACAATCCCTGTGCCGAGTTTGTCTCAACGAGACGAGTTACTACTAGTATTTTGTAATATTACTTTTAGCTAGGCTACCGTAAGCCCGATCCGTCCCATCTAGTCCAAGCTCGCCGTCGCCCTATCGGGCAGTTGCCGACGGCCAAGACAGCAGCCAAACAGCGGACACTGAGGAGAATGTGAACTCAAAAACGAATCTACTCACTTGGCCGAATCAATGCATTTTTGGATTGTTTTCCTCAGTGCATCCCTGAGGTGCATCATCCGTGCTCCATCATGCTCACATGGAGGATCAACTGCTACTGAAGATTCGTTTGCAATTACTTGTTTTTCATCCCGATTTGTACGAGACTTTTGTCGCCTTCTGAATCACTTTTACAAGTCGCCATTTCGAATTTCCCGCGGGCGCCCTACACTAGCTAGCTAGCACGCGCACGTCGCAAACAACTCGTATACGCGTAGTATAGATGATAGCTCCTTGAAACTGGCGACTAATAAGGTGGACTTCTTCTTCTTCAAATTTGACTATTGTTGCCAATTTCATCGCATCTCTTTCTTTTAATGTCTTGGTAAAATTATTATTTTTCTTTCTTTTTCCAATCTTGTTTTAATATAATATTAGATCTAGATCTAGTCATAGTCTAAAAAAAAAAAAAAAAAAAAAAAAAAAAAAAAAAAAAAAAAATCAAATTAAACCACGATCCGCACACAGTTCCAACTCACGCTGGCCCTGTCCTTTCTATGATGCCTTCTTACCAGCCCAGCGAGTTACGTTACGCCGTACTCTTCTCGGTTGATAAACTCAACCTAGGTCACTCTGGCATAGACAAGGGGGCGTCGTGTACCTGTATGTTTAGAGGGTTTATTTATTTATTAGGAGAAAAAACAACTGCAGAAGCAAAACACTTGTGGGCTTTATTAGTTTATATGAGTTAGTTCATGAGATTATTTGTATAGTGCATGACTTTTAACTACTATAATTATTGGGGGGGGGGGGGTGACATATGCTTTCGAGTAATAGTATAGTATTAATGACTGCTTTGAGAGAAATAGTTGTTTTATTACGCTCAAGGGAAGGTTAGAATTGTGCTATTCCCCGAGGCTTGCCGAGGGGAATAGCCCAATTGTAACCTTCCCGAGAGCGTATGAAAACAACTATTTCTCGAATATTAAAGCAGTCATTAATACTTTTATATGCCGAAAAAAAATAGACTAAAAAATAAAAATAAAAATATTTTTCACTTTTGTCGAAGACGGGATTCGAACTCTTGCGTACAACAAGAGGTGTATCGAAAACCAACGCTTAGACCACTAGGCTATCGCGCGTCGTTAACATGCTTGGCAGTTTTCTCCAATATATACATTAAAATGGATTTAAACTGGCTCTGCGTGAGGGATCCTTCGCAAATTAAGCTCCATGAAACGGGCCCTTCTTTTACTTTTGCAATGCATATTGGCACGAACTTAGATCAAGATCTATCGGCAGATGTTGTTTTTTTGTTTTTGAGAGTTTATTTTCGTCTTCATGTCAACAATGCAAGATAAAATTGTCGGTAAGATCGATCGAGATTCAATTGTATTGAAATACCGACCAATCCTTCGCACACATACGGTACCCTCCATCGCTCAAACCATTTTTTAACATGTAAACCTATGGGGTAACCATGGAGTAACCATGGTTATTAAAAATATTGAAATGTTTTATGCATGGTTACCGAGAATTTTACAGGAACAGTTGAAGTTTATGAATGCAATTCGACCAATCAGATGGCTGGATTTCTTAAGTGAGGTATATAACAAGTTTTAATTTGCTTTTGTCACCCAGGGGCGGTATTCTGAACATTGCTGTAAGTTTTGTGTTATCTTCCAGAGATAACACAGCGCTAATATTGTTGTAAGTTGGTATTCTGAACATTGTTTTATCCCTGTGTTATCTCTTGAAGGACCGCCTCTATCTTATCTTTGACCATTGATGACACGCCCATTTTTATGGACCCTACCAATCAAAATCTATTTTATATAAGCATGATAAGTAGGTCAACCAATAGGAATACTTTATGCCCTCTCTGAAGATGCGCCTAGCGCATACTAATCTTTATGGGCGTAATACATCAGTTTACAGTTGTATCAGTGCGCACACAACTGTAAACTGGTGTATACACCAGTTTACAGTTGTGTGCGCCATTTTAAACAAAGCCAATGACCTAGAGGTCATGTATTTATGCGTAAATTAAGATTGCGCCCATGCAAATTATGATGATATCACTGCCTGCGCGCTGCGTTGTGCGCGCATATCATCATTTGCATGGGCGCAATCTTAATTTACGCATAAATACCAGAGGTCAGAGGTCAGTGGCCCCGGAACAGGGCCAATTTGGCCTGTTCCGGGGCCACTGACCCGAGGTCAACTGTCTGCGCATGCGCACTGATACAACTGTAAACTGCGGAACAGGGCCAATTTGGCCCTGTTCCGGGGCCACTGACCCGAGGTCAACTGTCTGCGCATGCGCACTGATACAACTGTAAACTGGTAGTTTACAGTTGTATCAGTGCGCATGCGCAGACAGTTGACCTCGGGTCAGTGGCCCCGGAACAGGGCCAAATTGGCCCTGTTCCGGGGCCACTGACCTCTGACCTCTGGTATTTATGCGTAAATTAAGATTGCGCCCATGCAAATGATGATATGCGCGCACAACGCAGCGCGCAGGCAGTGATATCATCATAATTTGCATGGGCGCAATCTTAATTTACGCATAAATACATGACCTCTAGGTCATTGGCTTTGTTTAAAATGGCGCACACAACTGTAAACTGGTGTATTGGCCCTGTTCCGGGGCCAATAACCTCTGACCTCTGGTATTTATGCGTAAATTAAGATTGCGCCCATGCAAGTGATGATATGCGCGCGCACAACGCAGCGCGCAGGCAGTGATATCATCATAATTTGCATGGGCGCAATCTTAATTTACGCATAAATAGATGACCTCTAGGTCATTGGCCTTGTTTAAAATGGCGCACACAACTGTAAACTGGTGTATTAGTTATTTGAGCACTTATTACGCGCGTCATCATTATGCGCTGTTGAATGTGCATCATGAAGACAAATCACGCTTTCACTATATTGGTTAAGATGAGAGCATTAAAATCGTCATATCCTAGCATGTAATATCTTAGAAAGTTCTCATCTGTGATGTTTCCGGTCAACACACAATCTTCTTCTAATTAACTCGTCTATTGGCACGAAGTTGGTTCCGGGCAAAAAATATTGCCGCCATTATATCACCACGAAGATACAACAACCCCCTACCTGTTGTAAATATTGTTGTAAATACCATGCAAGATAAGATAAGATAAAAGATAAAACAACTTTCAGAATACCAATTATCTCGACATATTATCTCCCGTGCGCATATGCAAATGAGGATTAAATGCCACTTATTAATAATACGCACAATTACAAGCGCACCAAAGTATGAGCGCAGGCGCGGCCAATAAGATGAGAGAAAAGATAAAACAAAAGTTACAACAATGTTCAATACTAACTTTAACTTATCTTCAAAGATACAACAATAGAGATAACACAGTGTTCAGAATACCACCCCTGGCCAGCAGATTGTATCCTTCTCTCTCTTTCCTCTCCACTTCCCTAAAGTTGTGTGTATGTATTAAGATATGTTTCCGATTGGTCAAATAAACAATAATAAATTGTTTCAATTATTTGTTTGTTTTTTTTGTGTTTTTTAATTAAAAAAAAATAGGCCTAAATAAGAGATATACGATCAAAACTTCAAATAATCAATACACTTATAGGCCTAAATAAGGTTATACACAAAATACCTATTTTCTCTTCTATATATTCAGTTCAAATTGATTGCGGTTTCTGTTTTTCATCTCTTTTTGATTTTACTCTTTACATAATCGCTTCGTTCT
>JAVYIG010002460.1:0-246802 GCA_035222895.1 Strongylocentrotus droebachiensis | reverse complement strand
GCCTGCATATCAGAGGTAACTTGCTGTATAGGGTAAAGAAGGTTTGGTAAAAACTGAACATGAGTTTTGAAGAACGATAGTAGGGTTAAAAATACATTTATGGTTGCAATTTCAGGACTGCAGGACAGTTGTCCCGCTGGACTATACCACCTCCTCACAACATTGACAAGTGAGAAAGGAGGCGAGAATCCCAGTATGTACAATTTTGTGTTAGGTATTAGGCAATGTAATAGATTGATTGATTGATTGAACTAGTTCATTAATTATTAAAAAAATGAATTCACAATAGCAGCCAAAGGCTGTAACAAATCTAATTTACAAAAGGTTAAACATTACATTGTATGAATACAATATACTGAAAATTGTTCAGATAAAACACAGTAAAAATAAACAATAATCAACATGGAAATTAAAAAAAACACTGGGAAGTGAAAAGGACAGACGGGACCAAGCTTGAGATAGAAGAAGAGGAAGAAAAAAACAAGGTGAAGTAATCGAAAGAATCACAGAACAATTACAATTCAAATTCATTGGCAGTAAATTTACATAAAAGGTTTAGAGACAAGATTGAATCTACATTAAATTTCACAATAAAAACTTAATTTCACCTAATGATGAGAGATATCAATTGGAACACAAAAAACCTTGCATGATAGTAAATACAAGTATTACAATATCAATAATTAAATTCAACACACTAAGAATCTTGCTCTACGATTGGTCAAAAGTAAATCACGTGATGGCAGATAGTTCGTCCATCATTCATGGGAGAAGACAAGTTTATTGCACTGTGTAGATAATAGTACTATCTACACAGTGCAACGCACTTTCACTGAATATAGAAGTACTATCTACACAGTGCAACGCACTTTAATTGTGTACGTTGCGTATTGCTCTCCTCTTTAAGCGCGTTTTTAGTACGCGAACTTTGGTCACGCGCGAACTATGGTCACACCTCCATACTGCATGCACTGTACGTATCGTACACCGTTTGCTAGCTGTTAATTGATGACTTGTTGCTCTAAAATGACTGAAGCAATGAAATGTTTCCGATGTGGAATATAAAGCAAATAATCACCTTTTGGTTTCAGGCGATGGCAAACTATCACTTCCTCCGCGATCTGAACGAATACGCTATCTTTCCTCAGCTTCGCTTCGGAAAGATAGCTACATCCACAATGCCTCGGAAGTGATAGTTTGTCCCATCACCTTCACTAACGGTAGTTGTTTGCTTACCATTGCAACTTATAAGTTGTATATTCATCAAGCGTTTGGCATAAATGATGTCAAAAACACATCAGACCTCTATATAACTGTATATGCAAGAATGAGAAACACAAAGAACCAGAAATCGGATGTATATCGACAGAGTACATCAATATTACATGGGTACAATTGTATGGACAGTATCGGCAGCTTAGCATAGCCGGGTAATGTTGGAGCGCCTTGAGGACCTTGCAAGGTCGATACGTGCGCTATATAAGAATCCAATATTATTATTATTATTATTACTACATGACAATGCTCTATGACAACTTGTTCTTCTTTTAAAAATAACTCTCCGGTAAACTACCCCAGATAACTACTCCTAGCACGAATAGCTTTAGGTCAATAACTCACTGGTTAAATTTATTTTTTATTTATTTATTTTATTTCCAGGCAAGATGATAACATATAAAACATCACAAGGTTAACAAATGATAGAACATACTGTAAATATAATGATATTTAGCACCAGCCAATGCCTGAGGATCACCTAAAAGAATTTAACAATTCTGTCTAGAGGCTCTCCACATTGGCTGGTGCATACATAAAACATGAGAGGTGCTCCCAAAATCTGGGAAAAACATAAAAACAAGAAAATCTCAAGCTCTTGCATCAAATTATATATGCCGGACAAGTAACCCTACGATTAGAAATCGTTCGTTAATCGTCTCCTGGTTAATTTAAATACCCACGATGAACTACCCCTATAGGACAACTATTACCGTTAACAATAATTCTCCGTGCTACTACCCCTAAAAATATAGGCCTACCTCTAGAATAATCGATTAAAAACCCCATGAATTTTATCCTCAGCCCAGATTTTTGTCTTTTTATTTCTTTTCAAGTCCAATAGTTATTTAGGTAATAGAGAGAATACATTTGTTTAAAACATTTCTAGTGACACTCATTTCATAGATCTATTACTCAATGTGAATTTATTTTCCTGTTACTTCCTTTTCTTTCTGTTTCTTCGTCGATTCTTCTCTTTCGTTTATTTTGTTAAAGTGTGTACCGTTCTTTAAGTTTTATTTTGAAAATAATTTTTGATATTTTTAAAGGCAGTCTCACTCAACCTTGTTGATATACCATCATGCATCTGAGTTGTCTAACAATCAAAACAACTAGCCTTCAAAGCTTCTCCGTCTCAGCTATACAAGTATTATTAAACCTGAACAATTCCCCCCACAAACACCCTATTAATATACTCAAGCTCTGTCCGTTCTGGCTGCCGAAAGATTTGGAGTTTACCTATCAATTCCCAAATTAGCGTCATTAAAGAGCCACTCTAACCAAAACGGGCTAAAAACAAGACATGTAGATTAATTTTTGACGGAGATTCCGAACATGATGATTTTTCTTAGAAATCATCAATAATTTTGGAATCTAGCTTTAAAAATGACGACCCAGAATGCTCAGAATGCCCGGTTTCGGATCTTTATTGCGCAATAGCATATGACGTCACTGCGGGAGACAACATCGGCATTACACTCAACATAACATGGCACTTGAATGGAGATTATACCCTACTATATTTCTATAACATACCAACAATTACTAAATCTTCAACAATTGTTCAAATAATGCTAACGATTAAAAAGTTGTTATCTTTCTTACCTGTTTCGTGTCAATTTTCATATATTTTGTATAGAGTATACATATTGAGTATTTTTCCTAAAAACGAAGACAAAATGCATGCACTTTCTCACAGGTTTCACGTTAAACGCTGCTCAATACAAGTGCTTACGATCAGGCGCGGATCCAGGGGGGGGGGGCCGAGCGGGCCCTGCCCCCCCCCCCCGCAAAAAAAAAAAAAAAAAAAAGAGAAGAAAGGAAAAGAAGGGAAAGGGAAAAAGGGAAAGAAAGAAGAGGAAGAAGAAAAGAAAAGGGGAAGAAGGAGATAGGGGGCCAAAAGGGCCTTGCTTCCCAGGCTGTTAACCCCCCCCCCCCAATAAAAAAAAATAAGAGAGAAGGAAGGATAGGGAAAGAAAAAGGGAAAAGAGGAGATACTGGCGTACTGATAGAGGGGGCAGGGGGGGGGGGGGGGGCTTTGGGGAAATCAAATTCAAACGTGTTTTATTTCTAATTCCATAACTGTGGATTACAAATAAGGCTGAAATGACATAATTTCCAATATTAATCCTCACTTTTTAGTAAATTATACGTTTTTATGTGTTTGTTGGAAAATGACAAATTCCTAAATTTACAGCCAGGCAAAAAATATGATTCTTGAGATTCCTACATGTCAGGGCCCGAGGTACGGCGGGGATCGAGAGCCTCGAGCTCCCCCCCCCCCCCACTTTTCTTGAAAAAGTATATTAAAGAGAAATAAATTAGAATGAGAGCAAGAAAGTAAGAATAGTTAACTGCCAGTGTTAACAAAATAATGAGGCATCAAAATATGCTCATCTGACCGTGATTAAATGCTTAATACCCCTAAGCTTCCGGGGGCTTTGCCCCTGGATTCCATCTAGGGCCCTACGGCGGGCCCTTAGATGATCATCTGACGGTAATTTAATGCCTGAAACCCCTAATTTTTTGGGGCTCCGCCCCCTCGACCCCACGCCAAATAGTGACCTGCCAGTGTCACAAAATAATAAGGTATACAAAAAAATATGCTCATCTGACCTTAATTAAACGCCTAAAACCCCTGAGCTTCCGGGGCCGGCTCCGCCGCCTCGACCCCACCAGAGGCCCTAAGGCGGGCCCCTGAATGCTTATCTGACCGTAATTTATTGCCTTAAACGCCTGAGCTTGCGGGGTCGGACAAGGTATCAAGATGTGTTTATCGGACCGCAGGCGCGTAGCCAGGGGGGGGGGGGGGGGGGCGGCGGTCGTAGGAAGAAAAAGGAGCAGACAAAGAACATCTTTGAAATTCAGACAAGGATTAAGAGTATAGAGAACGGTACAACGCATCGTTTTCTTTCTCTAATAATAAAACGTCAAAGCCTCGTGCAGGAGGGAGGGGGGAGACTGAATTCAGACGAGTATTCAGAGGCGAGAACGGTAATACGAATCTTTAATGATTTAATGAAACGCAAAAGCTTCTGCGCTTCGCGCGGGATGGAGGGGGAACTAAATTCCGATGAGGATTATTTTCGAGTACGGTACAACGAATCGTCATCTCCTCTAATGATTAAATGAAGATTAAAAGCTTCCGCGCTTCGCGCGGGAGTGGAGAACCTGAATTCAGACGAGGATTAAGAGTCGAGAACTGTACAACGAATTGTTTTTTTTCCTCTAATGATTTAATGAAACGTAAAAACTTCGGGGGAAAACTGAATTCAGACGAGGATTAAGAGTCGAGAACGGTACAACGAATCGTCTTCTTTCTTTAATAGTTTAATAAAACGTCGAAGCTTCCGCGCTTCGCGCAGGAGGGAGAGGGGGAGGAACTAAATTTAGACAAGGATTAAGAGTCAAGAACTGTACAACGAATCGTCTTCTTTCTCTAATGATTTAATGAAACGTAAAAGCTTCCGCGCTTTGCGCGGGAAGGGGGGGGGGGGGAAACTAAAAATCAGACGAGTATAAAGGGTCGAGAACGGTACAACGAATCGTCTTCTTTCTTTAATAGTTTAATAAAACGTAAAAGCTTCCGCGCTTCGCGCAGGAAGGGGAGGGGGAGGGACTGAATTTAGAAAAGGATTAAGAGTCGAGAACTGTACAACGAATCGTCTTCTTTCTTTAATAGTTTAACAAAACGTCAAAGCTTCCGCGCTTCGCGCAGGAGGGAGAGGGGGACGAACTGAATTTAGACAAGGATTAAGAGTCGAGAACGGTACAACGAATCGTCATCTCCTCTAATGATTAAATGAAGATTAAAAGCTTCCGCGCTTCGCGCGGGAGTGGAGAACCTGAATTCAGACGAGGATTAAGAGTCGAGAACTGTACAACGAATTGTTTTTTTCCTCTAATGATTTAATGAAACGTAAAAACTTCGGGGGAAAACTGAATTCAGACGAGGATTAAGAGTCGAGAACGGTACAACGAATCGTCTTCTTTCTTTAATAGTTTAATAAAACGTCGAAGCTTCCGCGCTTCGCGCAGGAGGGAGAGGGGGAGGAACTAAATTTAGACAAGGATTAAGAGTCGAGAACTGTACAACGAATCGTCTTCTTTCTCTAATGATTTAATGAAACGTAAAAGCTTCCGCGCTTTGCGCGGGAAGGGGGGGGGGGGGAACTAAAAATCAGACGAGTATAAAAGGTCGAGAACGGTACAACGAATCGTCTTCTTTCTTTAATAGTTTAATAAAACGTAAAAGCTTCCGCGCTTCGCGCAGGAGGGGGAGGGGGAGGGACTGAATTTAGACAAGGATTAAGAGTCGAGAACTGTACAACGAATCGTCTTCTTTCTTTAATAGTTTAACAAAACGTCAAAGCTTCCGCGCTTCGCGCAGGAGGGAGAGGGGGACGAACTGAATTTAGACAAGGATTAAGAGTCGAGAACGGTACAACGAATCGTCTTCTTTCTTTAATAGTTTAATAAAACGTAAAAGCTTCCGCGCTTCGCGCAGGAGGGGGAGGGGGGGGGGGGGGGGACCTGAATTCAGACGAGTATTCAGAGGCGAGAACGGTAATACAAATCTTCAATGATTTAATGAAACGCAAAAGCTTCTGCGCTTCGCGCGGGATGGAGGGGGAACTAAATTCCGATGAGGATTATTTTCGAGTACGGTACAACGAATCGTCATCTCCTCTAATGATTAAATGAAGATTAAAAGCTTCGCGCTTCGCGCGGGAGTGGAGAACCTGAATTCAGACGAGGATTAAGAGTCGAGAACTGTACAACGAATCGTTTTCTTTCTCTAATGATTTAATGAAACGTAAAAGCTTCCGCGCTTCGCGCGGGAAGGGGGGGGGGGGGGGGGAAACTGAAATCAGACGAGGATAAAGGGTCGAGAACGGTACAACGAATCGTCTTCTTTCTTTAATAGTTTAATAAAACGTCAAAGATTCCGCGTTTCGCGCAGGAGGGGGAGGGAAGGGGGACCTGAATTTAGACAAGGATTAAGAGTCGAGAACTGTACAACGAATCGTTTTCTTTCTCTAATGATTTAATGAAACGTAAAAGCTTCCGCGCTTCGCGCGGGAGGAGGGGGGGGGGGGGGAACTGAAATCAGAGGATGATAAAGGGTCGAGAACGGTACAACGAATCGTCTTCTTAAACGTCAAAGCTTCCGCGCTTCGCGGAGGAGGGGGAGGGGGGGGGGAGAACTGAATTTAGACAAGGATTAAGAGTCGAGAACAGTACAACGAATCATTTTCTTTCTCTAATAATTTAATAAGTCGTACAATTTTCCGCGCTTTGCGCGGGAGGGAAAAAACTAAATTCAGACGAGAATTATTTTCGAGAATGGTACAACGAATCGTCTTCTTTCTCTAATAATATAATGAAACGTCAAAGCTTGGGAGGGGGAAACTCGCCCCCCCCCCACCCCCCGCATTACATCACTGTTGGTCACCATTACGTACCAATATTTGGCTCGCATAATTTCAAATTTGGGCCCCCCCCCCTAAGAAATCCTGGATCCGCGCCTGCTTACGATGATGGGGGTGCGGGCGCACACGCGTGCGTGAATTAAGCGACTCTTATCTCAGATCCTCATTAAATTCATGCAAGTAATTCACATGTATAAATTGATGATGATCATTACGGTCGATAACTTCATGTACGCGCGCGCACCCACACCACATCGTCGGTTCGGTATGAACTTGTATTGTGCGGTGCTTGCCGTGAAATCTGTGAGAAAGAGCATGCATAGCCTAATAATGTTTTCGTTTTTAGGGAAAATACTCCGAAACAGATAAGATAATTGACACGAAACAGGTAAGAAAGATAACGACTTTTAAATCATGACCATTATTTGAACATTTGCTGGGGATTTAGTTGATTTTTGGTATGTTATATAGGGTCTAGGTCTAGTAGGGTAACTCCACGCTAGAGTCACGGGTCGAGATGCGACGAAAATATGGTCTCTCACTGCAGTTCTGAACAATTAGCGCTGAAAATTGACCACAGTAACATCAAACCCTATCACTATCAGTTCGAGCCAGAGCCAGAGCCAGAGCCAGAGCCAGAGCCAGAGCTCGGCGAAGCGCCTGAAGCTGAGGCAGAAGCAGACCGGTAGATCTAGACGTTATGTAAATTGTCAACTGACTGAGACTGCTAAAAATAAAGACCAGGTCTAACGTTAGTCTAGACTAAACCACTCGTACGCACTCCACTAGCACTCTAGCAAAGCATAGAGAGTCAATGCGTTCGACGTTCACGCGCACGAACGTACGGTGAAATTGAAAGTTCATAGGGTCTAGTGCATATTGCAGTGACAACGAGCGGTCTAAACTGAAACTCTTGAGGCCTAACAGTTAGTATTTTAAGTGGAAAATTACCCTCAATTTTTAATTTTTCTCAGCTGCAGTCCTCAGTCTTCTCCTCCTTTTCTGCATCCCAATCCTTTCTTGGTGGATTCCAGCCATATAATTAAAAAAACGAAACTAAGCCGCAAGCGTATAAAATCACGAATGCCAAAAGAAATAATGATATAAATAAACACCGTAGACTCTTTGCGCACTCGTTTGATAGTTTGTGTTCTAAAGGAAACTGACGCCAAACTGAAAAGAACGCGCACGCAAAGAAATAAAAGGACTGTAGTACGAGCCTAAGCAAAACGCGTCTGCTTGCTAGTTCTCGGTTAAATTAAGGAGGGTGATTTAGGCATTAAAATGTCTTTAAAAAGGCAAGCTATAATATTAATTGAAAAAAGAGACGTTTATCCGAACAATAATATCCACTTAATAACCCCAGAACGTTTCTGGTCATTTTCGTCACTCCTAATTATGAATTACAATGAGATTGTAAGATCCTTAGTTGTAGGACAGATACAAGGAAATTCCCGCAGTGACGTCAAATGCGTTATCAAGCCATGTGACAGTATTACCCTTTTTCGAGGGGCGTAGCCCAGTGCGCGTGCGATATGTGAGAAATGGATGGTTATTATCATTTTTTGGTCAATATACAGATTTTCGGAAAAATCTGAGGCTGGATTATTGACAAGTAGAGGGGGATTCATGTTTCGAAAGGCTATGTTAGTTGGGTTAGAGTGGTCCTTTAATTCTTTTATCCGACCCACATTTGTGTCAATATACCCCTTTGATCTTGCCGGCCGAAAAAGCTCCAATTGTAGCTGCCTTCTAACTTTTTCTTTTAGATTGATTGCTTATACTTTAAGTGACTTTGAAGCTGAGGGTATATGGACTATGTATCCCAAAGATAGAGACTGTCCCCTTCCCTTCTGTCCTTCTGTCCTTCCCCACACACTTTCCGTTTAGGCCTATCTCTCTTTATATCTCTGTATCTTTGTTTTTCTATTGTCTCTATTGTTCCTGTCTTCCATTGTCCACGTATGTCTCTCTATCTGATTAGCTATTCCCGTTTGGAAATTATATATCACAACTACATATTCTGAGATTTTCATGGTCGCAGCTACCATTGTACAGCCGTAGGCGCTATTTGAAATTCATCAAAATTTACCGGGAGCACCGGTAAATTTTTATATTCAATTTTTCTCGAAAGCAGAAGAGTTTTAGGGGCTAAATTTTCTAGTGCTTATGATACATTCACAGGGTCACCCGAATATATCAAAATAGTAAAGAATCACTATCCACCCAATTTTCAAAATTTCCCAAAACTTTGTATTGCATTTATTAAGTCGTATTCAACACAGGCTTATTTGCTTTCAATTCAATTCAATTCAAAATATTTCAAATAAAACTTGTATAACTTACAAACAAATTAATAACACATAATGTAAGATATAACATAGCATAACATGGTATATTAAATTGGTAAAATAATTCATGCCTGTTATATTATTCTCTTTAATTTACTTATGTTATTATATAAGGATCGATTGTTTTACTTGAGTAATTTTTTGATACGAAAAAAGAAATAGAAGAAAATAAATTCACTGGATTTGAATTATTCTTGTTATCCCCTCTTTCTTTTAACTGATCCATTTTAACAAATAATAAGTAAGAATACAAATCTGCAACATATAGAAACGAATATAAAATCATCATTAGCACACGATGCAACGCTGCCATGCGGAAATGTCAACAAAAGATGAAATGTTATCATCTCTATTTATAGCATATAGCGTCATAGCGCATTGCCATCGTAGTATGACGTATGCATGCATTGGTGACATGAAAGATGGCGCATATTTACTTGCATGCGATGTGTAACTGTAGGTTTGTTTATCAGGCGATGGAGGGCCTTGCCACCACCATCTATTAATACAAAATAATGTAACATAATAACTAAACCCAACCCTACATAAGGAAAGGATGGCCGAAATGGTGCTGATATGACTCTGTAATGGACAATTTAAATGAATGTCATGGCAACGGATTATCATTTAGTTTAGCACCAGCATTTTAAAAGGTCCCAATGGAGTAAGTATTATTTTAGGTACAATTTAATGCTTAAATTGTCCCAAATCTTCATAATGATCTTGAATACATGAGTCTACCTATTTCATTCAGTAATTACAGAGGTTTCAAGATTTGCAAGCTTAACCTACACAATGATACTTCTGAACTCACCCATCATAAAAAAAAACTACAAATAATTCGCGACGACCTATACAGTGTGAGTCAAAAAAAACTTTACACCTAGGAAATTACTAATAATTTAAGAAATATAACAGTAAAGTATTATACATCATATGAAAGAGTGTGTTATCCTGAATCGTTTGGTACCATTTTTGGGTGGTATGTGTTCACGCTTGGATGAACAGGAGGTATTGTTTGCGAGAGTGCAAAAATCGAATTGCGCCAAAGTATTAAAGTGAGAGAATGAATTGAATGTATGAAATGAGATGCATTGCAGATGCTTTTTTCAGTAGCAAAGTCACACACACACGCACACGCACATATGAAACACACACACTAACACACCCACCCACACACACGCGCACACACACAAACATATGATAATGGTGTTGAAAGCTGCCATTCTTTGGGAATAAAAGAGGCGACCATTGATTATTCTCTCTCACTGTCGTGTATTCAGACGGTTTATAACTTCATATGTGTTGTGGTTACCTTTTTGGAACCAAGACATCATTACGTAATGAACATTACTGTAAATTTGCAAATTTCCCAATTGATATCAAAATGGAATTAAAATTCAATCATAATGCCATTAAATGAAAGTTTGGTGCATTAACATCATAATGAATTGTTTCTCCCAAAGGACTCAGTCAGTCTGCATCTAAATTTGCTATGCGAGTGTGTGTGTGTGTGTGTGCGTGTGCGTGTGTGTGCGAGTGTGTGCGTGTGTTTGTGTGACTTATTGAGTGTGACTCTGTGTGTGTTTTGATATGTGTGACATGATTAATTTTGGTAGGGATGTTATTTGGATCTGCAAAGACCGAATTAATACCGAAATCCCAATTGTTTTATTCAAACATCACATAAGCATTATTTGGCGCAAGTCGATTTTTGCACTCTCGCAAACAATGCCTCCTATTTATCCGAGCGTGAACACATACCACCCAAAATGGTACCAAACGATTTGGGATGAAACACTCTTTCATATGGTGTATAATAATTTACTTTTCATAAATGATTCTTAAAATTATTAGCATTTTTCTAGGTGTAAAGTTTTTTTTGACTCACACTGTATTGAATAATTGCGTACTTTCTGTGAATTCTTCTTGATCAGAGTCATATCGAAATGGGGAGAACCACACCTGATGTACATTTCGCATCCTCCCTATTAACATAACTGTATACCTAATTTTTCCAATAGGCCTACAATCATGTACCCATCAATAAAATGGCGAATTAAATCAGAATTATAAATGGGAATGATCTCATGATTTGAATCATATCAGCGGTAAGATAATACGACACATCAGTCATTAATTCTATTCCAGTCAACAACAAAAATCGAAATAAATGTTGCTGGGACTATCATGCGAACGGAAACAAAAACAGATGAAACTTACCTTTAGTGTCTGCTTAAAATGTCTGCCTCAAACCAAGTCCTTTTCGGATTCTAATCGCACACACTGCAGCAGTTATTATAATACTGCGAGCGGTATTTACAGGAGAAAAACGGATCCCGGTTGTGGATGGTATGAGAACTTTGATACTGACGTATTCAAGCAAATATTTGATGTAATGAAATGCATGGGGGTAATGACGAATAAACATTGGATGGATGATCAGTGTAGCGGGCGCTTGACCAGCGGTAAATTCATTTTTAATAACATATTTAAATATTATGATTCCAGATATATCTTATTAATCCTCTTTGGTTTGATTTAAAAATCAGAAAGTAGAGGTAATTGTATTGTTTCCCACTACATCAAACTTCGTGAATGTATGAAGTGTTGCTATCGCTTATCTTCTCCAGGCTCCTCCCTCTCTTTGTCCCTCTTTCTTGTCTCCATTCCTCTGTCTTTCTTGGTCTCTCTATCTCATTCTCTCTATCTTTGTCCCTCTCATCCCTCATCCTCTATATATCTACATCCCATTCCTGTTTTTTGTTCTTGGCGTGTGCGTCTGTGTGCAGGGGCAGATCCAACCGCCGGCGAAGGGGAGCGGCCCAATTCGTGAGAAAATATATGATTATTCCTTTTTTGCCAGGGATGGGGCCCCATACCCCCACCCGGGACCTGCCATTGTATGTATGTTTGTCCCCTTCTTTCTCTTACCCTCTGTTTCTTCCCTCCATTCCTCTCTCGTTCTCTGTCTCTTTAAATCAAATATTCCTCGTCTGTCACTCTCTCTCACTCTTTTTGTAACCTTCTCATCTCCTTTTCTCATTTGTTTTCCTCATTGCATCTCTCTCTTTATTTTGTCTCTCTCCCCCACTCTCTCTCTCTCTCTCTCTCTCTGTGTCTCTCGTCATGGTCGAGTTAGCAATGACCGGTTAATACCGATTGATCAAATTATAAACGTTTATTGTATCCCTGTAAATGATACACAAAGCATTATACATTCGATAAAGTTTTATTTTAATAAGTACGAAGCATGTATACAAATGTTATAACTTTATTGTATTGGTTAGTTTGGGACGGGGGGGGGGGGGGGGGGGGGGGGGGGGAGGTGCATCATGCATCTTTAACATACATCCATATTGAAAGCTTCCATTCGCCTTCTTTCAGCATGTCTCATGTGTCAATATTTAAAATAGAGGTTGTCTTGTACATTTTAACACTTAAAAAAAACAAAACTTAAAGTCTTGTTTTTTTCAACCAATTTTCGTCCAGAAACTTATTTATCTTGCACATGTTATAGTCAATTTCCTCTTCGGTCATTTATTTTCGAAGTTTGTTCAGTCGATTTCATCAATTTGCATCAAATTTCGTGAAAGTCAAATATACTTCCTTATCCTCGGCTGCCAACGTACAGTTGCCTGCATCAATTTCATAATTTTCAATCGATTACGTTAAAGGGTCATTCATTCATTCATTATAAGGTCTTGTCCATGCGACAAATTTAAATGAAGCTCTCGTGAAATTGATAGCGGACCATCAGGTGAAACTAATTCGCATGAAACCGGACGAACATGAATGGACAAGTGTTGAAATATGACTAACTTGAATGACAAATGACTAAATTAACTTTGACATGTGCACGATTCCTACAACGAATATAAAGTACACAAAGATAAATTTGAAAGGAAAAACTGTTAAAATGGACGTGAAATCCTATGTTTAGATAATTGTGCTTAATTCATAGTTACACTAATCTAATTGACAAATCTTTACAAATTTAAAAATATCCATCATTTTATTAACGGGTATATCCCTCACTGAATAAGGACTCTGGCTGTTCACTGTCACCTATATCTTCGCTTCAGTGATCTTGAGGCAGCAGAGAGCAAGAAAATGTAAGAATAAACACATGGCTTGGGAAAGTCCACAAGAGTGGATAAAAGCTTGCATACTAAATGTTAAGTTGGTAGATTCTCAAACTACCGTACATATAATGTAAAACATGTGTTATGTATACTTTCGAAGTAAAATTGTGCTTTCAACCTTGCCCTGTGGCCTTGGTGAAATATAATATCACGTGAGTTATTCTGAATTTCTGGAATCATATACCTATTGGCAGCCCTTGAGAGGTACATCGGATAAGTTGTATTAAGCTCCCGAATATTGCACGAGTCGAAAAAGAGTGCAATATTCATGCTAGCTGAATGCAATGTTCATGATATGCTACGAAAGGAAGCCAATATTATTATTATTGTACATTACAAATTGATAACGTAAAATCTAAAGGAATAAAAATATAACTTTTCTATAACTTTTGTTTTCATTAATATATTCTATAAAATAAAGATTTAAAGTACTGAAGCTATAAATTTACAGCTGCTCAAAGATTTTATCTACAAAACATAGAAAAACAAATATTCAAGATATTTTCTACAATACGCCCTTGTAAAATGTGAGAATTCAGCTAAATGTACAAAGCCTCAAATTTCCAGCATAGTTTCAACAAAGATCAATTTCACACAAATATCTGCAATTAGTTTCACTTCAAATATTTTGTTTTCTTCTCATCTATCGTCGTCAACTGAATTAATTAACGAATTGATTACTTCCTAAATGACAGTCAAAAGATCAAAAGGCACAACATCAATATATCATCAGGTAAAATACAATTCTTTGATAAATGAATATATTCCACTACAGTTCAGGCAACTAGATAAAGGCTGCTTATTTTCAAGGTTATAGTGATACAGATTCAACATGAACACACGATTTTAATCCATATCAAAGTTGAATAAAGCATTCATCCATTTCAGCCCCGCGTAATGAATAGAAGACAATAATTTGACTTTCATCCTAGTCGATATATATAGAGTTTGCTATGTTATTTCATATAAGCCGCGCCCCCTATTTTAAAGGGGACGGGTTAACCAAGTAGGTGAAATGGGTCGTATTCATACAACTAGAAAAAGCATAGCAGTTCCTGGCAAATAGCTGGAATGACGTTCTTCTTTCTAGAAAAATAATTAGTATTATTGCTTGAATAACTGTTGTCATCATCAAGCAATGGCTTGAATTGTAATAAGCCTGTCATGATAGCATGACTGTTTTTCCTAGACTTTATGCAAAATTTTATCAAAATACATCTGTTCAGCCGTTACATCTGCTTTCTTTTAAATACCAATTGCATGAATTCAATGCGAAATGATGTAAAATTATCAATACTGTATCGCGGTTTAGAATCCAAAACCACTCTCTTCAGAATATTTTAAACTTTTTCTCTGAATGACCGTGTGTCTCGAAAAAGGCATGCATCTTATTGACCGAGCATTTGCCTATTGCTTGTTATTCCCGATGTAAGTATGTGCATGTCGGGGTAATTGCTAGTTTTATAAATACGACCCATTTTCTTAACACATTTAAGCCACCACCTCGCCAGGTTTGGTCGGTGCAGCAGCTGCTTGTTGGTTGTACGGGGCACCCAGAGCTTGGTACTGCGGGGCAGCAGGAGCTTGGTTGTACGGGGCTGTAGGAGCCTGGTTGTACAGGGCACCAGGAGCTTGGTTGTACGGGGCACCAGGAGCCTGGTTGTACGGGGCTCCAGGAGCTTGGTTGTAGGGAGCTGGAGCAACAGGCTGGCCAGCAGGGGGATACGCCTGCTGAACGTTGTATGCGGGAGGGGGCTGAACGATTCCCGCCGGCTGAGTGTATTGGCCTGTGTAGAGACAATGGAAATTTAAGGAATAAGTAGTTTACTTTCCCTTTTACTCCAATAAATCGCGATAAATAAACCGATTGTAAAGAGCAGAGTTACATTAGAATTTAAAGAGAGTGAACCGAAGTTGAATCACCTTATCAATAGTGGTGCGTATTCATAAAAATAAAGCGCATCAATTTTGGAATAATAAGAATAACTGTGCAGTATTGAAAACCTTATCATTCAAACTATAACAATCGTTGCTAACTTTGTCTTCCATCACATGTATGTGGACAAATCCAAGGTATTATGTCCGATACGCTACCGACACATTTCAATGACTGAGCTATACCTACAGATTGTAACAAGTTGAAATCTTTTTTTAGCCGGGATCTAACCAGTTCTCAAGGTGAATTGATAGTTCGTAGTGTTTATCATGTTTTTTAAAATTCCATAATGCTTAGAGACATATGGGACATGGAATTAAACTTGCCCATATTTTACCAACATTTTGCATTTGGATTAACTAGTGGTTTTCCCAAATTAAGTATAATCCCCCCCCCTACACACATTTAACACAATCGTTAGGTAAATAACTCAATGACCAAAGGTAAATTTGTTTTTCTTTAAAATTCAGTGTGAGTGATTATTAATCATACCGATGACCAGAATTTCTTTTCATGACAGTTTAAACGGATCCTAAGATTAAGTATTTATCATTTCAGCTGGTGACCATTTCAAATATTACACGGTTAGACGTCTATTTAATTTAGCTCTGTGATATTCCTTGTATCACAGTCTATACTTTCTATAGTTTGAATTTCTCTATGAAGTAATTAATGACAAGATCATGTTTGTTATTGAGTATCTTTAGATAAGAGTTGAAACAAAAACAAAAAACAATCGTTATTTACATACCAGTCGTCACAACCATCGGTTGATTCTGTTGGGTATACTGCAAAGGAAATTGAAACAATTGAAATAAATGTAAGATAAAAACCAAATAAAACTACTACTAATAAATAATAATAGACCCTGTCTACTTTGGTATAGTTTAAATTACATTAGATCAACGAATACGCTGTGGGACAGCATTATTCTGGCTTCCCTCCAGCTCCTGTAGCGTGTATCGGGTGATCGTGGCAAGGAATAAATTCTATCAGATATCAATTATTTCAGCTTGATTGAGAGTAGCAAATGTATATTTATGTCTTGCCACATGCCATTGGTGCCATGCAGGGGAACTCGATATATCAATCTGCAAGTAATGTCCTTTGGCAGTATTAAATGTCCGTTGCACCATGTGGGGGCTCGAACCCACGACCTTCCTGTATTCGTAGCTCCAGTGAAGTCATACTACTTGATTGCTATACTCAATACTGGAAACAGCAACAAACAAATACATTTTTACCTATCAACCTATGTTCCCTCTTAAATAAGGTCTTGATTAAATATCTGGTAAAAGGAGCATCTCTGCAAAGCTTTGGACCCGGGTTGTAAGGGATGATGTTGACAAAATGGTGCAAGTAAGCTGAAATATACTGACAAGCAGAACACAACAACAACAACAACAAAAGAACCCGGTCATCCAAAGCCATATTTCTAACGAGCAGAAACAGAATAAAATTAGGTCATTACTTTTTCGCAATTACCATACAGCTGCCCTAAAATTAAAATGTCCTGATAAAATGATGAGTAGGGGCTGGTACACGCCATTGTAACCTCGAACTCCACTCAAAATTGATGTTTTATTCCTAAGAAGCTTTTCTTAAACCAAAGGAGAGGAAATTTACCTTTAGTGGAAATATATTGGAATTCGCTCCAAGTATACATGGTTGGATTACTCTATAGACAATGAATTTCACCATATGAGCGTGGATTTTCCACTCTAAAGGAAAAATAATGTGACTCTCCACAAAATAGAGTGCCTGTCCACGCCTGTACATTTAGATGTGGGGGGGGGGGGGGGGGTGTATGATGATTACTCACCACAGTGGTGGTGGTTAGTGAAGACGAGTTGCCACAGGCCATGCCACCACAGCAGTAGGCTGAAGCCACAATGGCTACAATCATCTCAATCAGTCCAAGGATGGCCAACAGAGAGTCAGATGCGATACTTGCCTCCTGTTAATCAAATTCGGATAGTTCATTTATTTATCTATTTATTTATTTATTCATGAAATATTCGTTACTAAGCAAACCAGCCAATATTGATCGGTTTATCGGCTCTCTGTGTGTGATTTTTTATCAAAAGAAAATCAAAGCAAAGTGTGCAAAGCCTATATTTTTGGATCTGTGTTTAACCATCGTAAGGGTATCCAAACTGGGAAAATATAATATTTCAACATTTCGGTGCCCATTCGACTTAAAGCAACACTGTATTTAAGCTTTGAACAATACGGTATCATGCACGATTTTATCAAAGATAGTTTCTTAGTGGTCATCCAATTTCGTTGAATTAAATGTAACAAGTAACAGTTTTCTTAAACATTGAATATGTAGTAAAATTAACAGTTTTTACTTTGTAGATTATGAGTTGTGGGCATCCTCAAAATAATTACAAAATAGTCTGAAAAGCGCAAAACGAGAAAAGCAATCGGCACTGATGGGGTACCAGGGACATAAAATATAATATCTAAAGAATCATAGAGATTGATCAATAATGTTCTGAGAGGATAAGAATCAATAATAAACCATATTGTAACACTCGTTTCATGGAAGAAGGTAAGGAAAATGTATTCCAAATTTATGGGAAAATACAGAGAATATACATACCCGTAACCCTGGTTCATTGTAGCCATAGTAGAGATATAAATAGTTACTGATGATTCCTGCCCCAATGCCACCAGCAACCATCTGAGCAAAAGCAACATTTGCCGTGATGATACACATCGTAAGATAGCCGATGATCTAAGAAAACAATATTTTTTTTTAAATAACTTTTTGAAAAGACAACAAAAGCGAAACAAGTGAATAGAGTATAATATTGGCGGATGTATCATGTCATGGCTGTAACATTATGTAGTTGCTTACTGTTGAATGACACTATCAATCCCTCAGCTAAAAGCGATTAAACAAGGCTTTAACTGGCCTTGAAACAAATTGAGTGTGTGGATTGGCTGGGTGTGTGAACGTGCGTGTTTGTGTGTGCGGTCGGTCTGTGTTTAGGTTTATACATATGAAACCTCGATTTACACCGGAATCATGTATATCTAAAGGGGTAATGGGCAGGGGCGTCACTAGAGAGGGGTGTTGTGGGGGATTCGACACCCCCCCCCCTTATCAGGATATTGTCGGTAAAATTGAGCTGCCGTCGGGAAAATGAGGAAAGGGTGAGGGAAACAACGGATGAGGGAAAGAAAAAGTAAAGCAAAATGGAAAGGAAAAGAAAGAAAAGAAAGAGAAGAGAACAAGAAAAAGAAAAGGGAAAAGAGAGGGGAAAAGGGAAAAAATTGAAAAAAGGAAAATGACACAATTGAAACGGGGGGATGAAAGAGAGGAGAGAGAGAGAGAGAGGAAGGGGGAGGGGGTTGTTGGACGGAGTCATCTCGTCGAGGGAGCAAGAAAGATATGCATAGATATATTTCTGTGTCGGGCCAGCTGTATCGGTATTCTCGCTTGATCCTCGTGTAATATCAATGCAGAAGTTTGAACTCGGTGAGATGTATAAATAATGTCGGTCGGCCGGCGAATTATTTTTTCCTATGAACTGTTACAAATCATTGCCACTTGTCATTGCCATTGTCAACCTTACTATATTTATATCATTAGCAAAATTAAAAAAAAGGGATTCAAGAATCGCCCCCATCGAGGTGCGAACCCGAGATATATTTGTGTACAGACGCAGCGCTCTTTCCGATCACGCCACACCAAATAGTTGCTGATCCCAGTTGTATACATGTAGATAGTTCGTAGGAAATTAGCCCCGGCCCCGGGTTTATAGGGTTAAATATTAAATATAGAATAGACATATTTTTGTCGGTAATCGGTGGCCTCTAAACCAGCCCCCCCCCCCCCACACACACACTGAAAAAGGTCTAGCGACGCCCTTGCATATGAGTAATGATTATACATTTCTAAATGAGACTAAAGGAATACAAAACATACATACCACACAAGTGTTCTTCTGCATCGAACATATTCCTAAGATTCCGGTAGGAATGTAGAACTAGGGGAGGAGAATAAAGCAATCGTCATTACAATCAAAATTACAAAATAAAACTGTATAATGATATACATTGAACCTCCGTCTTGATTACTCTATTGTTTATATCATAACAATTATGTGTGGGTGTGATCACGTATAAAGTCGTAATGTTATGCTCGCACATTTCAAAAGGTGCTGGGCTTGACTTCTCAATACATTGCGATAGTGTTAATCATGTATGAAAACAATTGCATACCCAAAAGAAGAAAGGGCAAATGGAGACTTACCAGAACACTGGCCCAAATTCCCATGGCGACATAGCCTACTGAAGTGTGGAGGACCAACTCGGCAATGGCGACTACGATGCTCCCAATGCCGAGGAATAGCTGAATCCACCCAGTCGCTCTCCCGGCAGCTCCGTTGAATTTCTGCGACACACCGCTCGACGAGTTAGGGTTCTGCACCCTGGTGGCATAGTTGACTGGAGCGGGCTGGTGGACGTAGACAGTCTGGCCCGGGACTCCGGGCTGGGTGGGATAGGACGTGGCCTGCATGTCAGAGGTTACTTGCTGTGCAGGGTAAAGAAGGTTTGGTAAAAAATGAACATGAGTTTTGAAGACCCATAATAGGGTTAAAACTTCACGTACGGTTGCAATTTGAGGACTGTAGGACAGTTGTCCCGCTGGACTATACCACCTCCTCACAACATTGACAAGTGAGAAAGGAGGCGAGAATTCCAGTATGTACAGGTATTCCTAATGAGCAATGTAATTGGTTGAACTAGTTCATTAATTTAAAAACAAAATGAATTCACAACAGTAGCCAAAGGATGTAACAAATTGAATTTACAAAATATTAAACATTACATTGCATGAACACAATATATTGAAAATTGTTCAGATAAAACACAGTAAAAATAAACAAGAAACAATAATCAACTTGGAAATCGAACAAGACTGGGAAATGAAAAGGACAGACGGGAGGAAGATTGAGATAGAAGAAGAGGAAGAAAAATCAAGGTGAAGTAATCGAAAGAATCACAGAACAATTACAATTCAAATTCATTGGCAGTAAATTTACATTATAGGGTTTAGAGACAACTTTGGATCAACATTGAATTTCAGAATAAAAACTTAATTTCACCTAATGATGAGAGATATCAATTGGAACACAACATGAACAAACCTTGCATGATAGTTAATACAAGTATTAAAATATCAATAAGTATTGCAAGTTATGAATTATATATTCATTCAGCGTTTGATATAAATGATGTCAAAAAAACATCAGACCTCTGGCTGTATATATACAGGAATAAGAAACACAAAGAACCAGAAATCGGATGGATATCGATAGAGTGCATCAATAATACATGGGTACAATTGTGTGGACAGTACTAAATTCCCCACGACTACTACTTACAATAAACTACGCACTACATGCTCTATAGGACAACTATTCCTTCTGAAAATAACTCCGGTAAACTACCCCAGACAACTACTCCGAGTCCTATATAAGTATCTTTAGGTCAATAACTCCCTGGTTATCCCGGACAAGTAACCCTAGGATTAGAAACCGTTCGTTAATCGCCCCCTGGTTACTTTAAATTCCCCCGGTCAACTACACCTAGGACGACTAATAACTTTAACTATCCGCGCACCTACCCCAGACAGCTACCCCTAAAAACATTAGGCATATACCTCTAGGATAATTAATTAATCACCCCAGGAAATTTATCTCCAGATCACTGTCATCTAGATGTT
The DNA here is from genome assembly GCA_035222895.1 of Strongylocentrotus droebachiensis. NCBI lineage: Eukaryota > Metazoa > Echinodermata > Echinoidea > Camarodonta > Strongylocentrotidae > Strongylocentrotus > Strongylocentrotus droebachiensis. The sequence goes on along the minus strand of JAVYIG010002460.1, from coordinate 225,920 downwards.
TGTCTTTTTAATTTATTTCAAGTCCAATAGTTATTTAAGCAATAAAGGGAATACATATTCAGTTTTCTAGTGACACTCATTTCATAGATCTTTTCCTTAATTTAAATTTATTTACAAAGAGAAAGTAAGAAGTTGAGTGTGGCTAAAGTAAAGACAACGCAGGGTAATTTTTGAATGTTATTCAGAGGCACATGCCTTTGAGATGATCTACCACTATCTGCACGGGAGAAAGCATTAATGTCTTGCTTTCGTAGAACTTTAATATCACAAATAATAATATAATAATTGTTTTGAACCGAGGTTCTTGCCTTTTTGTAAATACTATGTTATATAATTCGTTATCTTTTTATTTAGTGTAAAATAACAAAGCTCTTTTGTTTTAATGACAAAACATATTCTAGCCTAGATGTGTGATAGCTTGCAGCCTAGTATGTTTTCAATGGCTATTCAAATTTATTCATTACATTCTCATTCATTGTGTTGATACTTCTGTGTGTTAGTGGTACCAGACACGATTAGCATTTAATGCTATTTTCTGGTCCCATTTATCCTTTCAATGTTAAACATTCACATTTGATTATTATATTGATGTATTTTTTGTTTGGATAAAAAAACTTCAAACTCAAACTCATTTCCTTTTACTTCTTTTTCTTTCTTTTTTTAGGTGTTTACTGTTCTATATTCGTCACAAACCTATATGCTTTCAAAATGTATGCCTGCTTGTTTTAATATTGTTATTATTCTCTTGAATTTACTTATGTCATTATGACATTATATAAGGATACATATGTTTTACTTGAGTATGTTGGTGAAATGAAAAAAGAAATAGAAGACATTAAATTCAATAGAAAAACAAATCATTGTTGTAATCCCCTCTATTTCTGAAATGATCCAATTTAATAAACAATAAGTAAGAATATAAATCTGCAACATATAGAAAAGAATATCAAATCCTCACTAGCAGACATTGCGAAGCTCCCACGCGGAAATGTCAACAAAAGATGAAATGTTACATCATCTCTAATTATAGCCTATGGCGTCATAGCGCGTTGCCATCGTATTATGACGTATGCATTCATAATGAGTGCGCTTCGGAGACTTTATCAACCATTGCGGTCGGGTCATGCTCATTTGTATAATTCACTTCCATATCAACAATGGACCATTTATAATGCGTCTGTCGTTTGTACCACTGTGTGCGAAGTACAGAAAGCGGAACTGTGTGACATGAATATACGACGTACGGTTTAACTGCTCGTGATGGCGATAGGAAAGATGGCGCATATTTACCTGCATGCGATGTTTAACCATAGGTTTATGAGGCGATGGAGGGCCTTACCACGCCATATATTAGGAAAAAGTATATAGATAAACATATTATTTTCATGTTTTTTCATCTGCTGCTCATAATTGTTCTTCCAAAGTATATATTTCTCTTGTTCGTATTCATTTTGATTCTATTATTCATGTTTTATTTTCTGTGAATTCCTTTTCATATCATTCCGTTTTAATATATTGTTATTCTTAAACGTCTATACATGGCCTTCAACGCTAACAAGCGGCCACTATCTCGGTGAAGAATAGTGAAGACACAACGCAACCCGAAGAGGACTTCCTGAATTGCGCGGCTACAAGCATGTCAATGATTTCATTATTGTATCTCTTTTCTTTGTACATTTCATAATATCAAACGACTTGATCTGGCGAATAACGTACCTTTCTAAAGCGCTCTGTTTGACATCAAATGTCTTTTAAGGCGCCTACATAACTGGTTATTCATAAATTATAACGTATACATACAGGCTATACATTACCAGTAAAAGCTTTGATAATTGAATTATTCACATATGTAAGTTAGTAGGTCTGAGTTAACAGAAGCTACTTTACAATGAGCATGGTTGAGGATGGATGCTCTTCGGTTCAGAATATTGTGTAAAAAAGGAAGGAACATTTCAAAGACCAAGACTTCAATAAATCCCCATAATTATCCTTATCTGTAACCACGGGGAGGTGACTACCAATCATACACTGAAATCGAGATATTTCAACATACATTCAACAACATACAACATACAGATATAAACAACAACAATGAGTTGAAAGGTAAACGGAGCCACCAAGATAATCATTCGTAGAAATGGGACAGGCTTATTGCTAAATGGAAATATCTTGTACAAAACTAAACTAACCCAACCCTATACAGTTAAAGGATGACCGAAATGGTGCTGATATGACTCTGTATTGGACAATCTAAATGAAAAGTCATGACAACGGATTATCATTCCGTCTAGCACCAGCATGTTAAACAGTCACAATGAAGTGAGTGTCATTTTCGGCACAATTTAATGCTTATTTGGTCCCAAATCTTAATAATGATCTGGAATACACGAGTATACCTATTTCATTCAGTTATTACAGAGATTTCAAGATTTGCAAGCCTATCCTACACCATGAACCTTCTGAACTGACCTATCATAACAAATAGCAAATAATTCACAACGCCCTTTCATAATTACTAATGCAATACGATTTCTTACACTCATTGGAAGCGCATACGGTTATTAAGACTCCTCGTTTGATATTACGTACTTCCTGAGAATTCTCCTTCATCAGAGTCATATCAAATCGGGGATAACCACACCTGATGTACAATTCGCATCCTCACCATAAACATAACTGTGTACCTAATATTTCCAATAAGCCTACATACATGTACCCATCAACAAAATGGCGAGTTAAAGTAAAATTAGAAATGATAATGATCTCATGATTTGAATCATATCAGCAGTAAGATAATACTACGCAGCATTTATTAATTCTATTCCAGTCAAAACAAACTCGAAATATATACGGATAAAAGAACAGATGAAACTTACTTTGGGTGCGTGGTAAAAATGTCTGCCTTAAACCAAGTCCTTTTATGATGCTGTATATAAATCGCACACACTACAGCAGATATTATAAAAATACTGCGAGCGGTATTTACAATAGAAAATGGATCCCGGTTGTGGATGGTGTGAGTGCTTTTATACTGACGTATTCAAGCAAATATTTGATGAAATGGAATTCATGGGTAATAGCGAATAAACATTGGACGTATGATCATTGTAGCGGGCGCTCAACCAGCGGTAAATTAATTTGTATAATAACATTTTTTAATATGATTCCAGATATATCTTATCAATTCCCTTTGATTTGATTTCAAAATTCGAGAGTAGACTGGTAATTGTATTGTTTCCCACTACATCAAACTTCGTGAATGTATGAAGTATTGCAATCGCTGATCTTCTCGAGACCCCTCCCTCTCTTTGTCTCTCTTTCTTGTATCCATTGCTCTGTCTTCCTCTGTCTCTCTATCTCACTCTCTCTCTATTTCTGTCCCACTCATTCCCTCATCCTCTATATCTAAATCAAATTCCTCTCTTTTGTGTCTGTGTACAGTGTGAGTCAAAAAAAAGTTTACACCTAGAAAATTGTTAATTATTAAACTAAATCATCTATGAACAGTAAATTATTATACATCTTATGAAAGAGTGTTTTATTCCAAATCATTTAGTATCATTTTCGTAAGGAATATGTTCATGCTTGGATGAACAGGAGGCATTGTTTGCGAGAGTGTAAAAATCGACTTGCGCCAAAGTTGCTTATGTAATGTTTGAATAAAACGATTGTGATTTGGGTATTAATTCAGTCCTTGCAGATCCAAATAACATCCCTAACAAAATTAATCATGCCACACATATCACATATCAAATTTCAACATTTGTGCATTTTTATGTGCGTGTGTGTGACTTTGCTTCTGCAAAAAGCATATGCATTGGATATTATTTGATACATTCAATTCATTCTCTCACTTTATTACTTTTCGCAAGTCGATTTTTGATTACGCTTTACCTTCTGGTCTTTAATATAGGATTTCCCGGCGAAATTCGCGAGTTTGTCATTCGAATTCATTTACTTTGCATTTAAGTTGGCGCAGATCGGCTTTGCCATGCCAATAATCATTCAATTTTCCCGTTTTGGTATTCAATTTAGAATTTCGGTCGAAGGGTTTCATAGATCTGTCATTTAATTTAGAAACTGCTCAACTAGCATTCAAATTAATGGTCACTTGTCGAGGCGTCATTTTTATCATTCAAATTAACACCTGTCATTCGTATTCGAATTATGTTTATTCAAGTTAGGAATGTTAGGGGGAAGAAATACAACCCACGTTTACAGTTTAAAAAAAATGCAACTAAATGCATGATTTGACATTAGGTTTTTTTCTGTTATTCCATTTATTAATTTTGAGGACAATGCATATGGGTGTAGTCAGACATTAGGTAAAGAAGGGGGCGAAATCAAGGGATATGGCATTTCTGCACGGACATGTTCATATACGCCGGAAAAGTGGGGACACAAAAATACCTACCACAGTCACAATATTGTACCATTCCTCCATAGTGAAAATGTGATACATTTATGATGAAACACAAGACAAACAACTTCCATACATGAAAATTTACAAAAATATTGAGATGCCATTGAAGTTCGTAGATGTAAGTCGTTTTTTTTTCTTCTTAACAATAACACTTCAAAGGATGATGAATAAAAATATATAAAGTGTATAAATGCAAGAAAATAAAATATGGTGAAATACACATGGAAAAAACAATTTTGAAAGAAAAAGAATGAACTATATTGTGTAATAAACAAGAAATGTATATTTTAAGTGCACAAAGTGCTAATTTGAATGCTACAAATGAATTCGAATGCTAAAAGTACACCTTCGCGATGTCAGAAATCGTGTTGCGCCAAATCGAATGACCAAATAGCGAAAGAAGCACATATTATTCATTAATTTGAATGAAACGTCATACATAGATTCTAACGAAAACTTCATAGATTTGAAAACTAGAAAAAGGAATACAAACCTAAGATACATCTGACAGACAGCACTAAAACCGTCAAATCTGAACGCAAGACAAATTTATTTAAATGACAAACTCGCGAATTTGGCCGGGAAATCCTATAATAACACAGAGTTCAGTGAATACGCGCCTCATTTGGGTTGCACCGTCAGTTGTCATTCTTTTCAATCATAAACAAGGAATGATAAACACTGCGATTTGTTTGTTGATTTTTTTTGTTTGTTGATTTTTTTTTTTTTTTTGGGGGGGGGGGGAGTTGATTGAACGAGCCTTAAAAATGGGGTACTCAGGGTCATCTTTACACAGAGTGGCTTGGTTTCAATTTGTCACTCACAACAAGGCGCATTTGTGTTCTGTGCTTCTTTTTTTGGTCGTTCAATGGTACATTGCCCGCCCCCTCCTCCCTCCCACCCCCTTTAACACGGTCATGAAAAAAAGACATTACCACCCGATTAACAAGGCTTAGCGTGTTTATTGAAATTTTGAACGGATCAAACATCACATATTAGGGAACTTTGGCGCAAGCCGATTTTTGCACTCTCGCAAACAATGCCTCCTGTTCATCTAAGCGTGAACACCTACCACACAAAAATGATAGTAAAGGATTTGGGATAAAGTACTCTTTCATAAGATGTACAATAATTTACTGTTCATAGATGATTTTTTAACTGAATAATTAGCAATTTTCTATGTGTAAACTTTTTTTTGACTCACACGGTATGTGTCCCTTTCCCTCTCTTATCCTTTGTTTCTTCCCTCCATTCCTCTCTCTCTCTCTCGGTTTCTTCATATCAAATATTCCTGGTCTTTCACTCTCTCTCTCTCTCTCTCTCTCTCTCTTTCAATCTACTTTTGTCCCTCTCATCTCCTTTTCTCATTTTCCTCCATTCATGTCACTCTTTTTTCTTCTTCTCTCTCTCTCCCTCTCTTTCAATGACGGGTTAAAACCGATTGATCAAAATATAAACGTTTATTGTAAAGATGATACGTTCACCTCCGGTTATACCTCTGAATGATACGACATACGATTAAGTGCTATCTTTTCAATAAGTAAGAATCATGTAAAAAGATGTTATAATTTTATTGTTTTGGTTAGTTGGGGAATGCATCGCCCATTTTTAACATACTGCCATATTGAAAGCGGTCAATGGCCTGCTTTCAGCATGTCCAATGTGTCAAAATTATAAATAGGTTGTCCCGGACATTTTAACACCTTTTTTCAATCAAAGTCATACTTTTTTGTTCAATGTTTATCCAGAAACTCCCTAATCTTGCACATCTCATGGTCAATTTCGTCTTCGGTCATTTATTTTCGAACTTTGTCAAGTATATTTCATCAATTTGCATTCAATTTCGTGAAAGTCAAATATAGTTCCAGATCCTCGACTGCCAACATACAAATTGCCTTCATCATTTGCCATCGATTTCGTTAAAGCGTCATTCAATATAAGGTCTCGTCCTTGCGACAAATTTAAATGAGACTCTCTTAAAATTGATAGCACAAAAGGGAATTTGGTTATCACATTCTGCAGCGGACCGTCAGGTGAGACGAATTCGAATGAAACCGGACGAAAATGAATGGGCAATTATTGAAATTGATCAAACATCGACTAACTTGAATGCCAAATGACTAAATTAACTTTGACATTTGTACGATTCCTACAACAAATCTAAAGTGCACAAAGTTAAATTTAAAAGGAAAAAGTGTTTAAATTGAGGTAAAATCCTATATTTCGATAATTGTGCTTAATACATAGTTTCACTATTTTAATTAACAAATCTTTACAAATGTAAAATATTCATCTTCATTTAAAAAAAAGGTAAATCCTTCACTGAATAAGGACACTGGCCAGTGATCTTGAGACAGCAGAGAGCAAGAAACTGTGAGAATAATCACATGGCTTGGGAAAGTCATTTAGGTTGGTAGATTCTCAAATTACATGTTAAGCAAAACATGTGTTATTTACACCACCCGTAAAATTGTGCTTTCAACCTTGTCCTGTGGCCTTAGCGAAGTATAATGTCGCTGGGAATATTCTGAATTTCTCGATTTATATACTTATATATATATAATGTCGCCATCCCTTGAAAGGTATGTCAGATGAGTTGCATTCAGCTCGTGAATATTGCACGAGTCGTAGACGATTGCATGATTCATGCTAACTGAATTCAATATTTCTGATATACTACGAAAGGAAGCCAATATTATTATTATTGTACATTAAAAATTGACTGAAAGGGTCACTTTTTAATAATGTTTGTATTCTTTAAAATATTGTATAAAATATAGATTTAAAGTACTAATTACAGCTGCTCAAAAATGATATCTACACAAAAGAAAAATAAACAAATATGAAAGATGTCTTCTACAATACGTGCCTTGTAACATGTGGAAATTCAGCTAAATGTATAAAGCCTCAAATGTTCAGCGTAGTTTCAGCAAAGATAAATTTTACACAAACATCGTTTCACTTAAAATCCCCTTTTTTCTCGATAACTTCATCAATTAAATTAATTAACGAATTCATTACTTCCTAAATGACAGTCAAAAGATCAAAAGGCATGACATTAATATATAATCAGGTTAAAAAAGATGTATTGGTAATTGAATATATTCCACTACAATTCAGGCAACTAGATAAAGGCTACTTAGTTTGAAGGTAATAGTGATACAGAATCAACATCAACACACGATTTTAATCCATATAAAAGTTAAATTAAGCATTCTTCCATTTTTTTAAATTACAATTTCAAATGTTATTGTTTGGTCTCCTGAATTAACATTTAGATGTTTAATAAAGCGATTTGGAAAATTATCCCATTTATTATTTCAAATGCAATATGCATTTTCATCTACCACTTGCCTGGTTACGTATTGTTCGTTCTGTAATATTTAGCGATGTTTTCATAATATAGGATTTCCCGGCCAAATTCGCGAGTTTGCCATTCAAATTCATTTGTCTTGCGTTCAAATTCGACGGTTTTAGTGCTGTCGGGTATATCTCGGGTTTATATTCATTTTGCTAGATTTCAAATATATTAAGTTTTCGTTAGAATCTATATATGTTTCATTCCAATTAATGAACAAAGTGCTTCTTTCGCTATTTGGTCATTCGATTTAGCGCAACACGATTTTCTGACATCGCGACGGTGTACTTCTAGCATTCTAATTCATTTGTAGCATTCAAATTAGCACTTTGTGCACTAAAATTAATGGTCAATATACATTTCTCGTTTAATAAACACTTTTTATAGCTCATTCTTTTTCTTTCAAGATCGTTTTTTCATGTGTATTTCATCATATTCTATTTTCTTGGATTTATACACTTCATATACTTTTAGATTTATCTGATATTCATCATCCTTTAAGTTTTATTGTTAAGAAGGAAAAAAAGACTTACATCTACGGACTTGATGGTCTCAATGAATATTTTTGTAAATTTTCATGTAAGGAAGTTGTTTGTCTTGTGTTTCATCATAAATTTATCACAATTTCATTATAAAGGAAGGGTACAATATTGTGACTGGGGTAGGTGTTTTTGTATCCCCACTTTTCCGGGGTATATGAACATGTCCGTTCAGAGATGCCATATCCCTCGATTTCGCCTCTTCATTACCTAATGTCTGACTATAAACATATGCTTTGTCCTCAAAATTAATAAATTGAATAACAGAAAAGACCCCAATGGCAAATCATGTATTTGATTGCATTTTTTTAAAGCTGTAAACGTGTGTTGCATTTCTTCCCCCTAACATTCCTAACTTGAATAAACATAATTCGAATACGAATGACAGGTGTTAATTTGAATGATAAAAATGACGCCTCGACAAGTGACGATTAATTTGAATGCTAGTTGAGCAGTTTCTAAATTGAATGACAGATCTATGAAATCCTTCGACCAAAATCCTAAATTAAATACAAAATCGGGAAAATTGAATGATAATTGGCATGGCAAAGCTGATCTGCGCTAACTTAAATGCAAAGTAAATGAATTCGAATGACAAACTCGCGAATTTGGCCGGGAAATCCTATATTAAACCTGTTTTGACTGGATTGATGATCATTTATGACTGACATTGAAGTTGAAAAGGTAGCAGCTGTTTTTTGCTATTTATGTTGTTTGTTGTTGTTGATATTGTTGTTCTTTCAATAGATATTTCTATGCAGTCATCAGAAGGAGTCACGTGATGTCCAGCCCCCTAATCAAGGTTAGAAAAGGGTTCTTTATTACAAATATTACAAACGTGGGGTGGAATGATTAGGAGAGGGGGGAGAATTTCAACCCACAACACTAGTCGATATAATAGAGTTTGCTATGATATATTATATATGCCGCGCCCCCTATTTTAAAAGGGGACGTGGCACGAAGATGAGTTAACCAAGTGGGTGAAATGGGCCGTATTCATAAAACTCGAAAATGCCTAGCAATTGCTGGCAAATAGCTGGAAAGATGTTCTTCTTGTTATAATAATTAGTACATTTTCGCTTGAATAACTGTTTTCATCATCAAGCAATTGCTTGACGTGGCTTGAATTTTAATAAGCCAGTCATGATAGAATGGCTGTTTTTCCTTGAATTTATACAAAATATCTATCAAAATACACCAGCCGTTATTTTTGCATATTACATTTTCTCACCTGCTTTCTTTCAATTTCCAATTGCAGAAATTCAATAAGATATAATGTAAAAATATAAACACTGTATCACGGTTTAGAATCCTCTCTTCAGAATATTTGAAAGTTTGCACGGATAAACTACTTTTTTTCTTAATGACCGTGTGCCTCGGAAAAGGCATGCACTGTATTTATCAAGGATATGTATATTGCTTGTTATTCCAAATGTGACATGGGCATGTCGGGTTAATCGCTAGTTTTATAATTACGACCCATTTTCTTAACACGTTTAAGCCACCACCTCGCCAGGTTTGGTCGGTGCAGCAGCTGCTTGTTGGTTGTACGGGGCAGCAGGAGCCTGGTTGTACGGGGCACCAGGAGCTTGGTTGTACGGTGCACCAGGAGCTTGGTTGTAGGGAGCTGGAGCAACAGGCTGGCCAGCAGGGGGATACGCCTGCTGAACGTTGTATGCGGGAGGGGGCTGAACGATTCCCGCCGGCTGAGTGTAGTGGCCTGTGTAGAGGCAATGGAAATTTAAGGAATTAGTAGTATACTGGTTTTTTCACTCCAATAAATCGCGATAAATAAAACGATTGTGACAAGCAGAGTTACATTGAATTTCAAAGAGAGTGAACCGAGGTTGAATCACGTTATCAATAGTGGTGCGCATTCAAAACTTTAAAAGCGCATTCATTTTTGAATAATAACAATAACTGTGAAGTATTGAAAATCGTATAATTCAAACTTATAAAATCGTTGCCAACTTTGTTTACATGCATTTGGACAAGTCCAAGGTATTTTGTCCGATAAACTACCCACCACGTTTCAAAGACTGAAGTATACTTATACAAATGTATTAAGTTGAAATCCCTTTAGAAGATTTGTTTCTGTTGGGGGCCGGGGGGAAATTCAATGAATTATTGATAATTTATTGCATTTTCTTTGTTTGTTTTATTTGTGGGAACTGCCCCCTACCATAGCCCCCGCTGTGTACGGTCATCGTTCAGTAGCAAAGCAATGGCCTAGTAACTGTGAGGCCCCAGGATCAAAACCGTGTCGATGTGCTATATTAGTGCCCTTTTGTGGGGCATTAATCATCATTACTGTCATTCATGACTTTAAGGGCGTAGGTACCCTAGTTGATAAGCATAGTAGCATACACATGCTTTAGCAGTCACGCAAAACAAACACTGGCAAATTATTATTCAATAAAATCTGAGAACATAAACTATTATCTAGATCTATTAGGAATAAATCATTATCAAAATAATTCCGTAAATTGGGGTAAACAAAAATATTCCAACTTTATGAGCAACAGTGTATATACTTGCTATCGCTTGAATTTCTTAATGAATTAATTAATGAAAAGATCGTGTTTGTTATCAAGAAACTATAAATTAAAGTTGAAACAAAAACACAAAGAATCGTGAATTACATACCTGTTGTCACAACCATCGGAGTGTTCTGTTGGGTGTACTACAAATGAAATTGAAACATTCGAAATAAATGTAAGATGAAAACCAAATAATATAATAGTGGTAATAATTGACCCTAGCTACTTCTATATAGTTTACAATACATTTCATCAATTAAAACGCTGTTGGACAGCATTATTCTGGCTTCACATCCTACAACTGTAGGGTATATCGTGGGATCGTGGCAAGAAATAATTTCAGCCAGGTACCCAATGCTTCAGCTTGATTCAGAGTAGCAAATGTATATTTGTGTTTTGCCACATGCCATTGGTTCCATGCAGGGGCGCTCATATCAATTTGCAAATGATGTCTTTCTGCAGTATAAAATGTCTGTTGTGGCATTAGGGGGCTCAAACTTACGACCTTCCTGTGTTCGTAGCTCCAGTGAAGGCATACTACTTGACTGCTATACTCAAGCATATTATACTCGAAACAGCAACAACAACAAATCCTTGGATATTTTTTGGTATTCTCCTATCTACTTTCCTACCCTCTTAAATCAGATCTTGATAAGATATCTGTTAAAAGGAGCGTCTCTGCAAAGTTTTGGACGGGACAGGTTTTAAGGGGGTATTGATGTTGACAAAAGTTTCCAAGTAAAACTGAAATATACTGACATGTTTCTAACGAGCGGAAAACAAAACAAAACAAGTCCATTACTTTTTTTTGGGGTGCAATTAGCATACAGCCGTCTTAAATTTCAACATTGCCTCATACAAAAAAGAATGAGTAGGGACGGGTACTTGCACCCCCATGCCAACTTGACTTTCGCTCACAATTCGTTATAAGGAGCTTCTCTTAAACCAAAGGAGTGAATAATTCACCTTATAATAAGTGGAAATATAGTCGAATACGCTTCAAGTATAAGTAGCTGAATTAATCTTTTGACAATGGATTTTTACCCTAATGAGTGTAGATTTTCCACACTAGCAAATGAAAAATAATATGACGAGTCCACAAAAGAGAGTGCCTGTCCACTCCTGTACATTTAGAGGGGGTTCAACAAATAACTCACCACAGTAGTGGTGGTTTGTGAAGACGAGTTGCCACAGGCCATGCCACCACAGCAGTAGGCTGAAGCCACAATGGCTACAATCATCTCGATCAGTCCAGGGATTGCCAACAGAGAGTCCGATGCGATTCTTCCCCCCTGTTAATCGAATTCGGACAGTTTAAACAAAATATATTATATATACATTTTTTCATTCCTTATACGTATTAATTTATTATTTCATTTTTTAATTACATATATTCATATATAAATGAATATTTTTTTAGATCTTTATTCATTCATGTATTGAAACATTTATTCAGAATGAAAACAAGATCATCAAAGCTATTTTGCGTCAAAATTAATAGCAGTTGAAATACATAAAATCGTTGAATCCACATTACAATGAAAAAAAATTCAATATCCTTTTGAAATCATCATAAAAACCTAATTTAGATCATAATACTGAAAAGTAGAGAGAAGGATGATGAGAGAAGTGATAACAACCCTGGGCAAAAAAAACGAACGTTTTCATGTAAAATCATTTATTGAGACAAATTTGTAATGAGTACGCTGATTCAAAATATTGATTATAATTATTGATTATTTAGCTGAAATGGTCACTTTGTGGTTAACATTTATTCTTCAATGTACACAAATCTGTCTGGCCGGATATATATTCCACTAAAGTCTTAAACACATTGTTGTCATTTTAAAACTTTAATTTGCTGATTGTTTTTAAACAGTGAATAAATATAAGATCGATCAATAAATTGTAGGTAGAATCAATTCTATACAATATTTATTATTTAATAAACCAGCCAATATTTATCGGGTAAAGCTTTTACCCCAAAAAATCAGAAATCAACTTTCTGCATGTGACTTCTGATCAGATGGAAAATCAAAGCAAAGTTTGGAAAGATAACAAGTCTGGATCTGTGTTTAGCTATCGTAGGGATATCCCAACTGGGAAAATATAATTGATCAATATACCAGGGACATAAAACATTTCACCTAAAGAATCATAGATATTGATCGATGATGTTCTTGGAGGATAGCAACTTTATCTAACAAGAATAAACCATATTGGAAATTCATTTCATGGAAGAGGGTAGGGGAAATGCATTCCAATTTTATGAAAATCATGCAGTGTATGTACATACCCTTAGTCCTCGATCGTAGCCATAGTAATAGCCATAGTCATAGTAATAGAATTGGTCACTGGTGACTCTCATTTGAATAAAGGCAACAATGGCCGTGATGATACACATCGTAAGATAGCCGATGATCTAAGAAAAGAAAGTTACAAAAAAATTCTTTGAAAAGACAACAACAGCAAAACAAAAGAATAAAGTTTATATTAGCCGATGTATTAGTTCATGGTTGTAACACATGTAGTTGCTTATTGTTGAGTGGCACTATCGTTTCCTCACCTAAAATCGATTTAACAAGTCTTTAACTGGCATTGATACAAATTGAGTGTGTGGGTTGGCTGGGATGCACGTGCGTGTGTTTGTGTGCGGTGGGTGGGTATTAGCTGATATGAACCCTCGTATACACTAGAAACGCGTTCATCTAAAGAGGGTATGGGTAATGAATATTTTTCTAAATGAGACTAAAGGAATACAAAAATATACGTACCACACAACTGTTCTTCTGCTTCGAACATATTCCCAAGATTCCGGTAGGAATGTAGAACTAGGGGAGGAGAATAAGCAACCGTCATTAAAATCGAAATTGCAAATGTAAACTGAATATTGATGTACATTGGACCTTTGTTTTGATTACTCTATTTTGTGTCACAAAGCAATCGTGCGTGGGGTATGATTACGTATAAAGTCGTAATGTAACGCTCGCACATTTCATAAGGTGCTGGGCCTAATTTTTCTCAAGTCATTGCGACAATGTTAATCATGCATGAAAACAATTGCATCCTTCAGAGAAGAAAGGACACATGGTGACTTACCAGAACACTGGCCCAGATTCCAATGGCGGCATAGCCTACTCCGGTGCCGAGGACCAACTCGGCAATGGCGACGACGATGCTCCCAATGCCGAGGGCGAGCTGCAGCCAACCAGTCGCTCTTCCGGCAGCTCCGTTAAAGTTCTGCGACACACCGCTCGACGAGTTAGGGTTCTGCACCGTGGTGGCATAGTTGACTGGTGCGGGCTGGTGGACGTAGACAGTCTGGCCCGGGACTCCGGGCTGGGTGGGATAAGACGTGGCCTGCATATCAGAGGTAACTTGCTGTGTAGGGTAAGAAGGTTTCGTATTAAAGACCGAACATGAGTTTTGAAGGCCAAATAATTGGGTTAAAACTACACTTATGGTTGCAATTGAGGACTGTAGGACAATGTTCCCACTGGACTACCAGCTCTTCACAACATTGACAAGTGAGAAAGGAGGCGAGAATTCCAGAATGTATAGGTTTGTGTTGGGTACTCCTATTTATATAAAAAAGTGATCGATTGATTGATTGAACTAGTTAAAAAACACACCAACTACCGATCAACTACCCCTAGGACAACTAATATCTTTAACAATAACTATCCGTGCAAGTACCCCAAAACAACTACCACTATAAACAATAGGCCTACCTCTAGGATAATTGATGTGATAACCCTATATTTATCTCTGGACCACTACCCTCTAGTTTTGTTTTGTCAAAGGAGGTCATGGGGTATATCCTTGTGGGGAAGTAGGCCGAGGTATCATCTAAAAACGTTTTAGGGTGATCTACTGGCAATCAACAATTTAGAAACGCTTTCGTTTACAATTTTTGTATTCATTCATTAAATGAAAATGATTTAATTTTCTTTTAGTCCAATAGTTATTTAAGTAATAGAGAGAATACAATGTTTAAGGACATATCTATTGATGCTCATTTAATAGGATCTATTACTCAATCTAAATTTATTTTCCTTTTACTTCTTTTGTTCTTCTTTTTTCCCGTCTATCCTTCTCTTTCGTTTCCCTTTTTTGTTGTCTAGGTGTGTACCGTTCTATAAGTCGTATACGACACAAGCCTATATGCCTTAATAATTTATCTCTGCCTTTTCTAAACTGTTAATCTCTTGAGTTTACTAATGTCATTATATAGCAGAAAATAAATTCAATTTAATTATTGTGTTATCCTCTCTAAACTGATCAACTTTAATGAATTAAAAATAAGAATATAAATCTGCAACATGTAGAAAAGAATATTAAATCATCACTTGTACACAATGCAACGCTCCCATACAGAAATGCTCTAATTATAGCATATGGCGTCATAGCGCATTGCCATTGTAGTATGACGTATGCATTTACAATAAAATGCATTGTTTGTACTTGAATTCAAAATGATATGCATGAACAGAGACAAAGAAAAAGAGGAAGAGAGACAGAGAGACAGAGAGAGAGAGAGAGAGAAGGGCGGAGGTGGCAATAGTTGAATAAAGAAAATGGTTTGGTCATTAAAATCTTCATATAACCCGCAGTCATATGTCTTTGAATACAGCTTTGTATGTCTCAGAGGCATAATTTGTGTTTACCGTGAAAGATAAACCAAACATTATTGCTGCATCAGCAATAAATGGACCACAATTGATTACTTAACTCATTTGTCTATATTTTCCCTTGGAAAAAAAGAAGAAGATATTTCACTAGGCTATTAAAAAAATACACATCGCCTATGGACTAAATAACATTTTGGTCAAATAGAATCAACCATGAAAAGTGGTCATTTGTATGTTCACAACAAAATTTCCTCTATGATTCACACAAGCTATGAAAACAACCTTTAATCGTAGTAAAATAAAAGCATGACAGCCATTTTTGTTTGTGTGCCAATGGATACTTTACCAACCATTGCGATCAGGTCATGCTCATTTTTATAATTCACTTCCATATGATAACAATGATTTATAATACGTCTGTCGTTTGTACCACTGTGTGTGAAGTACAGAAAGCGGAACTGTGTTTCATGAATATACGACGTACGGTTTAACAACTTGTGATGGTGATAGGAAAGATGGCGCATATTTACCTGCATGCGATGTTTAACCATAGGTTTATGAGGTGATAGAGGGCCTTACCACAGCCATATATTAAGAAAAAGGATATAGATAAACATGCTATTTTCATGTTTTTTCATCTGCTGCTCATAATTGTTCTTCCAAAGTATATATATATTTCTCGTACAATTCGTATTCATTTTGATTCTATTATTCTGTTTTTATTTTCTGTGATTTCCATTCATATCATTTCGTTTTATAATATTATTATACTAGAGCGTCTCTACATAGCCTTCAACTATGAAAAGCGGCCACTATCTCGGTGAAGAATAGTGAAAACGAAACGTAACCACAAGAAGACTTCCTAAATTGCTCGGCTACAAACATGTCAATGATTTTATTATTGTATCTCTTTTCTTTGTACCTTTCATAATATCAAACGACTTGATCTGGTGCATAATGTTTCTTTCTAAAGCGCTCTGTTTGACATCAAATGTCTTTTAACCCTAATAAGGCCGGGGGGGGGGGGCATCATGCCCCCCCCCCTCCACGATTTTTCTGATTGTTCGGGAACGCATAAGGATGGCGCCCCGCCACTCGCTGACTATTTTCTTTCGAGTCTTGCGCAACTTTTAAAAGAATTCTTTTGAAAATCTGACCTACGGTTACTAGGTCACGTGACCTTTTGTCTTTGCATGTCAGCCCGAAAATAGCTCATTTTCGTGATTTGTGTACAAAACATATGGAAAAGTCATTTTTCCTAAAAACAGATCAAACATGGGTTATTGGGTCTTGTTTCAAGTTTAGGTGGTTGTTTTGGGAGTCAAAATAGTTGAATTGTAGTTAAAAATGAAATAAAATAACAAAAGCAATAAAATACATAAGTTTAAAAAACACTGAAATACATAACAAATTATCAAAACAAGGGATAACATAAGGAATAAGCTGGCTCTTCCTAATTTTTTTGTCGTATTATTATTCAGAATGGTCTAATGAATATATGTAGTGAAAAAGAATGCCTAAATATGAATAATATATGATTTATGGGTAAAAATGTGATTTGTACGACCTTATTTGCATAAAATACCATAAATGTGCAAATGAGTGAATTTAAAAAAAAAAAATCGCGGAGATCGGCCGCTTCACGGCCGAGATCTTATGGGGGGGGGGGCATAATGCCCCCCCCCCCAGGCCGTACTAAGACCTCAAATAGCCCGGCCTTTTTAGGGTTAAGGCGCCTACATGACTAGTCATACATTCATAAATTACAACGTATACATTACAGGCTATACATTACCAGTAAAAGCTTTGGTAATTAACTTATTAACATATGTAAGTTAGTAGGTCTGAGTTAACAGAGCTACTCTACAGTGAGCAGGGTTGGGGATGGATGCTCTCCGGTGCAAAATATTGTGCAAAAATGGAAGGAAAATTTCAAAGACCAAGATGTCAACAAATCCCCATAGTTCTCCTTATCTGTAACCAAGGGGAGGTGACTACCATTCATACACCGAAATGGATATATTTCAACATACATTCAACAACATACAACATACAGATATAAACAACAACAATGCGTTGAAAGGTAAACGGAGCCAGCAACTTGAAGAAATTCATTCGTGTACAGTGTACAAATGGGACAGGCCTATTGCTAAATGGAAATCTCTTGTACAAAACTAAACTAACCCAACCCTACACAGTTAAACGATGACCGGAATGGTGCTGATACGACTCTGTACTGGACAATTTAAATGAATGCCATGACAACGGATTATCATTCCGTCTAGCACCAGCATGTTAAACAGTCACAATGAAGTGAGTGTTATTTTCGGCAAACATGTAATGCTTATTTGGTCCCAAATCTTAATAATGATCTGGAATACACGAGTATACCTATTTCATTCAGTAATTACAGAGATTTAAAGATTTGCAAGCCTTTCCTACACCATGAACCTTCTGAACTGACCTATCATAACAAATAGCAAATAATTCACAACGACCTTTCATAATTACTAATATAATGCAATACGATTTCTTAAACTCATTGGAAGCGCATACGGTTATTAAGACTCCTCGTTTGATATTACGTACTTCCTGAGAATTCTCCTTCATCAGAGTCATATCAAATCGGGGAGAACAACACCTGATGTACAATTCGCATCCTCGCCATTTACATAACTATGTACCTAATATTTCCAATAAGCCTACATACATGTAACCATCAACAAAATGGCGACTTAAGGTAAAATTAGAAATGATAATGATCTCATGATTTAAATCATATCAGCAGTAAGATAATACTACGCAGCATTCATTAATTCTATTACAGTCAAAACAAACTCGAAATATATACGGATAAAAGAACAGATGAAACTTACTTTGGGTGCGTGTTGAAAATGTCCGCCTTATTAAAACCAAGTCCTTTTATGAGGCTGTATATAAATCGCATACACTACAGCAGATATTATAAAAATACTGCGAGCGGTATTTACAATAGAAAAATGGATTCCTGTTGTGGATGGTGTGGGTGCTTTTATACTGACGTATTCAAGCAAATATTTGATGAAATGGAATTTATGGGTAAAAGCGAATAAACATTGGACGTATGATCATTGTAGCGGGCGCTCGACCAGCGGTAAATTCATTTGAAATAACATTTTTAAATATGATTCCAGATATATCTTATCAATCCCCTTTGATTTGATTTCAAAATTCGAGAGTAGAGGTAATTGTATTGTTTCCCACTACATCAAACTTCGTGAATGTATGAAGTATTGCAATCGCTGATCTTCTCCAGACCCCCTCCCTCTCTTTGTCTCTATTTCTTATATCCATTGCTCTGTCTTCCTCTGTCTCTCTATTTCTGTCCCACTCATTCCCTCATCCTTTATATCTAAATCCCATTCCTCTCTTTTTTTCTTGGTGTGTGTCTGTGTATATGTCCCTTTCCCTCTCTTACCCTTTGTTTCTTCCCGCCATTCCTCTCTCTTTTTCGGTTTCTTCATTTCAAATATTCCTGGTCCCTCACTCTTTCTCTCTTTCAATCTCTTTTTGTCCCTCTCATCTCCTTTTCTCATTTTCCTCCATTCATTTCACTCTTTTTTTTCTTCTTCTCTCTCTCTCTCCCTCTCTCTCTCCGTTGGTCGAGTAAGCAATGACGGGTTAATACCGATTGATCAAATTATAAAAGTTTATTGTAAAGATGATACGTTTACCTCCGGTTATACCTCTGAATGATACGACATACGATTAAGTGCTATCTTTTCAATAAGTAAGAATCATGTAAAAAGATATTATAATTTTATTGTTTTGGTTAGTTGGGTGATGCATCACCCATTTTTAACATACTGTCATATTGAAAGCGGTCAATGGCCCGCTTTCAGCATGTCCAATGTGTCAAAATTATAAATAGGTTTTCCCGGACATTTTAACACTTTTTTTCAATCAAAGTCATACTTTTTTGTTCAATGTTTATCCAGAAACTCCCTAATCTTGCACATCTCATGGTCAATTTCGTCTTCGGTCATTTATCTTCGAACTTTGTCAAGTATATTTCATCAATTTGCATTCAATTTCGTGAAAGTCAAATATAGTTCCAAATCCTCGACTGCCAACATACAAATTGCCTTCATCATTTGCAATCGATTTCGTTAAAGCGTCATTCATTATAAGGTCTCGTCCTTGCGACAAATTTAAATGAGGCTCTCTTGTTTAAAAATTGATAGCACAAAAGGGAATTTGGTTATCACATTCTGCAGCGGACCGTGAGGTGAGACGAATTCGAATGAAACCGGACGAAAATGAATGGGCAATTATTGAAATTGATCAACCATCGACTAACTTGAATGCCAAATGACTAAATTAACTTTAATTTGTACGATTCCTACAACGAATCTAAAGTGCACAAAGTTAAATTTGAAAAGAAAAAAGTTTAAATTGACGTAAAATTGTATATTTAGATAATTGTGCTTAATACATAGCTTCACTATTCTAATTAACAAATCTTTACAAATGTAAAATATCCATCTTTATTTAAAAAAGGTAAATCCTTCACTGAATAAGGACACTGGCCAGTGATCTTAAGGCAGCAGAGAGCAAGAAACTGTGAGAATAATCACATGGCTTGGGAAAGTCATTTAGGTTGGTAGATTCTCAAACTACATGTTAAGCAAAACATGTGTTATTTACACTACCTAAGTAAAATTGTGCTTTCAACCTTGTCCTGTGGCCTTAGTGAAGTGTAAGGTCGCTGGGGATATTCTGATTTTCTCGATTTATATACTTATATATATATAATGTCGCCAGCCCTTGAGAGGTCTGTCAGATAAGTTGCATTCAGCTCGTGAATATTGCACGAGTTGAAGACGAGTGCACGATATATGCTAGCTAAATTCAATATTTCTGATATACTACGAAAGGAAGCCAATATTATTATTGAACATTAAAAATTGAACTACGTAAAATATAAATGACTGAAAGGGTCACTTTTTAATAATGTTTGCATTCTTTAAAATTTTGTATAAAGTAAACATTTAAAGTACAGCTGCTCAAAAAATATATCTATAAAAAAGAAAGATAAAGAAATATGAAAGATGTCTTCTACAATACGTGCCATGTAAGATGTGAGAATTCAGCTTAATGTACAAGGCCTCATATTTTCAGCGTAGTTTCAGCAAAGATCAATTGTACACAAACATTGTTTCACTTTAAATCCCCTTGTTGTCATTTATCTTCATCAACTAAACTAATTAACGAATTGATTACTTCCTAAATGACAGTCAAAAGATCGAAAGGCATAACATTAATATATCATCAGGTAAAAAAGATGTATTGGTAATTGAAGATATATTCCACTACAATTCAGGCAACTAGATAAAGGCTACTTGTTTTAAAGGTAATAGTGATACAGAATCATCACACGATTTTAATCCATATCAAAGTTAAATCAAGCATTCATCCATTTTTTTAAATTACAATTTCAAATGTTCTTGTTTGGTCTCCTGAATTAATATTTAGATGTTTAATAAAGCGATTGGGAAAATTATCTCATTTTAAAAATTTCAAATGCGTATATGCATTTTCATCTACCACCTGGTTACATATTGTTCGTTCTATAATATTTCGCGATGTTTCCATAATTAATATTAAACCTGTTCTAACTGGATTGATGATCATTTGTGGCTGACATTGAAGTTTAGAAGGTCGTACACCCACAACAAAAAGTGAGTCATTTGACACATTTAAGCATAATTTTCGTGAGTCAGGTGTAAATTGACTCATTAGTAACAACCAATGAGTCTCTATTGACTCATTTATATTTCACCAGTGTGTCAATCATGAGCTGACGCATTTGCAAAATGCTTCGACTGACTCACATGGTCGTAAAAAATGAGTCAAGATCGACATAAGAGCATTTTAGAAGAAAAAAGTGAGTCAACTTGAAAGTGAGGCTGTATGCATGCGCGCGCATGCTTTCGTGACGTCATCCAAAATGCGCATTCTCGAGCCATATTTGAATTCCCGATCGACGACGCGACGTCGCCATCTTATATCTTGGATTCAGAAGAGTTTTGACTGCAGCTAGTGAAAAATTGGTACGCATAATTATTCATATGGTTTTAAACGATGATTTTTATGACTGGATTCGTGGGCTGAATCTTCTGATTATTATACAAATGATGCATGCGTTCATTTTACGATATCCGCACTCGAGTTGATGAGGCTGTGTGTAACTTAACTATAGATTCTCACTATGAACATGACAGACAATGAAAGCGGACAAAATATACAGTTCCTCAGGAAAACAAAGGAACATCCCTTCACTGCTATTATGTAAAAATGTGTAGAACAGGTGAATATGCATGTGACACCTGTTCTACACATTTTTACATAATAGCAGTGAAGGGCTGTCCCTTTGTCTACCTGAGGAACTGTATATTTTGTCCGCTTTCATTGTCTGTCATGTTCATAGTGTCTACTGTATCGCACGAAGCCGTGTCGAATGAAAACATGCATGATCTTGCATCATTGTTTTATACAACGAAACTCCTAGATCCTTGTTATTTGATGTAAAACTAATTAATTCAAGATTGTTTCGTGACAGTATGGGTGACAAATAAATCTCAAGTTAAGGCTTAATTTAGTGCGTACAAAGTAGATTTTTCAGATTCGGGTAGCGGGACCACCGATTACATCGCTAAAATGTGATATTTTAGGATATATTTTCCATTGCAAATGTGGACAGTGACTCTGGCATGGTATGGTATGTGTGTGATAGGCCTAGGGAGTAGGGGGGTCTATGTCATGATGCATCCACAACAAAAAGTGAGTCACCCTTACTCAAATTGATGAGTCACTGGTTTGTCCGTACAGCGAAACACTTGAAGGATCATGTGAGTCACTATGACTCGATACAAATGAGTCTTATTTATCTAAGACTCACTTGAAGTGAGTCTTAGAGACTCATTTGTATCGAGTCATAGTGACTCACATGATCCTTCAAGTGTTTCGCTGTACGGACAAACCAGTGACTCATCAATTTGAGTAAGGGTGACTCACTTTTTGTTGTGGGTGTAGCTGTTTTTTGCTATTTATGTTGTTTGTTGTTGTTGATATTGTTGTTCTTTTAATAGATCTTTCTATGCAGTCATCAAGAGAAGTCACGTGATGTCCAGACCCCTAATCAAGGTAAGAAAAGGGTTCTTTATTTAGGGTTCACTTATTTTACCTTAATCCCACAGCACTAGTCGATATGATAGAGTTTGCTATGTTATATTATGTAAGCCACACCCCCTATTCTAAAGGGGACGTTACACGAAGATGAGTTAACCAAATGGGTGAAATGGGCCGTTTTCATAAAACTAGAAAAAGCATAGCAATTGCTGGCAAATAGCTGGAATGACGTTCTTCTTGCTAGAATAATCAGTAATTTCTTGCTTGAATAATTGTTTCGTCATAAAGCACTGGCTTGAATTGTAATAATCCTGTCATGATAACATGATTGTTTTCCATGACTTAACGCATAATATCTATAAAAAAATACCCTCACACCCTCTTTCTCTGAATTACCAATTGCAGAAATTCTAAAAGAAATGATGTAAAATTATAAACACTGTATCATGGTTTAGAATCCAAACTACTCTCTTCAGAAAATTAGAAAGTTTGCAGGAATAAACTACTTTTTTTTTAATGACCGTGTGCCTCGGAAAAGGCATGCACTGTATTTATCAAGGATACGTCTATTGCTTGTTATTCCAAATGTAAGCATGGGCATGTCGGGTGACTGCTAGTTTTATAAATACGACCCACTTTCTTAACACATTTAAGCCACCACCTCGCCAGGTTTGGTCTGTGCAGAAGCTGCTTGTTGGTTGTACGGGGCACCCAGAGCTTGGTACTGCGGGGCAGCAGGAGCTTGGTTGTACGGGGCAGTAGGAGCTTGGTTGTAGGGAGCTGGAGCAACAGGCTGGCCAGCAGGGGGATAGGTCTGCTGGGCGTTGTATGCGGGAGGGGGCTGAACGATTCCCGCCGGCTGGGTGTACTGACCTGTGTAGAGACAATGGACATTTAACGTAGTATACTTTTCCTTTTACTCCAATAAATCGCGATAAATAGCCCGATCGTAAAAAGCAAAGTTACATTGAAATTCAAAGAGAGTGAACCGAAGCTGGATCACGTCATCAATAGTGGTGCGTATTCATTTTATAATAATAACAATCACTGTGAAGTATTGCAAATCTTATAATTCAAAGTTACAAAATCGTTGCCAACTTTGTTTACATGTATGTGGAAAAGTTCAAGGTATTTTGTCTGATATGCTACCGACCATATTTCAAAGACTGAAGTATACGTAAAGAATGTATCAAGTTGAAATCCCTTCTAGCTGGGATCTAACCAGTTTCCAAGGTGAATTGATAGTTGCTATTTTGTTACATTACACAATGTTGAGAGATATTTGGGACACATGATTAAACTTGCCCACATTTCACCCAAATTTAGCATTTTAATTAAAAACAGTTTACCAAAATTAGGCATAATTTTACCCCAAACTTAATACAGATTCAGTGTGAGTGATTCTTAAAACTACTGATGACCATAATTTCTTTTCAGGACAGTTTCAGCGGATCACACACTTATAACTAAGTGTGTATGATATATTGTATTTATCATTTCAGCTGGTGGACCATTTCAAACGTCATACGGTTCGAACTCTATTTAATTTAGCTCTGTGATATTCCTAGTTTCAAAGTATATACTTGCTATCGCTTGAATCCCTTTATGAATTAATAAATGAAAATATCATGTTTGTTATCAAGAAACTATAAATTGAAGTTAAAACAAAAACACAAAGAATCGTGAATTACATACCTGTTGTAACAACCATCGGAGTGTTCTGTTGGGTGTACTACAAATGAAATTGAAACATTTGAAATAAATGTAAGATGAAAACCAAATAATATAATAATGGTAATAATAGACCCTAGCTACTTCTGTATAGTTTACAATACATTTCATCAATTAAAACGCAGTTGGACAGCATTATTCTGGCTTCACATCCTACAACTGTACGGTACATCGTGGGATCGTGGCAAGAAATAATTACTGTCAGGTACCCAATGCTTCAGCCTGATTGAGAGAAGGAAATGTATACTTAATAAATATACATTTGCTACTAAAATGTTTTGCCACATACCATTGGTGCTATGCAGGGGCGCTCATATCAATTTGCAAATGATATCTTTCTACAGTATCAAATGTCTGATGTGCCATGAGGGGGCTCAAACCTACGACCTTCCTGTGTTCGTAGCTCCAGTGAAGGCATACTACTTGACTGCTATACTCAAGCATATTATACTCGAAACAGCAACAACAACAAATACTTGGATCTACTTTCCTACCCTCTTCAATCAGATCTTGATAAGATATCTGTTAAAAGGAGCGTCTCTGCAAAGTTTTGGACGGGACAGGTTTTAAGGGGGTATTGATGTTGACAAGAGTTTGCAAGTAAAACTGAAATATACTGACATGTTTCTAACGAGCGGAAAACAAAACGAAACAAGTCCATTACTTTGTTGTTGTTGTGCAATTAGCATACAGCCGTCTTAAATTTTAACATTTCCTCATACAAAAAAAGAATGAGTAGGGGCGAGTACTTGCACCCCCATGCCAACTTGACTTTCGCTCACAATTCGTTATAAGGAGCTTCTCCTATTACTACCAAAGGAGTGAACAATTCACCTTAAATGGAAATATAGTCGAATACGCTCCAAGTATAAGTAGCTGAATTAATCTTTTGACAATGGATTTTTACCCTAATGAGTGTAGATTTTCCACAATAGCAGATGAAAAATAATATGACGAGTCCACAAAAGAGAGTGCCTGCCCACTCCTGTACATTTAGAGGGGGTACAACAAATAACTCACCACAGTGGTGGTGGTTTGTGAAGACGAGTTGCAACAGACCATGCCACCACAGCAGTAGGCTGAAGCCACAATGGCTACAATCATCTCGATCAGTCCAAGGATTGCCAACAGAGAGTCCGATGCGATTCTTCCCCCCTGTTAATCGAATTCGGATAGTTTTTTTTAATATATTATATATACATTTGTTTATTCCTTATACGTATTAATTTATTCTTTAATTTTTTCTTTTTTCTTTAGATATTTATTAATTCATGTATTTAAACATTTATTCAGAATGAAAACAAGATCATCAAAGTTTCTATGCGTCAAAATTAAAAACAGTTGAATTACATTAAAATCGTTGAATCCACATTACAATTTAAAAAAATCAATATCCTATATGAAATCATCATACAAACCTTATTTAGATCATAATACTGAAAAGTAGAGAGAAAGATGATGAGAGAAGTGATAAAAACCCTGGTCAACGAAAAACCAACGTTTTAATATGTAAAATCATTTATCGAGACAAAATTTGTAATGAGTACACCCCGGATTCAAAATATTGATTATAATTATTCAATATTCAGCTGAAAATCGATCAATAAATTGTAGGTAGAATCAATTCAATACTTTATTTATTATTTAATAAACCAGCCAATATTTATTGGGTAAAGCTTTTACCCCAGAAAATCCGAAATCAACTCTCTGCATGCGATTTCTGATCAGATGGAAAATCAAAGCAAAGTTTGGAAAGCTAAAAAGTCTGGATCTGTGTTTAGCTATCGTTAGGATATCCCAACTGGGAAGATATAATTGATCAAAATACCAGGGACATAAAACATTTCATCTAAAGAATCATAGAGATTGATCGATGATGTTCTAGGAGGATAGCAACTTTATCTAACAAGAATAAACCATATTGGAAAATCATTTCATGGAAGAGGGTAGGGGAAATGCATACCAACTTTATGAAAATTATGCAGTGTATATACATACCCTTAGTCCTCGATCGTAGCCATAGTAATAGCCATAGAAATAGGGATCACTGACGATTCCTGCCCCAATGGCGCCAGCAATCATTTGAATAAAGGCAACAATGGCCGTGATGATACACATCGTAAGATAGCCGATGATCTAAGAAAACAATTTCTTTTTTAATAACTCTTTGAAAAGACAACAATAGCAAAACAAAAGAAAACAAGTTTATATTAGCCGATGTATTATTTCATGGTTGTAACACATAGTTGCTTATTGTTGAGTGACACTATCGTTTCCTGAGCTAAAATCGATTTAACAAGTCTTTAACTGGAATTGGTACAACTTGAGTGTGTGGGTTGGCTGGGGTGCACGTGCGTGTGTTTGTGTGCGGTGGGTGGGTATTAGCTGTAAACATATAAACCCTCGTATACACTAGAAACGCGTGTATCTAAAGGGAGTATGGGTAATGAATATTTTTCTAAATGAGACTAAAGGAATACAAAAACATACGTACCACACAAGTGTTCTTCTGCATCGAACATATTCCCAAGATTCCGGTAGGAATGTAGAACTAGGGGAGGAGAATAAGCAACCGTCATAAAAATCGAAATTACAAATGTAAACTGAATATTGATGTACATTGGACCTCTGTTTTTATTAATTTTTAAGTTAATCATGCATAAAAACAATTGCATCCTTTAGAGAAGAAAGGACACATGGAGACTTACCAGAACACTGGCCCAGATTCCAATAGCAGCATATCCTACTCCGGTGTGGAGGACCAACTCAGCAATGGCGACGACGATGCTCCCAATGCCGAGGGCGAGCTGCAGCCAACCAGTCGCTCTTCCGGCAGGTCCGTTAAAGTTCTGCGACACACCGCTCGACGAGTTAGGGTTCTGCACCGTGGTGGCATAGTTGACTGGAGCGGGCTGGTGGACGTATACAGCCTGACCCGGGACTCCGGGCTGGGTGGGGTAAGACGGGGCCTGCATATCAGGGGTAACTTGCTGTGTAGGGTAAGACGGTTTCGTATTAAAGACTGAACATGAGTTTTGAAGGCCAAATAATTCGGTTAAAACTACACTAATGATTGCAATTGAGGACTGTAGGACAGTTTACCCACTGGACTACCAGCTCTTCACAACATTGACAAGTGAGAAAGGAGGCGAGAATTTCAGAATGTTTAGGTTTGTGTTGGGTACGCCTATTATACAAAAAAATTAATTGAATGATTGATTGAACTAGTGTATTGGTTAAAAAAAACACCAACTACCGATCAACTACCCCTAGGACAACTAATATCTTTAACAATAACTATCCGTGAAAATACCCCCAAACAACCACCCCTATAAACGATAGGCATACCTCTAGGATAATAATTGATGTGATAACCCTATATTTATCTCTGGACCACTGCTCTCTAGTTTTCTTTTGTGCAAGGAGGTCATGGGGTATATCCTTGTGGGGAAGTAGGCCGAGGTATCATCTAACAACTGTTTAGGGCCGGGGTGATCTACTGGCAATCAACAACTTAAAAACGCTTTCGTTTGCAATTTTTGTAATTATTAATTAAATGAACATGAGTTACTTTTCTTTCAAGTCCAATAGTTATTTAAGTAATAGAGAGAATACAATGTTTAAGGACTTATTTATTGATGCTCATTTAATAGGATCTCTTACTCAATCTATATTTATTTTCCTTTTACTTCTTTCTCTTTCTTTTTCTTCGTCTATTCTTCTCTTTCGTTTACTTTTTTTTTTTAGGTGTGTACCGTTCTACATGTTGTATTCGAAGCTATCCTTTATGCTTCATTAATTTATCCCTGCTTGTTTTATACTGTTAATATTCTCTCTAATTTACGTATGTCATTATATAAGTGTACAAATGTTTTACTTGAGTATTTTGTTGATATAGAAAAAGAAATTCAATCGAATTATTGTGTTATCCCCTCTATATCTGAACTGATCAATTTTAATAAATAATAAGTTAGAATATAAATCTGCAACATATAGAAAAGAATATCAAATCATCACTTGCAAACAATGCACCGCTCCGATGCAGAAATTTCAACGAAAGATGAAATCATCTGTAATTATAGCATATGGCGTCATAGTGCGTTTCCATCGTAGTATGACGTATGCAGATCATAACGAGTACACAAGTGCACTCGAGTGTACTACATGCATTCTTTGTAGAATTCAATATAATATGCATGAACATATAGAGAGAGAGAGAGAGAGAGAGGGGGGGGGGCGGAGGTGGCAATAGTTGACTGGCAATAAATACAAATTGTTTGGTCATTAAAATCTTCATATAACCCGGAGTCCTATGTCTTTGAACACAGCTTTGTATGCCTCAGAGACATAATTTGTGTTTACCGTGAAAGATAAACCAAACGCTACTGCTGCAGCAGCAATAAATGGACCACAATTGATTACTTAACTGATTTGTCTATATTTTCAGTTGAAAAAACAAAAAACGATATTTCAGTAGGCTATTAAAACAAATACACATCGCCTATGGACTAAATAACAGTTTGGTCAAATAGAATCAACCTTGAAAAGTGGTCATTTGTATGTTCACATAATTATTTCCTCTATGATTCATACAAGCTATGAAAACATCCTTTAATAGTAGTAAAATAAAAGCATGACAGCCATTTTTGTTTGTGTGCCAATGAGGCAGCCTTGGATACTTTACCAACAATTACGACTGGGTCATGCACAATGGATTATTTATAATATTTGTCTGTTGTGTGTACCACTGTGTGGAAAGTACAGAAAGCGGAACTGTGTGACATGAATATACGACGTACGGTTTAACAGCTCGTGAAGGCGACAGAAAAGATGGCGCATATTTACCTGCATGCAATATGTAACCATAGGTTTATAAGACGATGGAGAGCCTTGCCATCGCCATTTATTAAGAATAAATAAATGGATAAACATGTTCGTTTCATGACCTATCATATGTTGCTCATAATTGTTCTTTCAAAGTATATATTTCTCTTGTTCGTATTCATTTTGATTTTATTATTCATGTTTTTCTTTCATTGATTTTCTTTCATATCATTTTGTTTTAATATATTATTATTCTTAAACGTCTAAACATGGCCTTCAACGCTGAGAATCTTCCACTATCTCGGTGAAGAATAGTAAGACAAAACGTAACCCCAAGAAGACTTTCTAGTTTGATCGGATAAAAACATGGCAGTGCTTCTATTATTGTATCTCTTTTCTTTGTTTTCAGGATTTCAAACGACTTGATCTCAGACTGGTGAATAAATAATAGTGAAATAATGTACATTTCTAAAGCGCTCTGTTTGACATCAAATGTCTTTTAAGGCGCCTACATAACTAATTATACATTCATAAATTATAACTAATAAATTACAGGCTAAACATTACCAGTAGAAGGTTTGGTAATTGAATTGTTCACACATGTACCTAATTATACACAATTAGAAGGTCTGAGTTAACAGAAGCTACTTTGGAGTGAGCATGGTTGAGGGTGAATGCTCTTCGGTGCAGAATATTGTGTAAAAATGTAAGGAAAATTTCAAATACCAAGATGTCAACAAATCCCCATAATTCTACTTATATGTAACCACGGGGAGGTGACTACCATTTATTCACCGAAATCGATATATTTCAACATACATTTAACAACATACAACATACAGATATAAACAACAACAATGAGTTGAAAGGTAAACGGAGCCAGCAAAAAATTCATTCGTTACAGTACGGAAAATGGGAAATGGTTACTGGTGGTAAATAGAAATCTCTCGTACAAAAGTAAACCTCACCCTACACAATGAAAGGATGACTGAAATGGTGCTGATATGATTCAGTACTGAACATTTTAAATGAAATGTCATGGCAACTGATTATCATTCAGTCTAGCATTATCATTTTATACAGTCATAAAGGAGTGAGTAATATTTTCGGCGAAATTGAACACTTATATTGTCCCAAATCTTCATAATGATCTGAAAAACATGAGCATACCTATTTCATTCAGTAATTACAGAGGTATCAAGATTTGCAAGTCTACGCTGCATCATGATTTTTTGAACTTACCCATCATAACAAATTACAAATGATTCACGACGACCTTTACTAATTACTTATACAATAAGATTTATAAACCGATTGGAAGCACATACGGTTATTATGACTCCTTTTTTGATATTGCGTACTTTCTGAGAATTTTCCTTGATCAGAGTCATATCAAAATGGGGAGAACCACACCTGATGTACAATTCGCATCCTCGCCATTTACATAACTGTGTACCTAATATTTCCAATGAGCCTACATAATTATATGTACCCTTCAACATAAAGGCGACTTAAAGTAGAATAATAAATGATAATGATCTCATGATTTGAATCATACAGCAGTAAGATAATACTACATAGCATTCATTAATTCTATTCCAGTCAAAACAAAATCGAAATAAATACGGATAAAAGAACAGATGAAACTTACTTTAGGTGCGTGTATAAAATGTCTGCCTCAAACCAAGTCCTTTTATGACGCAGTATAATCGCACACACTACAGCAGATATTATAAAAATACTGCGAGCAGTATTTACAATAGAAAAATGGATTCCTGTTGTGGATGGTTTGAGTGCTTTTATACTGACGTATTCAAGCAAATATTTGATGAAAAGGAATGCCTAGGTAATGGGGAATAAACATTGGACGGATGATCAGTGTAGCGGGCGCTCGACCAGTGGTAAATTCATTTTTAATATATAACATGTTGAAATATGATTTCATACATTTTTTATTAATCCCCTTTGGTTTGATTTCAAAGTTCGAGAGTAGGGTTATTTTATTGTTTCCCACTACATCACACTTCGTGAATGTATGAAATGTTGCGATCGCTGATCTTCTCCAGGCTCCTCCCTCTCTTTGTCTCTCTTTCTTGTCTCTATTCTTCTGTCTTCCTTGGTCACTCTATCTCAATCTCTCTATCTTTTTTCCCACTCATTCCCTCATTCTCTATATCTAAATCCCATTCCTCTCTTGTTTTCTTGGCGTGTGTCGGTGTCCCTTTCCATCCCTCTGCTTCTTCCCTCCATTCCCCTCTCTCTCTCGGTCTCTCTCTCTCTCTCTCTCTCTCTCGGTCTCTCACTCTCTCTCTCTCTCTCTTTCTTTCTCTCTTTGTCCCTCTCATCTCCTTTTCTTCTCCTTTTTTCTCCATTCATCTCAATTTTATCTCTCTTTTCTCTTTCGCTCTCTCTCTCTCTCTCTCTCTCTCTCTCTCCGTTGGTCGAGTTAGCAATGACGGGTTAACACCGATTGATCAAATTATAAACGTTTATTGTAAAGATGATACGTTCACCTCCGGTTGTACCTCTGTGAATGTTAACAAGCATTAGACATTCGATTAAGTGTTATTTGTCAATAAGTAAGAATCATGTATACAATTGGTATAATTGTATTGTTTTGGTTAGTTGGAGAGGGGGGGGGGGGGGGGGAAGCATCATCCATTTTTATCATACTGTCATATTGAAAGCAGCCAATGGCCTTCTTTCAGCATGTTCAATGTGTCATCGTTGTTTTGTATTGAACATACAAAATTGAACTAACTGAAATTTAAAGAAATGGTTTATAAAACGATTGTGAAATTTTTGTCAAATGCAATATACTTTTTCATCTACAACTTGCCTGGTCACAAATGTTTAGTGCTGTAATATTCAGCGATGTTTCCTTTATTAAATCTGTTCTATCTGGATTTATGGTCATTTGCGATTGACATTGAAGTTGAGAAGGTCGTTGCTGTGTTTTGTTATTTATGTTGTTTGTTGTTGTTGATATTGTTGTTCTTTCAATAGATCTTTCTATGCCCTCATCAAGGGAATTCACTTGATACCCAGCCCTCTAATCAATGTAGGAAAGTGTTCTTTATTTGTAACATGGGATTGGAATAATGGGGAGGGGAGAATTTCAGCCTCGCAAAATAAATAGAGAACACTTATCTTACCTTCATCCCACAGCACTAGTCAATATAATAACATTTGCGATGTTATTTCATTTAAGCCCCGCCCCCTCCACCCGTCAATTATATTTTTAAGGGGATGTGATACGAAGATGATGTAACCAAGTGGGTGAAATGGGCCGTATTCATAAAACTAGAAAAAGCCTAGCAATCGCTGGCAAACAGCTGGAATGACGTTCTTCTTGCTAGAATAATAAGTAACTTCTTGCTTGAATAATTGTTTCATCATCAAGTATTGAATTGACGTGGCTTGAATATTAATAATTCTGTTTAGAACATCATGAATGACGTTCTTCTCGCTAGAATAATCAGTAATTTATCGTTTGAATAATTGTTTCATCATCAAACATTTTGCTCTTCTATCAAAATAGATCAGACGTTATTTTCGCATAAAACATTTCATAACCTTCTTTTAATCTTTTAATCACCAACTGCAGAAATTAGATTACAAAAGATGTCAAATTATAAACACTGTACTACAGTTTAGAACTCAAATTACTCTCTTCATAATATCTGAAATTTTGCAGGGATAAACTACGTTTTCTCTTAATGTTCGTGTGTCTCGGAGTAGGCTTGTATTTTATTGATCAAGCATATAGCTATAGATTATTATTCCCAATTTAAGCGTTTGCATGTCGGGGTAATTGCTAGTTTTACCAATACAATCTATTTTCCTAACACATTTAAGCCACCACTCCGAGAGGTTTGGTCTGTGCAGCAGCTGCTTGTTGGTTGTACGGGGCAGCAGGAGCCTGGTTGTACGGGGCACCAGGAGTCTGGTTGTACGGGGCACCAGGAGCCTGGTTGTACGGGGCAGCAGGAGCCTGGTTGTACGGGGCAGCAGGAGCCTGGTTGTACGGAGCAACAGGAGCCTGGTTGTTCGGGGCACCAGGAGCCTGGTTGTTCGGGGCAGCAGGAGCCTGGTTGTACGGGGCAGCAGGAGCCTGGTTGTACGGGGCAGCAGGAGCCTGGTTGTACGGAGCACCAGGAGCCTGGTTGTACGGGGCACCGGGAGCTTGGTTGTAGGGAACAGGTGCAACAGGCTGGCCAGCAGGGGGATACGCCTGCTGAACGTTGTACTGGCCTGTGTAGATACAATGGACATCATAGAATTAGTAGTATATTTTCCCTTTAACACCCATAAAACGCGATAAATAAACAGATTGTAAGGAGCAGAGTAACATGGAAATTCTAAGAAAGTTAACGGAAGTTGAATCAATTTATCGATAATAATGCTTTTATCCAAAAAATTAAAGGCTAATTAGTCCACTAAAAAAAATGATTTGCTTTTAATAGATAGATTTTTTCTTAAGTATGAAAAAGAATGGAACTTAGAAAATAACTACACAAATGGCCGATCTGGTTGTCAGTTTATGACGTCATTGCGTCACTATTTATCAATTGCTTTATATATTTTTATCCAAATAATTTCCCTCGTTATCACCAAAAACCCAATTTCCCCATGCCTTTTGCAAGGTTATGATTTGTATCATATTGTGTGCATGACATTTCACAAAATATTTTATGAATTTTAAAGAATTTGTACTATTTTTTTAATAATGTAAATTCATAATTAATGATTTTAATATAAATAATTTATTCAAATTCACTTTGTGTCATGATTAAACTGAAAACAATAACTCTATATTGATGCATCCACACAAACATAATATTACTATCAATAAAACTTGGATGCTGGTGTAAAGAAATACATTGTTTGTGTGGAAAGTTGGAAATTTATGTTAAAGTAAACAATTTGTGGATAGTAAGGCAATGACGTCACAGACCCATGAGTGAGTTGCCAATTTGTCCCGTGATTTCAAAGCCTTTCATTTGATTAAGATTTCATA
Organism: Strongylocentrotus droebachiensis; assembly: GCA_035222895.1. Classification (NCBI taxonomy): domain Eukaryota; kingdom Metazoa; phylum Echinodermata; class Echinoidea; order Camarodonta; family Strongylocentrotidae; genus Strongylocentrotus; species Strongylocentrotus droebachiensis. The sequence goes on along the minus strand of JAVYIG010002460.1, from coordinate 191,684 downwards.
ACTTTCTTATTAATTATCTGCTCAAACTTTTTTGATTGGTTTGTCTGATTTTTTCTGCTTTTATTAAAAGAAGTTAGTTTTCGAGTGGACTTGCCCTTTAAGCTCATTCATTTAAAAATGATAAACAAAACTGCGAGGTATTGAAAATTTTGTCATTCGAACTTGCAAAATCGTTGTTAACTTTTTGTACGTGTCCGATACGCTAACGACCATATTTTCAAAGATTGTAGTGTACCTTATTGTAACGAGTTGAAATCCATTTTAGCTTGAATCTGACCAGTAATCAAGTTGAACTGATAATTTTCAGTGTTTATCATTTGTTTAAATTCCACATGGCTTAGAAACATTTGGGACACAGTAATAAATTTGCCACATTTCATCAAAATTTAGCTTTCGAATTGAAGAGGTTTACCAAATGTAGGCATAATTATACCCCCAACAGACATTTAACACAATTGTAAGGTAGATATCTTATTACCATATAAGTACGTTTCTCTATGATTCGTAACTTTACCGAAGACCAGAATTTATTTTCAGAACATTTCAGTGGATCTCAGATGTCTATATCAGTGTGTATGAGATTAAGTATTAATCATTTCAGCTGTCGGACCATTTCAAATATTACACGGTTTAAACTATATTTATTTTAGCTCTGTGATATTCCTAGTATCACAGGCTATACCTCTTAAAGTCTGAATTCCCTTATGAATTAATTCATGAAAAGATCATGTTTGTTATCAAGTAAATATGAATTGAAATTGAAACAAAAACACAAACAGTCGTTATTTTAATACATACCGGTTGTCACAACCATCGGAGTGTCCAGTCGGGTGTACTACAAAGGAAATTGAGACAATTGAAATGCATGTAGGATGTAAAACAAAAAGTAATAATAGATCTACTTTTGTATAGTTCATAATAAATTAGATCAACTAATACGCTGTTAAACAACATGATTCTAGCTTCACCTGCCGCTGCTGAAGCGTTTATTGTGTGATCATGGCAAGGAATACATTTTATCAGGTACCCATTACTTCAGCTTGATTGAGAGTAGCAAATTTATATTTATCTCTTGCCACATGCCTTTGGTACCATGTAGGGTCGCTCATATCAATTTGCAAATGATGTCCTTTGGCAGTATTAAATATCCGTTGTGCCGTGCGGGGGCTCGAACCCGCGACCCGTGAGTTCGTAGTTCCAGTGAAGTCATTCTACTTGATTACTACTTAAGGATATTATACTGGAAACGGCGCAACGAAAATACTTGGACATTTTGTTTTACCTATGTATATACCTAAATCTACTCTTTTAAATAAGGTCTTAATCCAATATTTAGTAAAAGGGGCGTCTGTTCACAGTTTTGGACGGGACGGGTTTGAAGGGGATGGTGTTGAGGAAAGTAGACAATTTAGCTGATATATACTAACCAGCAGAACAAATCCCGGTCATTCGAAGCCATATTTATAACGAGCAGAGAGAAATAACCAAAACAAGGTCATCACTCTTTGCAATTTGTATACAGCTGTCTTTTAATTCAAAATATTCTGATTTAAAAAAGATGAGCGTGGGTGGGTACACCCCGATGCCACCTCGAACTTCGCTCACGGTTTATGTGTTCTTCCTAGGGAGTTTCTCTTAAACCAAAAGAGTGGAAGTTCACCTTCAGTGGAAATGTAGTGGAATCTGCTCCAAAGATGTGACTCTCGACAAAAGAGATTGGCAGCCATTTCTGTCTATTTAGGGGGGGGGGCCGGGGGAGGGGGGGGGGGGGGGGGGCCGGGGGGGGGGGGGGGGTACAACAGTTACTTACCATAGTGGTGGTGGTGGTTTGTGAAGATGAGTTGCAACAGGCCATGCCACCACAGCAGTAGGCTGAAGCAACAATGGCTACAATCATCTCGATCAGGCCAAGGATTGCCAACAGAGAGTCAATTGCGATGCTTCCCCCCTGTTTATCGAATTCGAATAGTTCCATTAACTATTCATCTATCTATTTATTTACTAATTCATTTATTCATTTATACATCATTTACCTATTTATTTACTTATATTTACATTGTTTAATTACCGATTCTTTCATTTATTCATGATATATATTCTTATAAAAATAATCATTTATTTATTTATTCATTTCTTCATGTATTGAAACATTCGTTCAGGATAAAAATATGATCAGCAAAGCTGATTTTCTTAATGGTCCTGATTTAAAACATACCAAGTTGAACAAAAACAGTTGACAGACAAGAAATTAAAGAAAAATCTATAAATGCACATTACAATGGAACCAAATATTATATTATATTCGACACTGATGGATTACCTGGAACATAAAACTGGGAGATATATCACTAATTTTCTGACATTATAGCAACTTTATCTATCAAGAAAAAAACATATTGTAACAATCATTTATTAAATGGAAGGGCGTAAGGAAAATGCAATCCAACTTTATGGGCAACTTGCAGTGTGTATACATACCGCTATTCCGTCATGAAGAAAGACACTGGTGATTCTTGCCCAAATGGCACCAAGAAGCATTTGAACAAAGGCAACATTTGCCGTGATGATACACATCGTAAGATAGCCGACGATCTTAGAAAACAATGATTTTAAAATAAAAAAAATTGAAAAAACAACAACAGAAAACAAACGAATAAACTATATCTTCGCGAATTACATAATGTCATGGTTGTTACATATGTACTTGCTTTAATATTGTTGAGTGACACTATCATTTCCTCAGCTAAATGGATTTAACTAGTCTATAATTGGCCTTGGAACAAAAAGAGTATGTGGGCTGGCTCGCGCGCGTGTGTATGTGTGTGTGCAGTATGTGTGTGTGTTACCTGTAAACATATTATGAGCCCTCGAATTTGCCAAAGAAACGCGTTTATATAAAGGAGTTATGGGTAAAGAATACATATTTCTAAATGAAACTTAACTAGGAATACAACAATTTACATACCACGCCAGTGTTCTTCTGCATGGAACATATTCCTAAGATTCCGGTAGGAATGTAGAACTAGGGGAGGAGAATAAGCAATCGTCATTAAAATCAAAATTACAAAAATAAACTGTTTATTGATCTTCATGTATGCAGGGCAACCCATGGTGTGTCTTTCTTATAGACTTGATCTTAATTTTAAAAGTATTATAAACAGTAAACAAATTTAGGTTGCCATTTTAACTTTCTTGTTGTTGTTCAATTTAATAGTAGATTGTGAATTTTAGTGTTTATTCCTCTCACATTTAGAGTTTTTCTGAAATTAAATAAACATTAAAACAAGTGCAAACTATTTGTTTTGTACCGTGCACTGTGTATTTCTCTTTAGACACACATCAACATATTTACATTTTAATACTGATTTGGGTATTGGCTAAATTAGATATAGTCTAGTTGAAATCTTTCTTTTTTCTCTAACCAACCTTTTTAGAGGTATTACAAAGTTATCCAATCTGTCTGTGTAAAACCTGATGCAGAATTCAGTTGAATCGCGTGATCGGGATCGAATGGTTAAAAAGTGTTTGAGGCCTCCAAAGCTATTTGTTAAATTTATCAAGTCTTTTTTTTTGGACATTTATTATGACAATTTTCAGGAAATATGAAAAACTACTAAATTTGCACGATAGAAACACAATGAAGGAGTTTTGAAAGGGTGATCATGAGCAATGACTAATTTCAACAATCTCATATTTTGTTATTCATACATCTAAAAAAAAATCATAGATTAAACAAAAAATGATAACACATGCAATTGAAATGTCAGGAAGGAGATATAAGAAGAAAAAAAGAGAGAGATATACATTGTACAGAAGAAGCTTTTTTTTTTTTTACTAGATGGCGAAATGCATGTTCATACAATGTAAATTGGATAACGAGTCCTCAAAGCAACATGATTGCAAAGACGTTTGGGAAATCATCTGACGGGAATTTTGATTACCCTATTGTACAGTGCGTATACAAAAGTTTATCCCACTTTGGTAGCTCCTAATAAAAAAAAAGTAACCTTGAATCATATGTCATGGTAAGGTTATACTGATACCTTGTCTAATTATACCATATTCGTATTATGGTGCCACGGATGACTGAGCAGCAGGATTTTCAAAAAGTGTTGTCAAAATCGTCTCTTACCAACTTAGGGCTGAGGCAATGAATGTAGGTCAAAGCTATTAGTTGAAAATAAAAGGTTATCAACTCAAACTAAAGGAATTCTCAATACAATCAAAGTGTATTGTATTCTCTTTAATATGATGATTATAATCATGAATTCATTCGCATCCTTTATTTAGGGTAGCCATTCTCATTAAGTGATACAAAATGGATGAAGTTTATTCGGGATGTTTTTTTAAATAAAATAATGAACGTCTACTATCATTTTTTGTTATACTCATCATCCTTTATGTTATTTCCTGAATAACCTTTGAGTTTTCATTCGCTATTCAAGATAAACACCTTATGCCCCTCACGCGTATGAAATGGCGCAGCGGAGAAGTAAGCAGAGAGAACTTAGATATCATGAGACACGAAGTTAGTAGGCTGTTCGAAATAAGTAAAGGCTATCCTATGGATTGTAACAAGAATTTGTGAATGCCTAAATACATTGTATCATTTTAAACAATGAAGCACTGAGGCAAGAGGCATAATTTGAATTTTCAGAGGATTTAAGACTAATGAGCACATGCATAAGGACAGATCCGCAATCGTTCCATCAACAAAAACTTGTTACAGTGCAATTTTGACAACACTTTTTAAAGACCCTGGTGCTCAGACACCTGTGGCAGAAATATTATGAATAGGGTATCATTGGACAGGAAAAATAAATTACTCTTCACTATGAAATAGATTTCAAAGTCATATTGGTTATGACTTTTTAATTAGGAGCTATCAAAGTTGGGTACAGATTTAGAATACGCACTGTTTATCCCATAGCAATCATGCATTGTGGGGGATTATTCAATAAGTCGTTGAAATGTTCGCACATTTCACGGGTGATGGGTGTGACTATTAACATTGCCTCAGGTTGATTTCCATTGCGAAAGTGTTAATCATGTAAGGAACAATCGCATACTCAAAAGGAGAAGAAAAAAGGCAAATTACCAGAACACTGGCCCAAATTCCCATGCCGGAAAAACCTACTCCTAAGCCGAGGACCAACTCAGGAATGGCGACGACGATGCACCCGATGCCAAGGGACAGCTGCAGCCAACCAGTCGCTCTCCCGGCAGCTCCGTTGAAGTTTTGCGACACACCGCTCGACGAGTTAGGGTTCTGCACCGTGGTGGCATAGTTGACTGGAGCGGGCTGGTGGACGTAGACAGTCTGGCCCTGGACTCCGGGCTGGGTGGGATAGGACGTGGCCTGCATATCAGAGGTAACTAGCTGTGTAGGGTAAGAAGGTTTGGTAAAAACTGACAAGAGTTTTAAAGATAAAAAATAGGGTAAAAAATACATTTATGGATGCAATTTAGAGCACGGGCGTCAATCAGGGGGGGGGGGGGGGGCCCAACAAAAATGTTAAAGGGTGGAGGACACATAAGGGTATGTCCCCAAAATTATGGAAGTCTTGTATTTCGTATGATAAGCTGTATGGGGCCCTACTTTTTGTAAAAGGCCCCTAGAGCACAAAATGTGTGCTCCAAATTAGGATTTTCATCAAGGCTATTAAACTTTTTCAGTTCTGTGATTGGCGAAAACTTTTATTATTATAGATTATCAACCAATTATTCGCGCGGATCTCGGTGGTGAGTGAAATGAGAGTTGATATCATCATAAAGACTGGAAAATAAACCCCTTATATGGAAATCAGGGTGGTTTAAAGATATAGAACGGTAGTGATAAAATTTAGGTTCAAGGGTTTTGGGTGCAAATGTATATTCAATATTGTTTAAATATTTCCTTCAGAGGTTTAGATGGCAATACTTCAACCTAAATTCGCGAAAAACAGAACTATATGCCAAAATGTTCAATGGTAAAGTGCATTAGCGATATCTTTTCAGGCTGGAACGATATGATAATTTACCAAATGTATAAATTAGTAGGCTGTTTTCCGGCAAACCTTGTATCATCACGTCTTAGTCAACACATATTCTTTCATATTATTATTAATAATAGCTTCCATTTCACTTTTTGAGAGGGGGGCGTTTCCAAAATTGGTCTTTACCTTTAAGACGGAAAAAGAGTTGGATCACTTTCCGGGGACACAAACAGCAGTGGTTGAGTAGTTGATTTTGTTTCCCTCATACCCGGTAGCTGATAATGGTCATATCGTAAGATTCCTTGCTACACTTTGACAAACTTACAAACGTGCATCACGTTTGTGCTACAGTGTGTACAGCATGCGCATATATAGACTTTCAAAATGACCCCAAAGCAAGTATTTTTGTCGAAGCTCCAAATCACATCCTGAGTAAGTATATCTGGGAGGTTTCCCGACCCTAAACAAGTATGTCCTTTATCATTTATAGCACGGGTGGCCAACCCGCGGCCCGCGGGCCGCATGCGGCCCGCGAGCTTTTCTGGTGCGGCCCGCGGAGCATTGAAGAAGTGATAATAAAAATAGCTCATAAATGAAATGCGGCCCGCATAGCAGCGATGAAAAAGGTTAAAACATTTACAAACAGCTATCTCTATTTCCATAATTTGTTCCCATCATTCACAACATATTGAATCGTTACGTGGTTGATACAAAACTCCTAAAATTTCCTCTCATTACATAGGGGGGTATTCACATATCACATATGGGGGTGTGCCACTCTAATGGGTGACTTTGTCACAAAAAATCCCTAAACAGTGGTCCCACTTCTAACAAAAATACCATTAAAAATGGGTCCGCTTCTAAAATTTTCGGGCGTTTGCTATGCAAACACCCGAAAATTGAGGAAAATGTGTCCCTTTTTCGAGAAAAATAACCCTAATAATGGGTAGGGGTTTCGAGGCTTGAGCGGCACACCCCCGTCCAAGCCAAATCTGAGTATACCCCAGGCATTAACATCACTCGCCGTGTTAATTTCAGTTTGTACATAATTATACAAATTAATGTTGTGAATCAAGAAATATGTTTGAAATGCCATACTTGTCTTCAAACTTGCAGCCCTTATCTCCCCCCGTTTTTTTTCTTTCTCACTGATTTTGTTGTTTGCTGGTTTTTGCAAAATTGCAGGTGTGTACACGTATTGCATGAGTGTTTTTTTTTTTTTTTTTTTTTGGGGGGGGGGAGAAGACTTCCTATATGGCCCGCCAAGTTATGTCAATCGTTAGCTGTGGCCCGCGAGCTTTAAAAGGTTGGCCACCCGTGATTTATAGTGTTATACAATTTCTATACCTCAAACGAGTATTTGCAGTTTTCTGCACACGATTGAAGCATTTCTCCAGATTACCAATTTAACAGTGTAATCGGCGTGCTGATTTAGCAATAAAATGGTGCTCTTTTTATACTCGTCATCTTGTGTGTATGATTTATGAATTATGTACCCTTTTAACGTACGCGATGTGTGATTTAAACACCTTTTTTGTCTCCAAAAAATGTGGCTGTTTTGATACCCTAAACAGGATACGCATGTTCCGGCTCCAACGGAAATACTCTTTTCCTCGGTGTTTGTGTAGGCGCATGATGTACAAGCTGGAATATAAGTTGCCCCCGGGTAACAAGTACTAGTACATTTTATTCATAAATATTATTATTTCAGACCAAGAGGCACTTTAATAGATGGCACACACGTTTTTATTACGACCGTACCATACTAGTTGTGCATTTTGTAGATACCTAGATGATTAGAGTGTTATTGGAGTTATTGGAGTGTTATCATTCGCTTTTCTGTTTATTCATTCTTCCCGATTTAATATCGGAGGTCCAAAATCATGATGGTACATTTATTTCTATCTTTAAATATCTTTTTCGATAAAACTGATAATATGTTTTATAGAAATATTCCCTTTAAATAAGTTTTACCACAGACCCTCATGACTATGATAATCGGGTTATAGAATTAAAGGCATTTCCACTTTTGAAAAGGTCTCTTTTTAATGACTATACCTACCTTGATATCATTATTGTGCATCCAGTATTTGACTATTAAACTTGAAGCTGATGGAAAAAAATTCCAAAACGTCAAAAAACGTTTGAAAACACCGTCCATTTCACGTATACTAAGCCCTTTATTTGACAGTGACTAATATAATGGATACTAGTTCGTAGATGTGTTGTGATGTAACTTAACCTATATCATATCAACGCACTCAATGCTTCTTGAAGTATAACTGCATATAATTACGCAACTGGCCCGAAATTTCGGTACTCAAGATATTAGTATCATAAGTACCGAAATTTTTAAAATCTTGAAAATCTATCAAAACTTAATTATCTTGATTTTGAAATGTTTTTCATTTTTGGAGTGAAATGGATGTTATCTCGTCGTAGCGACTGTTCTTACAAGGTACGAAGGGTATAATTACGTATCACTAAAACAAAATAAAACACTGAGTCCTTATATCAACTGATTTTACTCAAGACTGGTTTGACAAATGGAAGAAAATCTTTGCTTTCTAAGGTCTGAAACCCCTTGCAAACCCAAGAGCTTCCTGGGGCGGACCCCTCGATAGAGCTTTGCCCCTGGACCCTACTCATTATAATGCTCTGCTTGCTTCGCTTGCTAGGCTTTACTTGGACACTCAGATTTCAGCCTCTCCCCCCCCCCCTCGGAACATAAAACGAGGTGACGACCCTACATTTGAGGACTGTGGGACAGTTGTCCCACTAGACCACGGGTGGCCAACCTTTTAAAGCTCGCGGGCCACAGCTAACGATTGACATAACTTGGCGGGCCATATAGGAAGTCTTCTCCCCCCCCCCAAAAAAAAAAAAACACTCATGCAATACGTGTACACACCTGCAATTTTGCAAAAACCAGCAAACAACAAAATCAGTGAGAAAGAAAAAAAACGGGGGGAGATAAGGGCTGCAAGTTTGAAGACAAGTATGGCATTTCAAACATATTTCTTGATTCACAACATTAATTTGTATAATTATGTACAAACTGAAATTAACACGGCGAGTGATGTTAATGCCTGGGGTATACTCAGATTTGGCTTGGACGGGGGTGTGCCGCTCAAGCCTCGAAACCCCTACCCATTATTAGGGTTATTTTTCTCGAAAAAGGGACACATTTTCCTCAATTTTCGGGTGTTTGCATAGCAAACGCCCGAAAATTTTAGAAGCGGACCCATTTTTAATGGTATTTTTGTTAGAAGTGGGACCACTGTTTAGGGATTTTTTGTGACAAAGTCACCCATTAGAGTGGCACACCCCCATATGTGATATGTGAATACCCCCCTATGTAATGAGAGGAAATTTTAGGAGTTTTGTATCAACCACGTAACGATTCAATATGTTGTGAATGATGGGAACAAATTATGGAAATAGAGATAGCTGTTTGTAAATGTTTTAACCTTTTTCATCGCTGCTATGCGGGCCGCATTTCATTTATGAGCTATTTTTATTATCACTTCTTCAATGCTCCGCGGGCCGCACCAGAAAAGCTCGCGGGCCGCATGCGGCCCGCGGGCCGCGGGTTGGCCACCCGTGCACTAGACTACCGCCCATTCTCTGGTAAATGACCCTTTTGAGGTACGAGAAGTTACTCCTTTTCACTTCAGATAAGTACCCCCCTTAACCTCCGATAAATGCCCCTTTAAAATCTGATCGGCGCCCATTTTCGTTCAAGTAATGCACATTTTACTTTATTATAAGTGCCCCTTTTCATATCTGGTCATTGCCCCTTTTAGGTGCGATAAGTGCCTCTTTTCACCTCTGATAATTTCCCTTTTAACAATGACATGTGTCCCTTTTCTTTTCTAATAAGGGACATATCCCCTTTTCATAAATGCCCCCTTTCACCTCCTATAAATGCCCCTATCCAAATCTGATGGGGGCCCCTTTTCCGTCAACAAATGCCCATTTCCTATTCTCATGACTGAATTTGTTTCATCCCTGGTGAGTGCCTCTTTTTGAGGGTTTAAGAATTGCTTCATTTTCACCTCTGATAATAACTCTTTGTACTTTAGCACATGAGTGTCCCCTTTTCCTCTCATCATTAAACGCGCCCCAAATTTCAAGCGACCAAGAGCAATTTCTCCGAAAACTCGCTCACTACGCTCGGACGAATCTATAGATGATATACTTATGTTACTTATCAAAGGTTTTTTCAGTCTTCCATTATGAGAATCTGCTTATAACCCCATCAGGATTAGGTTTTTACTCTTTATAAGATGTCATTTTTCGCACTGCGATCTCACAAATATTACAATTTTCCTTGCTCGCTTCGCTCGCTCGCAAATATTTTTTCAGACAATCACACCCAACTACAAAGCATGATGCTTAAACAATATCTTATATGGTGTATAAAGTCAAACAAATATTGAAATCATCCCTGATAATGTAATCACAATGTAGGGGTATATACCAATGTCTAAAAGATTGTATATTTTCGCTTTGAGATTTCCCTTTGAAGGTGCCCTTTTTTCTTTTGTTGGTTCCCCCCCCCCCCACTTTGGAAGCCCCTGCAGAGGTTTCAAGAATTGCAAGTCCACCCTTAACCATTAACCTTCTGAACTTACCCACGCATAATTTGTAAACGTCTTATTGAACATTTTAATGAAAATAATATACTATGTGACAATCAACATGGTTTTCGGGAAAAAAGAAGTTGTGAAACACAACTTATAGAAGCAATTAATGATTGGAGTTATAATATGGAGTCTGGTTCAAGCGTCCACATTGCTTTCCTTGATTTTGCAAAGGCGTTTGATAGTGTACCTCACGACCTTTTAAGAACAAAACTTGAAATGTATGGTGTAAGATCTCAAAATTTAGAATGGATAATGAATTTTTTACAGAATAGATATCAAAGGGTGGTTATAAATGGTGAATGTTCTTCATGGATCAAAGTTAAATCAGGCGTTCCGCAAGGAACAATTTTAGGCCCGATATTGTTTTTATGTTTCATTAATGATATGCCTAATAATATTTCATCAACTATTCGATTATATGCGGACGATTGTATATTGTACCGTCCAATTTTCAATGTAGATGATTGCAAGATATTACAAAATGATTTAGAAGTTTTAAGTAAATGGTCTGAAACATGGATGCTCGACTTTAATGTATCAAAGTGTAAAACTATGAAAATGTCTCGAAAGCTTCACGATATAACATATAATTATTCTCTCAATGGACAGGAGTTAACAAATGTAAAGTCTGAAAAATACTTAGGTCTTGTAATAAATGATTCTTTAAACTGGAACGACCATTGCACTGACTTATATACAAAATGTAACAGGATCATGGGAATTATAAGACGGAATTTTGTTAATTGTCCAAAGTCTATTTTAAAAAGTCTTTTTGAATCACTAATTCGCTCACGTTTAGAATATTGTTGTACAGCATGGGATCCCTATAGAAACACACACAAAGAGAGGATTGAACGTATTCAAAAACGTTACGTAAGGATGATGTGTAAGGATTGGTCTACGAGTTATAACGTGTTATTACAAAATGTCAAAATGAATTTATTAGAAAATAGACGAAAGTACCATAGACTTGTTTTTTACTATAAGATTGTAAATAACTTGATTAATGTAGGAGAAGTAAATAGGTGCACACGAGCGAACAGAATAGGAAGAAATGATAATACTTTTAAGATGCACGTTCCATATGCCAGAACAGACTATTATATGAAATCCTTTTATCCCCAAACAATTAATGAATGGAATCAACTCCCACAAACAGTAGTAAACAGTCAATCGCTAAATACCTTTAAATCGGCTCTGGTAAAACATCTCAATCTAGATTTTTGAAATAGAAGTGTCTTGCAATTTCTAACTTGTATTTCTGTTGTTGTATTTATATTGAACTATAACCTATGTCATGCTTCGATATTTTATGTATCAGTATTTACTGTGTAATTATGTATGCCATTTTATTGTCCATATCTGGGTTGCAAACCTGTATGGGTTTTTCTAAACCTTGTTTTGTAACCCAAGACATGTATATATTTTTATATTGTCTGAATAAAATAAAATCAAATCAAATCATAACAAATTACAAATAATTCACGACTACCTTTTAAATAGGATTTATAAAACTCATTGGAAGCACATACGGTTATTATGACTCCTTTTTTGATATTGAGTACTTTTTTAAATTCTCCTTCATCAGAGTCATATCAAAATTAGGAAGAACCACACCTGGTGCACAATTTGCATCATCACCATTAACATAACTGTGTGTTTAATATTTCAAATAAGCCTACATACATGTACCCATCAACAAAATGGCGAATTAAAGTAAAATTAGAAATTATAATGATCTCATGATTTGAATCATATCAGCAGTAAGACAATAGTACACAGCATTCATTAGTTCTATTCCAGTAAAAACAAACTCGAAATGAATTTTGCAAGACATATCGTACTAACGGATAAAAAAGGTGAATCTTACTTTGGGTGCCTGTTTAAAATGTCTGCCTCAAACCAAGTCCTTTTATGACGCTGTTTAATCGCACACACTGCAGTAGATATTATAATAATAATGCGGGTGGAATTTACAATAGAGAAATGGATCCCGGTTGTGGGCGGTGTAAGTGGTTTTATACTGACGTATATGCAAGCAACTATGTAATGCCTGGGTAATGACGAATAAACATTGGACAGATGATCAGTGTAGCGGGCGCTCGACCTGCGGTAAATTCATTTGTAATTACATTTTGAAATATAATTCCAGATATAACTTATTAATCCCCTTTGGTTAGATTTCAAAATTCGAAAGTTGAGGTAATCTAAATGTTTCCCACTACATCAAACTTCGTGAATGTATGAAGTATTGCAATCGCTGATCTTCTCCAGACCCCTCCCTCTCTTTGTCTCTCTTTCTTGTCTCCATTCCTCTGTCTTCCTCGGTCTCTCTATCTCACTCTCTCTCTATCTTTGTCTCTCTCATTCCCTCATCCTCTATATCTACATCCCATTCCTCTCTTCTTTTTTTTGGTGTGTGTCTGTGAATGTGTCCCTCTCCCTCTTACCCTCTGTTTCTTCCCTCCATTCCCCTCTATTTCTCGGTCTCTTCATATCAAATATTCCTGGTCTCTCACTCTCTCTCTCTTTCTCTATCTCTCGTTGTCCCTCTTATCTCCTTTTCTCATTTTTCCTCCATTCATCTCTCTCTTTTGTGTCTCTCTCTGTGTCTGTCTTTCTCTCTCTCTCTCTCTCTCTCTCTCTCTCTTTGTCTCTCTCCGTGGTCGAGTTAGCAACAACGAGTTATTACCGATTGATCAAAATATAAACGTTTATTGTGAAGATGATACCGTCGGCTGTACCTCTGTGTATAATAAAACAAGAATTAGAAATTCTATTAGTGTTAATTTTAAAGTACGAAGCATGTATACAAATGTTATAACTTGATTGTTTTGCTAAGTGATGGGGGATGCATCACGCATCTTTAACATGCAGTCATATTAAAAGCGGCCATTCGCCTTCTTTCAGCATGTCCAACGTGTAAAAATTCAATATATAGGTTGTCCCGTACATTTCAACACTTTTTCATTCAAAGTCATACTTTGTTCAATACATTTTCGTCCAGAAGCTTGTTATTCTTGCACATCTCATAATCAATTTTTCTATAATCTTTTTATACTTTGAAATATATTATAAAGTAAAGATTTATTGTACTGAATCTATGAATTTACAGCTGCTCAAAAGTTTCATCTACAAAAAACAAAAAAGATTAACAAATATGAAAGATGTGTTCTACAATACGTGCCTTGTAAGATGTGAGAATTCAGCTAAATGTACAAAGCCTCAAATTTACAGCGTAGTTTCAGCCAAGATCAATTTTACACAAACATCTACAATTCGTTTAACTTCATATCCCTTTTTTATTTGTATTTATCTTTGTAAACGAAATTAATTAACGAATTGATTTCTTCCTAGACAGTCAAAAGATCGAAAGGCACAACATTAATATATCATCAGGTAAAAAGAATACATTGGCAAAGGAATATATTCCAATACAATTCAGGCAACTAGATAAAGGCTACTTATTTTCAAGGTTATAGTGATACAGAATCAACATCAACACACGATTTTAATCCAAATCAAAGTTAAATAAAGCATTCACCCATTTGTTAATTACAATTTCAAATGATCTCTGTTTGGTCTCCTAAATTCACATTTTAGATGGTTCATATTAAAAGCGACTGGGAAAATTAGCCCATTTTTTTCTTGAAATGCAATATGCATTTTCATCTATATACCACTTGCCTGGTTACATATTGTTCGTTCTTTAATATTCAGCGATGTTTCCATAATATCAAACCTGTTTTAACTGGATTGATGATCATTTGTGACTGACATTGAAGTTGAGAAGTTCGTTGCTGCTTTTTGTTACTTATGTTGTTTGTTGTTGTTGATTTTGTTGTTCTTTCAATAGATCTTTCTATGCAGTCATCAAGATAAATAACTTGATGTCCAGCCCCCTAATCAAGGTAAGAAAAGGGTTCCTTATTTCTAACGCGGGAGGAATGATAGAGTGGGGGGGGGGGGGGAGAAAGTCAGCCTCACGTAATAAACACTCATCCCACAGCACTAGTCGATATAATAGAGTTTGCGATGTTATTTCATTTAAGCTACGACCCTCTACCCGTCAATTATATTTTTAAGGGGATGTGATACGAAGAATGTAACCAAGTGGGTGAAATGGGCCGTATTCATGAAACTCGAAAAAGCCTCTCAATTGCTGGCAAACAGCTGGAATGACGTTCTTCTTGCTAGAATAATCAGTAATTTCTTGCTTGGATAATTGTTTCATCATCAAGTGTTGACTTGACGTGGCTTGAATTGTAATAATCCTGTCAGGATATCATGACCCATTTTGCGCTTCTATCAAAATAGATCTACCGTTATTTTTGCATATTTTGTTTTTCTCACCTGCTATCTTTTAATGACCATGCAATTGAAGAAATTGAATTAAAAGATGTCAAATTATGAACACTGTTTCACGGTTTAGAACCCAAACTACTCTCTTCAGAATATTTAAAAGTTTGTCGGGATTAACTACTTTTTCTCTCAATGGCATCGTTTAACAAATGTTAAATCTGAGATGCACGGCCCTACGTGTTATCAGTGTATGTGATATGGTGTAATATTGAAGCCCTAAACAAAATTTGCGCTTCAAAATGATCAAGAAGCTCCCCCAAAAAGTTAAAATCTTTGAGTGACCGGTTTTCCCATACTCGTTTTCCCTATTAGACTGTAGTGTTATGAAAACCGTTAGGAAAACGCAAAATTTGATTTCGATTTCCAATCATAAATATCTTTATAATCAGACAGGCGATCGGCTTGTAAAAGTCATGGGGTTCCTGACTGACCTTAGGTTTATAATTATGATTGCAGCATTAGCTAAATCCAGGATTTTGTTTCAGAATCTGAGACAAAGTTACAAGATCCCTTAAATGTCTGTGTGTCTCGGAGTAGGCTTGCATTCTTTTTTCAAAAATTTAGCTATTGTTTGTTATTCCAAATGTACGTATGTGCATGTAGCTGCTAGTTTTACAAATACAACCCTTTTTCTTAACACATTTAAGCCACCACATCGCCAGGTTTGGTCTGTGCAGAAGCTGCTTGTTGGTTGTACGGGGCAGCAGGAGCCTGGTTGTACGGGGCACCGGGAGCCTGGTTGTACGGGGCACCGGGAGCTTGGTTGTACGGGGCACCAGGAGCCTGGTTGTTCGGGGCAGCAGGAGCCTGGTTGTACGGGGCACCAGGAGCCTGGTTGTACGGGGCACCAGGAGCTTGGTTGTAGTGAGCTGGAGCAACAGGCTGGCCAGCAGGGAGATAAGCCTGCTGAACGATTCCCGCCGGATGAGTGTACTGGCCTGTGTCGAGACAATGTAAATGTAAGGAATTATAAGTATACCGACCACATTTCAAAGATTGTTGTTTACCTAAGATTGTTGTTTACCTAAGATTGTAAAAAGTTGAAATCCCTTTTAGCTGTAATCTTACCAGTAATCGGGTTGAATTGGTAGTTTTCAGTGTCACCGTGTTTTTAAATTCAACAATGCTTTGGGACATATGGGACACAATTAAACTTGCCCAAATTTCACCAAAATTCAGCATTTGAATTAAAGAGGTTTACCAAATTTAGGTACAATTAAATTCCACACAGACATTTAACACAATTGATAGGTAGATGAACCAATTACCATGAAAGTACATTTGTCTATCTTTAAATTCAATGTGAGTGATTCTTAATTTTTAAGATTCTAAAATTTCTTTAATTACCGAAAACCAGAATTTCTTTTCAGGACATTTCAGTAGATCGTACACGTTTCTATCAACGTGTATGAGACTATTAAAAGTATTTATCATTTCAGCTGGTTGAACATTTCAAATATCACACGATTTATACTCTTTTTAACTTGGCTCTGATATTCCTAGTATCACAGTCTTTACTTCCTATCGTTTGAATTCCTTTATGAATTAATCAATGAAAATATCATGTTTGTTCTCAAGTAACTATAAATTGACAAGTAAACAAACACACTAACAATCGTTATCTACATACCGGTTGTCACAACCATTGGAGAGGTCTGTTGGGTGTACTACAAAGGAAATTGAAACAATTGAAATACATGTAGGATGAAAACCAAATAATGAAATTGACGTTTGTATAGTTGACAATACATTTGATCAATTAATACGCTGTTAGACGGCATTATTCTGGCTACACCTGCCGCTTCTGAAGCGATTATCGTGTGATCATGGCAAGGAATACATTCTATCAGGTACCGATTAATTCCGCTTGATTAAGAGTAACAAATATTTATTTGTGTCTTGCCACATGCCATTGGTGCCATGTAGGGTCGCTCATAGCAATTTGTAAATGATGTCTTTTGATAGTTTTAAATGTCTGATGTACCATGCGGGGGCTCGAACCCGCGACCTTCGTGGGTTCGTAGCTCCAGTGAAGACATACTTCTTGACTACTATACTCGATCATATTATACTGGAAATGGTACCCCCAAAAAGCAATTGGACATTTTCTTTTACCTTTATCTACTCTTTAAAATAAGGTCTTATCTTAATATCTAGTAAAATGTGGGTCAGCACACAGTTTTGGACGTGACGGGCAAGAAGATTATGATATTGACTGAAGAAAACAATTAAGCTGAAATATGCTAACCAGCAGAAGAAATCCCTGCCATTCAAAGCTGTATTTGTAACGAGCAGAGAGAAATAGCAATTATAAATAGTAATTGGTATACAGACGTATCAAAATTCAAAATGTGAAGATAATTAAAAAATAAATAATAATAATTATAGGCATTTATATAGCGCCGTCTATCTAGACAATTTTATTCCGAGGCGCACAAGAAAAATTGAAAGAATAAATGAGTTTAAATTAGTGTCATAGTGCCAAGTACAGGTATTGTAAAAAAAAAAAAGAAGAGATTTCAGCTTGGATTTAAAGGTCTCTAGGAAGTAATGATTCTCAAAATAAATGGTAAACTATTCCAAAGAGAAGGTGCTGCAGCTGAAAAGGCCCTTTCACCACAGGCTACCCGCGTCTTGGGGATCGTAAGAAGATGGTGGTGTGATAATCTTAGACTACGGGCTGGTGTGTAAGGCATAACAAGATGTTGTAAATAGTTTGGTGCCACTCCATTTACAGCCTCCAATGTAAGGAGGGGGATATTGAATTCTATGCGCTTGCGGATTGGCAACCAGTGCAGCTTTTTGAGAACAGGAGACATGTGATCATATTTAGATGTCCCTGATAAAACCCGGGCAGGTGCATTCTGAGCATGTTGAAGTTTGTCAAGATTGTGTGAAGTAATTTTGAAAAGAATAGCATGCCACCTTGACCTTCGCTCACGATTGATTTGTTCTTCCTAGGGAGCGTCTCTTTAAACCAAAAGAGTGGAAATCCACCTTCAGTGGAAATATGGTGGATTCCGCTCCAAGTATACGTGTTGAATTACTCTTTAGATAATGGATTCGAAGGAAAGGAAAAATAATACTACTCTTCACAAAAGCGATTGGCTGTCCAATCCTGTCTATCTAGGTGGGGGTACAACAAATACTCACCAGAGTGGTGGCGGCTTGTGAAGACGAGTTGCAACAGGCCATGCCACCACAGCAGTAGGCTGAAGCCACAATGGCTACAACCATCTCGATCAGTCCAAGGATGGCCAACAGAGAGTCCGATGCGATGCTTCCCGCCTGTTTTTCATTCATTCAATTATTCATGCATCATTTACTTATTTATTTAATTATCTATTCTTTCATTCATCCATTTATTCATGATATTATTTCATATATAAATAAGTATTTTTTAAAGTAATTTATTCATTCGCGTACTGTAACATTCATTCAGAATAAAAACATGATCAGCAAAGCTGTGTTTGCATCATGGTCCTAATTAAAACATACCAAGTTAAAAAAACAGTTCAAACACTAAAAAATTAAGTTTAAATATCAATGCACATTACAATGCGAAAAATACAATGGCCTATTGAAAGTATTATAAAACTTATTTTAGATTATCATACTGAAAAGTAAAGAAACTTCTTGAAGAAAGAAACGATTAAAACCCGGACAATGAAAAACGACTGTTTTCACGTAAAAGCATTTATTGTGACAATTTTTTTAATGAGTATACTTTTTCAAAATATAAATTGATTATAATTATTGATTAGTCATCTGAACTGGTCAACTAGTGGTTAACATTTATTCTGCAATCTACACAAAATCTGTCCGACCGGACAAATTCGTATTCCGTTAAAAACATTGTTGTCATGTTGAACTTTAAGTTTTCCTTCATTTTAAGCAGTTATCTTTAACATTGAATATGTAGTAAAAAAAGAACCTTGTCAGTTTGTAGATTATGAGTTGTGGGAATCGTCGAAATCAAAACAGTACGGACTGAAAAGCGCAAACAACGAAAAGTATTCGACACTGATGGGATACCAGGCACTTGAAACATTTCATCTAAAGAATCATAGAGATAGATCAATAATTTTCTGAAAGGATATCAACTATATCTATCAAGAATAAACCCTATTGTAACAATCATTTCATAGAAGGGGGTACGGGAAATGCATTCCAACTTTCTGGGCAACATGCAGTGTGTATACATACCACTATTCCGTTTCCAATGTAGCTATTGTAGAGATACCTACTGGTAGCTGCTGCCCCAATAATCATTTGGCCAAAGGCAACAATTGCCGTGATGATACACATCGTAAGATAGCCGATGATCTAAGAACACAATGTTTTTAAAAATAACTCTTCTTGAAAAAATAACAACAGAAAAACGAATGAATAAGGTATACACAAATAGCGGATACATTAGTTCATGGTTGTGATATATGTAGTTGCTTATTGTTGAGTGACACTTTTATTGCCTTAGCTAAACTGGGTTTAATTGGCCTTGGAACAAATTAAATGTGTGGGCTGGCTTTGGTGCGCGCGCGCGCCCGTGTGTATGTGTTTGTGCAGTGTGTGTGTGTTTTAGATGTAAACATATGTGAGCCCTCGAATTTAAACACAAAAATCGCGTATATAAAGGAGTTATGGGTAATGAATACATATTTCTAAATGAAACTAAACAAGGAATACAGCATTTTACATACCACGCAAGTGTTCTTTTGCTTCGAACATATTCCTAAGATACCGGTCGGAATGAAGAACTAGGGGAGGAAAATAAATAACAGCAATTGAAATCAAAATTACAAAATTAAACAATTTATTGATATATCTCCATGTATTCAAAGCAACCTAATGTTTTTTTTTCTCTGATAGATTTGCTCTGAATTAAAAAAAGGTATTATTGACAGTAAACAGATTTAGGTGGCCTCTTTTATTTTCTTGTTGATGTTCATTAAAGGGATTGGGTAACCTTGTCTCAGATTCTGAAACAAAATCCTGGATTTAGCTGATGCTGCAATCATAATTATAAACATTTAGGTCAGTAAGGAACCCCATGACTATTAAATACAAGCTGATCGCCAGTCTGATTATCAAGATATTTATGATTGGAAATCGAAATCAAATTTTGCGTTTACCTAACGGTTTTCATAACACTACAATCTATTGGGGGAAATGAGTATGGTTAAAAACGGTCACTCAAAGATATTTACTTTTTTGATGCACTTCTTGATCATTTTGAAGCGCAATTTTTTGGGGCTTCAATATTACACCATATCACAGACACTGATAGCACGTAGGGCCGTGCATCTCAGATTTAACATTGTTAAACGATGCCTTTAAAGGTACTATGTCCCATTTGCAGGCCAAAAAATGAAAAGATTAAATTATAACGGCATTTGAAAGATAATACTAATTTAGAGCTTTCCTTAAAAAAAAAGGGGGGAGGGGGGGGGGGGGGGGGGGTTGAAAATGTATTTAAGTGGGAAAATAACAACTATTAGTTGTCTAATCGACTTTAAGAGCTATAGAGCCAGTATACCGAATGGTCGTACGTTTTATGTTACGCAAAGATTTTCAATTTTTTTTTTTTCGGTAATGTATTTGAAATATTTTCAGGAAATATAAAATATATACGAATTTGCACGATGGCACTATAAAAAAACAAATCTTTGGTAACAATTTTAAATTTCATTTTCAGACGAACATTTTTTGTATTGATTTAATTTTCAATCTGTTTCAATTTTGATTATTTCAGTTTAAACGACTTAAATTTATATTCCTTAAATTCTATTATAAACGACTGATGTGGAAGACTAGTTAATGCACCCTTTCGAGAAAAGCCTCCCCCTTCCTTATCCCGAAAGGAAAGCGAGGGGGGAGGGGGGGGGGGGTGGGTTTTTTTTTTTAAAGGGTGCGTTGAGCGCACCACAACGCGCCGCTCCGCACCGCACCCTTTCGGCATAGGCCTTTGTATACGCACTGTTTATCCTATAGTAATCGTGCGTGGTAGTGGGATTATGCAATGAGTGTTTAAATGTTCGCACATTTGACAGGTAGATGAGCGGGACTATTAAAATTGGCTTCGGTTAATTTTCAAGTCATTGCAAAAGTGTTAATCGTGTATCGAACAATAATATTGCATACCCCCAAAGAAGAAAAATAATAATGGCAACTTACCAGAACACTGGCCCAAAAATCCATACCGACAACGTCTACTGAAAATGGAAGAAACAACTCGGCAATGGCGACGACGATGCTCCCGATGCCGAGGGAGAGCTGCAGCACACCAGTCACTCTCCCAGCAGTTCCGTTAAACTTCTGCGACACGCCACTCGATGAGTTAGGGTTCTGCACCGTATTGGCATAGCTGACTGGAGCAGGCTGGTTGACGTTGACAGTCTGGCCCGGGACTCCGGGCTGGGTTGGATAGGACGTGGCCTGCATATCAAGGTTAACTTGCTGTGTAGGATAAGAAGGTTTGGTAAAAACTGACAAGAGTTTTAAAGATAAAAAGTAGGGTAAAAAATACATTTATGGATGCAATTTAGAGCACGGGCGTCAATCACGGGGGGGGGGGGGGGGGAGAGAGAGAGACAGGGGGACCCCCCAAAAATGTCAAAGGGTGGAGGACACAATAGGGTATGTCCCCAAAATTATGGAAGTCTTGTATTTCGTATGATAAGCTGTATGGGGCCCTACTTTTTGTAAAAGGCCCCTAGAGCTCAAAATGTGTGCTCCAAATTAGGATTTTCATCAAGGCTATTAAACAAGGGGCGTCGACTTTTTCAGTTCTGTGATTGGCGAAAACTTTTATTATTATAGATTATCAACCAATTATTCGCGCGGATCTCGGTGGTGAGCGAAATAAGAGTTGATATCATCATAAAGACTGGGAAAATAAACCCCTTATATGGAAATCAGGGTGGTTTAAAGATTTAGAACGGTAGTGATAAAATTTAGGTTCAAGGGTTTTGGGTGCAAATGTATATTCAATATTGTTTAAATATTTCGTTCAGAGGTTTAGATGGCAATACTTCAACCTAAATTCGCGAAAAACAGAACTATATGCCCAAATTTTCAATGGTAAAGTGCATTCGCGATATCTTTTCAGGCCGGATCGATATGATAATTTACCAAATATATAAATTGGTAGGCGGTTTCCCGGCAAACCTTGTATCATCACGTCTTAGTCAAAACATATTCTTTCATATTATTATTAATAATAGCTTCCATTTTACTTTTTGAGAGGGGGGCGTTTCCAAAATTGGTCTTTACCTTTAAGACGGAAAAAGAGTTGGATCACTTTCCGGGGACACAAACAGCAGTGGTTGAGTTGTTGATTTTGTTTCCCTCATACCCGGTTGCTGATAATGGTCATATCGTAAGATTTCTTGCTACACTTTGACAAACTTTCAAGCGTGCATCACGTTTGTGCTACAGTGTGTACACCATGCGCATAAATAGACTTTCAAAATGTACCCAAAGCAAGTATTTATTCGAAGCTCCAAATCACATCCTGAGTAAGTATATCTGGGAGGTTTTCCTACCCTAAACAAGTATGTCCTTTATAATTTATAGTGTTATACAATTTCTATACCTCAAACGAGTATTTGCACTATTCTGCACACGATTGCAGCATTTCTCCAGATTACAAATTTAACAGTGTAATCGGCGTGCTGGTTTAGCAATAAAATGGTGCTCTTTTTTATACTCGTCATCTTGTGTGTATGATTTATGAATTATGTACCCTTTTAACGTACGCAATGTGTGATTTAAACACCTTTTTTTGTCTACAAAAATGTGGTTATTTTGATACGCTAAGCAGGATACGCTTGTTCTGCCTCCAACGGAAATACTCTTGTCCTCGTTGTTTGTGTAGGCGGATGATTTACAAGCTGGAATATAAGTTTTCCCCGGGAAACAAGTACTAGTACCTTTTATTCATAAATATTATTATTTCAGACGAAGAGGCACTTTAGATGGCACAAGTGTTTTTATTACGACCGTACCATACTAGTTGTGCATTTTGTAGATACCTAGATGATTGGAGTGTTATTGGAGTTATTGGAGTGTTATCAATTGCTTTCCTGTTTTATTCATTTTTCCCGATTTAATATCGGAACTCCAAAATCATGTTGGTAAATTTATTTCTATCTTTAATATCCTTGTCGATTAAACTGATAATAAGTTTCATAGAAATATTCCCTTTAAATAAGTTTTACCACAGGCCCTCAGGACTATGATAATCGGGTTATAGAATTAAAGGCATATCCACTTTTGAAACGGTCTCTTTTTAATGACTATACCTACCTTGATATCATTATTGTGCATCCAGTATTTGACTATTAAACATGAAGCTGATGGAAAAAAATTCCAAAAACGTCAAAAAACGTTTGAAAACAAAGTCCATTTCACGTATACTAAGCCCTTTATTTGACAGTGACTAATATAATGGATACTAGTTCGTAGGTGCGTTGTGTTGTTACTTAACCTATATCATATCAACGTACTCAATGCTTCTTGAAGTAAAACTGCATATAATTACGCCACTGGCCCTAAATTTCGGTACTCAAGATATTAGTATCATAAGTACCGAAATTTTAGAAATCTTGTAAATCTATCAAAACTTAATTATCTTGATTTTGAAATGTTTTTTTTGGGGGAGTGAAATGGATGTTATCTTGTCGTAGCGACTGATCTTACAAGGTACGAAGGGTATAATTACGTATCACTAAAACCAAAAAAAAACACTGAGTCCTTATATCAACTGATTTTACGCAAGACTGGTTTGACAAATGGAAGAAAATCTTTGCTTTCTAAGGTCTGAAACCCGTGAAAACCCGAGAGCTTCCTGAGGCGGACCCCTCGATGGAGCTTTGCCCCTGGACCCTACTCCTTATAACGCTCTGCTTGCTTCGCTCGCTAGGCTTTACTTGGACACTCAGATTTCAGCCTACCCCCTCGAAACATAAAACTAGGTGACGCCCCTAAATTTGAGGACTGTGGGACAGCTGTCCCACTGGACTACCGCCCATTCTCTGGTAAATGACCCTTTTCAGGTACGAAAAGTTACTCCTTTTCACTTCAGATAAGTACCACCTTAACCTCCGATAAATGCCTCTTTAAAAACTGATCGGCGCCCATTTTCTTTCAAATAATGCACATTTTACTTTATTATAAGTGCCCCTTTTCATATCTGGTCATTGCCCCTTTTTAGGTGCGATAAGTGCCTCTTTTCACCTCTTCTAACTTCCCTTTTAACAATGACATGTGCCCCTTTTCCTTTCTAATAAGGGACCTATCCCCTTTTCATAAATGCCCCCTTTCACCTCCAATAAATGCCCCTATCAAAATCTGATGGGGGGCCCCTTTTCCGTCAACAAATGCCCACTTCCTATTCTCATGACTGACTTTTTTTTTCATCCTTGGTGAGTGCCTCTTTTTGAGGGTTTAAGAATTGCTCCATTTTCACCTCTGATAATTACTCTTTGTACTTTAAAGGGATAGTCCACCCCAGGATTTTCTTTAGCTGACGATATAGACCTAATAATACCATGAAGAATGATACAAGTCTCATTAAAATCCATGATCACATAACGAAGATATATCGACTTTTTTATCGAAAATCAGCCGCCCCCCAAATGCAAATGCGTTACATGGGCATGAAACGATCGCCAAAAAATAACCGATAGTATCGAAATTGTGACGTATGTTGCGAGCTGCCTTCTTATTTCGCAGACATTCACTTTCGCTTTCATTCATGATTCGTCGTGTCAGTGCGATAACAGTGTACCGCGAGCGAAAGTGAATGTCTGCGAAATAAGAAGGCAGCTCGCAACATACGTCACAATGCGATCGTTTCATGCCCATGTAACGCATTTGCATTTGGGGGGCGGCTGATTTTCGATAAAAAAGTCGATATATCTTCGTTATGTGATCATGGATTTTAATGAGACTTGTATCATTCTTCATGGTATTATTAGGTCTATATCGTCAGCTAAAAAAAATCCTGGGGTGGACTTTCCCTTTAACACATAGGTGTCCCCTTTTCCTCTCATCATTAAACGCGCCCCAATTTCAAGCGACCAAGAGCAATTTCTCAGAAAGCTTGTTCGCTACGCTCGGACGAATCTATAAATGATATACTTATGTTAATTATCAAAGGTATTTTCAGTCTTCCATTATGAGAATCTGCTTATAACCCTATCAGGATTAGGTTTTTTACTCTTTATAAGATGTAACTGCGATCTCACAAATATTACAATTTTCCTTGCTCGCTTCGCTCTTTCGCAAATATTTTTTCAGACCATCACACCCAACTACAAAGCATGATGCTTAAACTATATCTTGTATGGTGTATAAAGTGAAACAAATATTGAAATCATTCCTGATAAGTAATCACAATGTACGGGTATATACCAATGTCTAAAAGATTGTATATTTTCGCTTTGAGATTTCCTTTGAAGGTGCCCCCTTTTTTTTTTTGGTGCCCCCTCCCCACTTTGGAAGCCCCTGCTGAGGTTTCAAGAATTGTCCACCCTAAACCATGAACCTTCTGAACTTACCCATCATAAAAAATAAGATAAAATTCACGACGACCTTTAGTAATTACTAATAAAATAGGGTTATAAAACTCATTGGAAACACATACGGTTATTATGACTCCTCTTTTGATATTGCGTACTTTTTGAGAATTCTCCTTCATCAGAGTCATATCAAAATTAGGAAGAACCACACCTGGTGCACACTTTGCATCATCACCATTAACATAACTGTGTGTTTAATATTTCAAATAAGCCTACATACATACACAAAATGGCGAATTAAAGTAGAATTCGAAATGATAATGATCTCATGATTTGAATCATTCAGCAGTAAGACAATAGTACACAGCATTCATTAATTCTATTCAAAAAATTCTAGTCAAAACAAACTCGAAATGAATTTTGCAGGGCCTATCGTACTTGTCTAAAGGATAAATAAAAGGTGAACTTACTTTGGATGCCTGTTTAAAATGTCTGCCTCAAACCAAGTCCTTTTATGAAGCTGTATAATCGCACAGCTAAAGCAGATATTATAATACCGCGGGCGGAAATTACAATAGAAAAATGGATCCTGGTTGTGGACGGTGTAAGTGGTTTTATATTGACGTATATCTATGGAATGCCTGGGTAATGACGAATAAATATTGGACAGATGATCAGTGTAGCGGGCGCTCAACCTACGGTAAATTCATTTGAAATTACATTTTGAAATATAATTCCATATAATTTCCCACTACATTAAACTTCGTGAATGTATGAAGTATTGCAATCGCTGATCTTCTCCGGACCCCTCCCTCTCTTTGTCTCTCTTTCTTGTCTCCATTCCTCTGTCTTCCTCGGTCTCTCTATCTCACTCTCTCTCTCTATCTTTGTCTCTCGCATTCCCTCATCCTCTATATCTACATCCCATTCCCCTCTATTTCTCGGTCTCTTCATATCAAATATTCCTGGTCTCTCACTCTCTCTCTCTTTCTCTATCTCTCGTTGTCCCTCTTATCTCCTTTTCTCATTTTCCTCCATTCATCTCTCTCTTTTATGTCTCTCTCTCTGTCTCTCTGTCTGTCTCTCTCTCTCTCTCTCTCTCTCTCTCTTTCTCCCTTTGTCTCTCTCCGTGGTCGAGTTAGCAACAACGAGTTATTACCGATTGATCAAAATGTAAACGTTTATTGTGAAGATGATACCGTCGGCTGTACCTCTGTGTATAATAAAACAAACATTAGAAATTCTATTAGTGTTAATTTTAAAGTACGAAGCATGTATACAAATGTTATAACTTGATTGTTTTGCTAAGTGATGGGGGATGCATCACGCATCTTTAACATGCAGTCATATTAAAAGCGGCCATTCGCCTTCTTTCAGCATGTCCAACGTGTAAAAATTCAATATATAGGTTGTCCCGTACATTTCAACACTTTTTCATTTAAAGTCATACTTTGTTCAATAAATTTTCGTCCAGAAGCTTGTTATTCTTGCACATCTCATAATCAATTTTTCTATAATCTTTTTATACTTTGAAATATATTATAAAGTAAAGATTTATTGTACTGAATCTATGAATTTACAGCTGCTCAAAAGTTTCATCTACAAAAAACAAAAAAGATTAAAAAATATGAAAGATGTGTTCTAAAATATGTGCCTTGTAAGATGTGAGAATTCAGCTAAATGTACAAAGCCTCAAATTTACAGCGTAGTTTCAGCAAAGATCAATTTTACACAAACATCTACAATTCGTTTCACTTCATATTCCTTTTTTATTTGTATTTATCTTTGTAAACGAAATTGATTAACGAATTGATTTCTTCCTAGACAGTCAAAAGATCGAAAGGCTCAACACTATATCATCAGGTAAAAAGAATACATTGGCAAAGGAATATATTCCAATTCAATTCAGGCAACTAGATAAACGCTACTTATTTTCAAGGTTATAGTGATACAGAATCAACATCAACACACGATTTTAATCCAAATCAAAGTTAAATAAAGCATTCACCCATTTGTTAATTACAATTTTAAATGATCTCTGTTTGGTCTCCTAAATTCACATTTAGATGGTTCATATTAAAAGCGAATGGGAAAATTAGCCTATTTTTTTCTTGAAATGCAAATGCATTTTCATATATACCACTTGCCTGGTTACATATTGTTCGTTCTTTAATATTCAGCGATGTTTCCATAATATCAAACCTGTTTTAACTGGATTGATGATCATTTGTGACTGACATTGAAGTTGAGAAGTTCGTTGCTGCTTTTTGTTACTTATGTTGTTTGTTGTTGTTGATTTTGTTGTTCTTTCAATAGATCTTTCTATGCAGTCATCAAGAGAAATAACTTGATGTCCAGCCCCCTAATCAAGGTAAGAAAAGGATTCATTATTTTTCTAACGCGGGAGGAATGATGGAGTGGGGGGGGGGGGGGGGGGGAGAAAGTCAGCCTCACGTAATAAACACTTAGCTTACCTTCATCCCACAGCACTAGACGATATAATATAGTTTATGTTATATCCCTTATCGTAAGATTGTTGCATTAGGTGTTTACACAACAAGAAAAAGTATAGTTTTACTGTAAAATACGTTTTTTGTCGACTACATCGAAATAGTACCTTTTTATTGATGACGTCACGCATAGTACCTTTTTTTCCCTAGGGAAAAAAAGGTACTATGTGAAAATTCAGCGAGCATCGGGATTTCAAATGCCTCCGCACGGCCAACTCCCGCGGTGTCACGGCGCTCAAGCCGTTAAATTCACGTTTAGCCGCAGTAACTGCACTAAAATACCTGCGCTCACCGAGCAGCCGATCCGAAAAGCAGCGGTAACTCTTTTCTTCACTTTTCACCGATTATTCCCGATCGACTTCGAAAAATATCGCTATCGTTTTCTAGTGAAGAAAAACGGGTACTTCTCTTGACATCAATTTTGCTATCGTTTTAAAACCGATATTTTCGAAACAGGGTTCGAACAGCTGATTTTGTTTGTAAACAAGCAAAATGGCAGCCTCCAGTAGTCGTCAGAATGACGGCAGCAATTCAAGATTCCAGCAATATAATGACGATGAATTTATGGATTTCATGAACTCAACTGACAGTGTGAACACTCAGAAACAAATTAAGTATGCTGTGTCCATATTCCGTGAATTTTGTAATCAAATTGATGATTTAAGTTACGATGACATTGATGTGAAATCACTCGATTCTGTGCTTGCAAGATTCTATGCTGGCGCCCGTACAAAAAGTGGTGGATTGTATAGCAAGAAATCGGTGCAGTCAATCAGATTTGGATTGCAGAGAAATTTTCAGAAATCTCTGAAAGTTGACATTATCAACGATTCTTCCTTTACTTTGAGTAACAAAAGCTTCAAAGCCTTGTACATGCGTTATTGTTTTAAATTTTCGTGTTTTGAATTGTTCCTGCTGTTAACTATTTGGTAAAAATTTCCTTGGAAAACTTTGTTAAACTTTAGGATGAACTCCTTGAAACTTCTTGAACTTTTGAATGTACTCCTTGACAAATTTCTTGAACTTTTGGATGAACTCCTTGAGAAACTTTCTTGAACTTTTGGATGAACTCCTTGAAAAACTTTGTTGAACTTTTGGATGCATCAGGATCAGTGATACATGTATAGACTAGACTAGGTACAGGCAATAGATCTAGACTAGATCTAGACTAGGTAAGTTACAACTTTTTTTTCTTTTTTTTTTCTTTTATTTCTTTTTGAATGTGATGTAAATGTGATGTGAATGTCCAAGGAATAGTACAGGTGGAAGGGATATAAAACAAATATACAATGACTCATTCTCGGAACAAGCTAAAACTATTCGCACTCAGGAACATCAAAAGTACTATTTCCCTCGGGCCGATGGCCCTCGGGAGAATAGTACTATTTGATGTTCCTTCGATGCGAAAAGTTTCAGCTAGATCCTCGACTGTCATTGTATATTTGTATAATGTTATTTCATTTAAGCTACGCCCCTCCACCCGTCAATTATATTTTTAAGGGGATGTGATACGAAGATGATGTAACCAAGAGGGTGAAATGGGCCGTATTCATAAAACTAGAAAAAGCCTTGCAATTGTTGGCAAACAGCTGGAATGACGCTCTTCTTGCTAGAATAATAAGTAACTTCTTGCTTGAATAATTGTTACATCCTCAAGTACTGATTTGACGTGGCTTGAATTTTAATGATCTTGTCAGGATATCATGACCCATTTTGCGCTTCTATCAAAATAGATCTGCCGTTAATTTTGCATTTTTTTTCTTTCTCACATGATATATATTATTTACCAATTGAAGAAATTGAATAAAAGAGATGTCAAATTATGAACACTGTTTCACGGTTTGGAACCCAAACTACTCTCTTCAGAATATTTAAAAGTTTGTGGGGATTAACTACTTTTTCTCTCAAAGGCATCGTTTAACAATGTTAAATCTGCGATGCACGCCCTACGTGTTATCAGTGTATGTGATACGGTGTAATATTGAAGCCCCAAACAAAATTTGCGCTTCAAAATGATCAAGAAGCTCCCCAAAAAAGTATAAATCTTTGAGTGACCTGTTTTCCCATACTCGTTTTCCTTAATAGACTGTTGTGTTATGAAAACCGTTAGGAAAACGCAAAATTTGGTTTCGATTTCCAATCATAAATATCTTGATAATGAGACAGGCGATCGGCTTGTAAAAGTCATGGGGTTCCTGACTGACCTTAGGTTTATAATTATGATTGCAGCATTAGCTAAATCCAGGATTTTGTTTCAGAAGCTGAGACAAAGTTACAAGATCCCTTAAATGTCTGTGTGTCTCGGAATAGGCTTGCATTCTGTTTTCAAACATTTAGCTATTTTTTGTTATTCCAAATGTACGTATGTGCATGTAACTGCTAGTTTTACAAATACAACCCATTTTCTTAACACATTTAAGCCACCACCTCGCCAGGTTTGGTCTGTGCAGAAGCTGCTTGTTGGTTGTACGGGGGAATAGGAGACTGGTTGTACGGGGCACGGCCAGGAGCGTGGTTGTACGGGGCACCAGGAGCTTGGGTGTAGGGAACTGGAGCAACAGGCTGGCCAGCAGGGGAATACGCCTGCTGAACGTTGTATGTGGGAGGGACCTGAACGATTCCCGCCGGCTGAAAGTACTGGCCTGTGTAGAGACAATGTAAATGTAAGGAATTAGAAGTATACCAACCACATTTCAAAGATTGTTGTTTACCCAAGATTGTTGTTTACCTAAGATTGTAAAAAAATTGAAATCCCTTTTAGATGTGATCTCACCAGTAATCGGGTTGAATTGGTAGTTTTCAGTGTTACCGTGTTTTTAAATTTCACAATGCTTTGGGACATATGGGACACAGAATTAAACTTGCCCAAATTTCACCAAAATTCAGCATTTTAATTAAAGAGGTTTACCAAATGTTTAGGTACAATTAAATTCCACACAGACATTTAACACAATTGATAGGTAGATGAATCAATTACCATGAATGTACATTTGTCTATCTTTAAATTCAATGTGAGTGATTCTTAATTTTACCGAAAACCAGAATTTCTTTTCGGGACATTTCAGTAGATCGTACACGTTTATATTAATGTGTATGAGACTAAGTATTTATCATTTCAGCTGGTTGAACATTTCAAATATCACACAAATTATACTCTTTTTAACTTGGCTCTGATATTCCTAGTATCCCAGTCTATACTTCCTATCGTTTGAATTCCTTTATGAATTAATTAATGAAAATATCATGTTTGTTCTCAAGTAACTATAAATTGACAAGTAAACAAACACACTAACAATCTTTATCTACATACCGGCTGTCACAACCATTGGAGAGGTTTGTTGGGTGTACTACAAAGGAAATTGAAACAATTGAAATACATGTAGGATGAAAACCAAATAATGAAATTGACCCTATCTACTTTTGTATAGTTGACAATACATTTGATCAACTAATACGCTGTTGGACAGCATTATTCTAGCTTCACCTGCCGCTGCTGAAGTGATTATCGTGTGATCATGGCAAGGAATACATTCTATCAGGTACATATTAATTCCGCTTGATTAAGAGTAACAAATGTTTATTTGTGTCTTGCCACATGCCATTGGTACCACGTAGGGTCGCTCATATCGATTCGCAAAAGATGTCTATTGGTAGTATTAAATGTCTGGTGTGCAATGCGGGGGCTCGAACCCGCGACCTTCGTGGGTTCGTAGCTCCAGTGAAGTCATACTTCTTGACTGCTATACTCGATCATATTATACTGGAAACGATACCCCCCAAAATACTCGGACTTTTTCTTTTGCCTATATCTACTCTTTAAAATATAGTCTTATTTCAATATCTAGTAAAATGGGGGCCTGCACACAGATTTGGACGTGACGGGTATAAAGATTATGATATTGACTGAAGAAAACAATTCAGCTGAATATACTAACCAGCAGAAGAAATTCCTGCCATTCAAAGCCGTATTTGTAACGAGCAGAGAGAAATAGCAATTAGAAATAGTAATTGGTATACAGACGTGTATCAAAATTCAAAATGTCAAGATTATATTTTAAAAAATGAATAAATAATTATAGGCATTTATATAACGCCGTCTATCTCGACAATTTTATTCCGAGGCGCACAAGAAAAATTGAAAGATTAAAAGAGTTTAAATGAGTGTCATAGTGCCAAGTACAGGTTTTGTTAAAAAAAGATGAGATTTCAGCTTGGATTTAAAGGTCTCTAGGAAGTTATGATTCTTAGATTAAATGGTAAACTATTCCATAGAGAAGGTGCTGCAGCTACCCGCGTCTTGGGGATCATAAGAAGATGATGGTGTGATGATTTTAGACTGCGAGCTGGTGTATAAGACATAACAATATTTTGTAAATAGTTTGGTGCCACTCCATTTACAACCTTCCAATGTGAGGAGGTGGATTTTGAATTCGAAGCGCTTGCGGATTGGCAACCAGTGCAGCTTTTTGAGAACAGGAGAAATGTGATCATATTTAGATTTCCCTGATAAAACCCTGGCAGGTGCATTCTGAGCATGTTAAAGTTTGTCAAGATTGTGTGAAATAATTCTGAAAAGAATAGCATGCCACCTTGACCTTCGCTCACGATTGATTTGTTCTTCCTAGGGAGCGTCTCTTTAAACCAAAAGAGTGGAATCCGCTCCAAGTATACGTGGTTGAATTACTCTTTAGACAATGGATTCGAAGGAAAGGAAAAAATAATGCTACTCTTCACAAAAGAGATTGGCTGTCCAATCCTTTCTATCTAGGTGGAGGTACAACAAATACTCACCAGAGTGGTGGTGGTTTGTGAAGACGAGTTGCAACAGGCCATGCCACCACAGCAGTAGGCTGAAGCTACAATGGCTACAACCATCTCGATCAGTCCAAGGATGGCCAACAGAGAGTCCGATGCGATGCCTCCCGCCTGTTTATCATTCATTCATTTATTCATGCATCATTTACTTATTTATTTAATTATCTATTCTTTCGTTCATTCATTTATTCATGATATATATTCATATATAAATAACTCTTGTTTTTGTAATTTATTCCTTCGCGTACTGTAACATTCATTCAGAATAAAAACATGATCAGCAAAGCTGTTTTTGCATCATGGTGCTAATTAAAACATACCGAGTTAAAAAACAGTTGAAACACAAGAAATTTAAGAAAATCTATAAATGCACATTACAACAGAAAAAATACAATAGCCTATTGAAATCATAATAAAACTTACTTTAGATTATAATACTGAAAAGTATGAAGAAAGAAACGATTAAAACCCGGACAATGAAAAACGACTGTTTTCATGTAAAAGCATTTTATTGTGACAAATTCTTTAATGAGTATACTTTTTCAAAATATTGATTATAATTATTGATTAGTCATCTGAACTTTTCAACTAGTGGTTATCTATTAATCTATACAAATCTGTCCGACCGGACAAATACGTATTCTGTTAAAAACATTGTTATCATTTTGAAACTTTAATTTTCCCTTCATTTTAAAAAGTGAATAAAGATCAGATCAATCAGTGAATTATAGGTAGAATAAATTCTATGAAATATTCATTATTAGGCAAACCAGCTAATATTTATCAGGTAAAGCTTTTCCAAACAAATTCAAAATCAATTCTTCGCGTGTGACTTCTGATCAGAACAAAATTCTGATCAGAACAAAATTCATAGCAAAGTTTGCAAAGCTAAATTTCTGGATCGGTGTTTAACAATCATAGGGATATCTCAACCGGGAAAATATAATAGATCAAACTGTCGGTGACCATTCAACTTTTACTATTAGCAACACTGTGTTTAAGCTTTGAACAATACGGCTCATGCACAATTTCATCTTCGAGAGTTCCGTACTGGTCATCCAATTTCGTTGAAGAAAATACTGTTACAAGTAGCAGTTATCTTAAGCATTGAATAAGTAGTAAAAAAGAACCGTTGTCAGTTTGTAGATTATGAGTTGTGGGAATCGTCGAAATCAAAACAATACGACTAAAAAGCAGAAAAAATGAAAAGTATTCTACACTGATGGGATACCAGGCACTTCACATCTAAAGAATCATAGAGATAGATCAATAATTTTCTGAAAGGATATTAACTATATCTATCAAGAATAAACCCTAGTAACGATCATTTCATGGAAGGGGGTACGGGAAATGCATTCCAACTTTCTGGGCAACATGCAGTGTGTATACATACCACTATTCCGTTTTCAATGTAGCTATTGTAGAGATAGCCACTGGTGACTGCTGCCCCAATGGCACCAATAATCATTTGGCTAAAGGCAACAATAGCCGTGATGATACACATCGTAAGATAGCCGGTGATCTAAGAAAACAATGTTTTTAAAAATAACTCTTCTTGAAAAAATAACAACAGAAAAACGAATGAATAAGGTATATATTAGCGGATACATTATTCCATGGTTGTGATATATGTAGTTGCTTATTGTTGAGTGACACTATTATTTCCTCAGCTAAACTTGGTTTTATTGGCATTGGAACAAATTAAATGTGTCGGTTGGCTTTAGTGCGCGCGCGTGCGCGTGTGTATGTGTTTGTGCAGTGTGTGTGTGCTTTAGCTGTATACATATGTGAGCCCTCGAATTTAAAGAGAAGGTTGAGTTATGGGAAGAGGTGAAAAATAATTTGTGAGCGTTACTCATTCTTATTATGCTAGTGTGGAAGAACATCAGATAAGACATGTTCCCTGAAAAGCATGGCTCTTCAAATGCCTTCATATTCTAAAAATTCATGTAACATCGTAAAAATCGGGGGGGGGGGGGGGCGGCGTTTTACGCCACGTGTTCGTGTAGTCCCATATACATCTTTCTGTGTACAGTGTTTGTAACTTTACCAAGTCTTGGCCAGATTTCTTACCATTTTGATGATTCCAGAACCTTGCAATACACACAAATTCTTATATGCTTGATGATCAACCTTTTCTGGTCGGTTCCACACCGTTTCTTTCACAATGCAATCGCATGACCAGAACTCAACTTCATCTTTAAGCACAAAAATCGCGTATAAAAAGAAGTTATGGGTAATGATTACATATTTCTAAATGAAACTAAACAAGGAATACAGCATTTTACATACCACGCAAGTGTTCTTTTGCTTCGAACATATTCCTAAGATTCCGGTAGGAATGTAGAACTAGGGGAGGAAAATAAATAACAGCAATTGAAATCAAAATTACGAAATTAAACAATTTATTGATATATCTCCATGTATTCAAAGCAACCTAACGTTTTTTTCTCTGATAGATTTGCTCTGAATTAAAAAAAAAGTTATTATTGACAGTAAAGAGATTTAGGTGGCCTCTTTTATTTTCTTGTTGATGTTCATTAAAGGGATTGGGTAACCTTGCCTCAGACTCTGAAACAAAATCCTGGATTTAGCTCATGCTGCAATCATAATTATAAACCTTTAGGTCAGTAAGGAACCCCATGACTATTAAATACAAGCTGATCGCCAATCTGATTATCAAGATATTTATGATTGGAAATCGAAAACAAATTTTGCGTTTACCTAACGGTTTTCATAACACTACAATCTATTGGGGGAAATGAGTATGGTTAAAAACGGTCACTCAAAGATATTTACTTTTTTGATGCACTTCTTGATCATTTTGAAGCGCAATTGTTTAGGGCTTCAATATTACACCATATCACAGACACTGATAGCACGTAGGGCCGTGCATCTCAGATTTTACATTGTGAAACGATGCCTTTAAAGGTACTATGTCCCATTTGCAGGCCAACAAATGAAAAGATTAAATTATAACGGCATTTGAAAGATTATACTAATTTAGAGCTTTCCTTTAAAAAAAAAAGGGGGGGGGGGTTGAAAATGTCTTTAAGTGGAAAAATAACAACTATTAGTTGTCTAATCGACTTTAAGAGCTATAGAGCCAGTAATTAATAGTCTGATTCTCAGACCATTGTACCGAATGGTCGTACGTTTTATGCTACGCAAAGATTTTCATTTATTTTTTTTCGGTAATGTTTTTGAATATTTTTCAGGGAATATAAAATATATACAAATTTGCACGATGGCACTATATAGAAAAACTAATCTTTGGTAGCAATTTTAAATTTCATTTTCAGACGAACATTTTTTTGTATTGATTTAATTTTCAATCTGTTTCAATTTTGATTATTTCAGTTTAAACGACTTAAATTTATATTCCTTAAATTATATTATAAACGACTGATGTGTAAGACTAGTCAATACACCCTTTCGAGAAAAGCATCCCCCTCCCTTATCCCGGAAGGAAAGCGAGGGGGGGGGGGTTTAAAAAAAAAAGGCATAAGCTTTTGTATACGCACTGTTTATCCTATGGTAATCATGCGTGGTAGTGGAATTATGCAATGAGTGTTTAAATGTTTGCACATTTGACAGGTAGATGAGCGGGACTATTCAAATTGCCTTAGGTTGATTTCCAAGTCATTGCGAAAGTGTTAATTGTGTATGGAACAATAATATTGCATACCCCCAAAGAAAAAAAAATAATGGCAACTTACCAGAACACTGGCCCAAATTCCGATACCGATAACGCCTACTGAAAATGGCAGAACCAACTCGGCAATGGCGACGACGATGCTCCCGATGCCGAGGGAGAGCTGCAGCCCACCGGTCACTCTCCCAGCAGTCCCGTTAAACTTCTGCGACACGCCACTCGACGAGTTAGGGTTCTGCACCGTATTGGCATAGCTGACTGGAGCAGCCTGGTTGACGTAGACAGTCTGGCCCGGGATTCCGGGCTGGGTAGGATAGGACGTGGCCTGCATATCAGAGGTAACTTGCTGTGTAGGGTAAGAAGGTTTTGTAAAAACTGTACATGAGTTTTGAAGACCAAAATAGGGTTTAAAATACACTTAGGCCTAAAGAAATGAATCAATTTGACGACTTTGGGACAACAAAAGGCATTTGAAAAAACAGCAATAGACTGAAACAAATTTTATTCACAAAAGATTAAAATTTACATCAGAATACAGTACATTAAAAGTTGGTTAGATAAAATAAAATAATATGCATAGTAATATACGAAGAAGGAATAACATTGCTCACAAATATAATCAACACGGAAATGGAAGGAGACCGGGAAATGCAAAGGACAGACGAAATAAATCTTAAAGGGATAGTTGAGTTCTGTTTTCAGACTGTAAATGCCTTCAAATTGCATGGTTATTGCTTTTATTCCTATCTATGACATTTCTAGAGCCCTTTTATAACCTAAAAGTGCTATGAAGGTAATTTTAGACCTCAAAATATTCGAAATTTAGCCAATGCGATCATACCAATTCAGCTCCACTTTTAAAAAAATATGGTAACCGTTAATTAATAAATTGATTAATAATAACAATACATGGGCCGGCTGATTGTGCGTAATATAACCAACACGAAAAAGTCAACAAAAAGCCAACATCGGCATTGGCTGAAATACAACGTAAAAGGCGCTATTTCGTTTTTTCAACGGCTTTTTGAAATTTTCGAATATTTGTGGCGGCCGGTACACAAATATTAGAAATGGTTATATTTATGGATATTTACGCCAACTCTGAACCGATTTTGATCAAACAAAGATGATTTCGTCATTTAAATTGTATGTCCTTTCAAATTTGACACTCAGTTTTACATGATCTCACAAATTGTTTTGTGTAGCGCCCTCTGCAACAGAACTCAAGTATCTCTTTGAAATAGAAGAAGAAGGAGAAATTTAGGTGAAGTAATCAAACGAATTTAACACAGAACAATTGAAATTCAGATTGATTGGTAATAAATTGACATTTATTAGGTTAGGAGACATGCATGGATCGACATTGCAATTTATAATAAAAAATATAATTTCAACTAATGATGAGAGATATTAAAGATAAACTTTAGTACTGGTAATGCGATTGCATTGTGAAAGAAAAGGTGTGGAAAGGATCAGAAACAGTTGATCATGTAGCATGTAAGTATTGGTGTGCACTGCAAGGTTCTGGAGTCATCAAAATTATAATAAATTTGACCGAGTCTTGGTAAAGTAACAAGCACTATACACAGAAAGCTATATATGGGACAACACATATGGTGTCGGGGCTAGTACTACTTGATTTCCTTGTCTTTCTATGCTCATTACTCAGCTAGTATACATTTTCTTCCAAAATTGTTTGGCACATGTCATTTATTTGTAATCTTGAACATTCAGGGTAAGTTTTGTTTGATTCTGTGAGAATTAATTTTTTTGTTGTTTTTACCAGATCTGGAGTTTATCTTTAATTGGAACACCTAAATCTTGCAAGACAGTAAATGCAAGTAGTAAAATAAGTATTACAATTTCTGAGTTATATATTCATTCAGCATTTGGTATAATTAATTTCAAAAACACATCAGACCTCTGGCTGTATTATTCATAAATGAAAAACACACATAATCAGATTCAAATCGGATGTATTTCCACAGAGTGCATCAATACAGATGGGTTCATGTGGGCAGTACTAAACTGCACTCGATTGCTATACATACCATTAACTACGCCCAATACATACTCTAGGAAAACTATTCATTTTAAGGATAACTGTCAGGTAAAATTCCCAAGACACCTACTCCTATCACAAATACCTTTAGATCCATAACTCCCTGTTTATCCGGACAAGTAACCCTAGGATGATTTACCTTTCGTAAATTATCACCTTTTACTTACCCCCCCCCCCCCCCCCCCCCGACTAGGGCAACTAAAATCTTCAACAATAACACTCCCTGCAGCTACCGCGGACAACTCCCCCTAAAAACAATCAAACCAGAAGTTCCCAGACCACTACCATTTAGCTTTCTGTCCATGGAGGAAAAGTGGTCCAAGGTTAATCATTTAAAAGCTTTTAAGGATGATTCGCTAAGACCTCTACATTTAAGGTGGTGTATCTACTGTCTATTAACAATGTATACACGCTTTCGTATGCATTTTTGTCACGAGTGTTATGATAACGAGTTAGTTTTTTTTCACAAGGCTTATATAAATTTAAGTAGAAGAGAGAATATTTGTTAAAGAACTTATCTATTGACACTCATTTCATAGGCCCAATTACTCAATGTAAATTCAGTTTTTGTTTATTCCTTTTTCTTTCTTCGTGTATTCGTCTCTTTTTTTAAATATTTATTGTGTATTTTTTTCTTAAAGCCTTATTCACAAAACGAGGATATAAATGATAATTTATCCCTGCTTGTGTGTACACTGCTAATATTTGCTTGAATTTTCTCTTGTCATTATAGAAGTATTCAAATGTTTTACTTGAGTATTTTATATGAAAAAAGAAATGGAAGAAAGTGGTTTGAATTGAATTGAATTATTGTTGTTATCCCCTCTATCTCTGAAGGGACCCATTTAAATAATAATAAGTAACACCATAAACCTGCAACATGATGAAAATACCATATATCTTTCTTTAGGAGTCTAGCCATCTGATTGATCGAAATTGGGGTCGTGATTTTAGCCATGTTCGCCTACCGGTCAATATTTTTTTTAAAATATGTCCGCTTGCCCCGGGTGACGTGCCGCATAAAAAAATTCTGAGATCCCTTATGGTTTACGTGTAAAAAGTTTTATTTGTGTGAGCGCGGATACCATACAGTGATTTTGAGATTTGGACGCTAATTTCAGGTTTTTAATTGCTGAGAACCCCATTGGTTTACGTGTAAAAAGTTCCTTTGTTACTTATACATCATGCCGATAACCCATCGGAGCGAGCCTCGGGGTCATATCAGGATGTAACGTCCCCTTGAGCCTTTAGAAACAGCGATGCCTCTCATAGCAGTCAATATATCTATAATATCAAATATTCCTAGTACACAATGCAACTGGCCCATGCGGAAATGTCAACGAAAGATAAAATGTTACATCATCTCTAATTATAGCACATGCCGTCATAGTGCGTTGCCATCGTAGTAAGGCGTATGTATGCATTCATAATGAGTGCGCAAGTGAACTCGAGTGTACTAAGAAGAGAAGGATACAATGAAATGTATCGTTTGTTCTTGAATCCAAAATAATGTGCATAAACAGTATGGAGGGAGAGAGAGCGAGAGAGCATGAGAGATAAGGGGGTGGGGACAATTTACTGGCAATAAAAAAAGTTGTGTAACCATAATATAATCTTCATATAATTTGAAGTCCTATGTCTTTGAACAAAACTTTGTATGCTTAAAGAGGCAGAACTTTGTACCATTTAAGGTCAACCTAAACACAATTACCTGCAATAAACGGGGTATGCACACTCATATATTTCACTTCCATATTAACAATGGATCATTTATAATACGTCTGTCGTTTGTATCAATGTGTGGGAAGTACAGAAATGGAAACTTCGTGACATGAATATACGACGTATGGTTTAACAACTCGTGATTGCGATAAGAAAGATGGCGGATATCTACTTGCATACCATGTTTAACCGTAGGCTTATGAGGCGATGGAGGGCCTTGCCACCGCAATATATTGAGAAAAATATTTTAAAAAACAAGATCAACATGTTCTTTTCGTGTTCTTTTATCTGTTGCTCATGATTGTTCTTCCAAAATACTTGTTTTTCTTTTTTTCGTATTCATTTCAATTTTATTATTCTTGTTTTATTTTCTGTGATTTCCGTTTATATCATTTGGTCTGAATGTATTGTTATTTTTCAACATCTGTTCACAGTCTTCAGTGCTTAAAAGTAGCTACTTTCTCGGTGATGAATAGTAAGACAAAATTTAAACCTAATTTAAGACATTCTAGATTGATCGGCTACAAAATGTCAGTGCTTTTATTGTTGTACCCCTCTTCTTCGTACATTTTAGAATGTCAAACAACTTGATATGTTGAATAAATAATAGTTGTTCTGTGTTGAAAGAAGCAACATTAGAGTTAGCATGGTTCAGGATGGATGCTCCCCGGTTCAGAATACTGTGTAAAAATGGAAGGAAAATTTCAAAGACCAGGATGTCAACAAATCCTTATAATTCTACTTATATTTAACCACGGGGAGGTGCCTACCATTCATACACCGAAATCGATATATTTAACATACTTTGTTTTCCAAACAATATAAACAACATATGAAAACAAAAACAATGAGTTGAATGGTAGACAGAACAAGCAAGAAATGCATTCGTGTATAGTACGGAAAATGGGAAATGCTTATTGCTAATTAGAAATTTCTTGTAAAAAAATATACCCAACTCTACTCAATGAAAGGATGACCGAAAGGGTGCTGATATGACTCTTTACTGACAAATTTAAATGAAATGTAATAAAGTTTTACAAAGTCATAATGGAGTGAGTAATATTTTCGGCACAATTTAAAGGAGAAAGAAATCCAAACGACATCGATTGGTGGTCTAAATGGGCGTTAATAACTTCCTACATAACCTCAGGAGCCCCATATCAAAGATTCACCAAAATAGAAAACAAAATCGTAAAATGTCTTGAGTGGCTGAACTGGCGTATATGCACGTAGCCAATGTTTCGAAAGTGCCGAAGCCGATCGTGGGCGTGTGACGTATGGGCGGAGTAGGCGAAACGTTGGTTTTCGACATTGGGACATTATTTTTGATGCTCTTTCGGAAAATGAAGAAAAAAATTGAGAAATTCTAAAAATAGATTTGTATGACGTCACAGCTTCGGTACTCTACGTGTCACGTGTACTCCACTATGTCGACGTGCAAATCTAAAACTAAAAGTCCCTCGTAATATAGACCTACTACGTAGTAGGTCCATGCTAATATCATGTTTGAGTACCACATTCAATTCCCGCAGTGGTCTCGACGATTGCTTGCCGCATCACACTCCGGAACAGCCGTAGACTGATCCTACAATAGCAATTATATACCTCACTTAAGAAATCCAGCCATCTTATTGGTCGAAATTGCAGTCGTGATTTTAGCCATTCCCGTAAATAAACGAAAAATGCCAAACCT
This sequence comes from Strongylocentrotus droebachiensis, assembly GCA_035222895.1. Taxonomy (NCBI): domain Eukaryota; kingdom Metazoa; phylum Echinodermata; class Echinoidea; order Camarodonta; family Strongylocentrotidae; genus Strongylocentrotus; species Strongylocentrotus droebachiensis. Next base: position 149,718 of record JAVYIG010002460.1, on the reverse strand, counting down.
ATGTAATAGTTCTAGAGTAAATCAGTAAAATCCCGGCAAAATTCCAGTTACCGGGAAAATAGTTCAATCTTGCTGAAATACCCATTGGTTAACGTGTTAAAATCTTGTTTGAGCGAGCGCGGATACCATACATTGTGTGTACGCGAATTGGTCGCTTAATATTTAGATTTTTTAATAAGACAACAGGCAATGTCGAACGTATTACTTAATCCGGCCTAGATTCTACTTATACACTCTAAAAACTAAAAGGTTAAATCGTCATTTAAAAGGGCTGAGGAGTGACCTTTATAGTGTTGGATCCAGCATGTTCAAAGTGTTAATCTACCATTTTGATAAAGTTGTCACTCATCAGCCCTTTTAAATGGTCGTTTAACATTTTAGTTTTTAGAGTGTAGTTTCCAACAAGGCAAAAATTGCTGAAGAAACTCTTTCTAGATTTCAACTTCTTGATGATGATCAATTGCAAGACTTGATTAATTCTGCTGACAGCAAGAACACCAAAAGGGTACGTGAAATTCTCCATAAAATATTCGAAGATTATTTAGGTCTAGAGTCTAGATCTAGGCTACCTGCAAGTTATCAACACAGACCTGGATAGCGTAAATAAACTTCAAAATTCGGAGCTGGACAACGTAGGCCTAGATCTAGGCCAATGTTAACTATTAGATTTGGACTTCAGCGTCATTTCCTCAATTCTAACAATGTCGACATCCAAGGTCCTCTTGATTTGGATGATCCTTTAAGTCTTCAGGACAAGGTATTTATTGATGTTATGACACTCAACAGCTGCGAAATTTGTGAGGAATTAGGCCTAGGGGGAAAATGCTACATAGATTCCTATAGGCTAGATCTAGACTAGATTAACACTCAAAGATACACTCATAAAAAACAAACGTGCAGATAAACTAGAGAAAAGTCAAAGTGGTGTCATAAGTTGACTCATTTTTCAGTATATAAAAGTAATAATGACTGCTTTAATTTTCGAGACATAGTTGTTTTTATACGCTCTCGGGGAGGTTACAATCGTGCTATTGCCCCAACAAGCCTCGGGCAATAACACGATTGTAGCCTCCCCTTGAGCGTTTACAAACAACTATGTCTCTCAAAGCAGTCATTATTACGATACCTAAACTCCTGCCAATGGAAATGAGTAAAACATAACTCTGCATAACTCACAGTAGCACAAGTCAAAATTTCCACAAGTCTTATCAATTATCTTTCTTCTTTCGAATTATACAAAACCGACAGAAAACACTTTCATAGGTTTGGGTAATCAAAGCATGTAGTTTAAGCTTCTACCAACCTTTACCAAAAAATCCATCTCAGTCAGCAGTATCAGAACACGATCTTAATACTGGACATTAAAATTGGTTGGAATAATGCCCATATTATTGACTTTGAAACGCACCATTTGGTGGAGAAAGGTAAACAAATCCATCCGGATAAAAAGGATTAATCCTTCGATGAATAAGGACTCTGGCTATTCACTGTATTAGGGACTTTTAGTTTTGCACGTCGACAGCTTTGACTGCAACGCGTGACGTCATTTTAAGGCACTGCGCATGCGTCACGTCGTCTTAGTCGGCGATCGAGAATGCGTCAACCTTGATTTTCATAAATCTAGTACGGTACTAGTATGCCGCGTGCGCATAAAATATACAGTTCCTCAGGTAGACAAAGGACCATCCCTTCCCTGCTATTATGTAAATATGTGTAGAACAGGTGTCACATGCATATTCACCTGTTCTACACATTTTTACATAATAGCAGTGAAGGATGTTCTACCACAGCAATAGGCCATTTTCGTAATGTAACCAAATTTAATGCATAAGTCTTTGTGAAGTGCCTCAATACAAATTATTACATTCACCTGATAAGAATAATAGTATTTCAATAGACAGAATCTGAACTGCATACATAAGTTGTTGCCAGGTTGGACAAACATTATAGCTTGACCTACCTAGCAACACTTAATATATGCAGTTTCATTCTGACTACTGAAATACTATTATTCCTAACAGGTGAACGAAATAATTTGTATCAAGGCACTTCACAAACACTTATGCAGTACATTTGGTTACATTACGAAAATGGCCTATTGTTGAGGGTAGAATGAGGAACTGGATATGTTGTCCTCTTTATTTGTCCGTCATGTTCATAGTGTTACTTCCTGCATGCATGTATATCGCCGAGTGCAATCTAAAAGATTTCTTATACCCCATTCACAGTGGTTTTGAAATTTGTAGCGGCGTTGTAGCGGAGCGGCGACACCGCCATAACACCGCTACAAATGCATTCACAGTAGAAAAGTTATCCCGCTGCAGCAGCGGGATAAATATCATGTACCCATTCACGCTGCAGCGGGTGATTTTTATTACCTCCGTAACAAACACGTGTATGCATGGCTCATGACCCGCGAGTGACCCCGATATGACCGGAAATACTTCAGCGCGGGGTTTTCGATTGCTTGAAATTGCGCGCGCTAGCTGTACTCTACACACTCTTCCTCATGTAGTTGCTTTTTGTATCCTCGATCATATTACTTTTTAAAAAACTAGCATTTTTATTGCTTCCAGTCAGAATATTTTAATTTTTTGAAGTGTGAAATATTTTTATTTGGATAATTATAATATCTACATAATAATAAAATCAATTTGAATCCACTGGTTACTTTATTTCTATTTCACTTTATGTTCCCCATTGCTGGAGAAAAGAGGTCAGTGATAGGTAAGTAAACAAATCACACGTGTTTGTCGCGGTGTTATAGCGGAGAGCCTTCACACTGAGTAAACACCGCGACAGCAGCGGGACTGTCCCGCTGCTGTAGCTAGGCGAACCTAGCGATAGTTTGTCGCGGCGTTATCGCGAGGCGGTGTTATCCCGCGATAGTTTATAACGGGTCCGAGCCTTCACACTGAAGACAACACCGCGACAGCAGCGGGACAGTCCCGCTGCTGTCGCGGTGTTTGAGGCCACTGTGAATGGGGTATAATTGTAGTCAACATGGGCAGTTGAGTACGTTGACACCCATGATCAATGGGCGTTCGTCGTGTTCTCGTCCACTCAATCTAAAAGTCTATATTATCTTCGCTCCAGTGATCTTGAGGCAGCATAGATTAGGAAATCGTGAGAATAGTCACATAGCTTGGGAAAGTCCACATGAGTAGATGAAAGCTTGCATACTAAATTTTAAGGCTGGTAAATTCTTAAACTACGTGTTAATCAAAACATGTGTTATTTACACTTCCTCAGCAAAATTATGCCTTTGCTCGGGAAATCTGAATTGGCCTTAAGAGGCATATCAGATATGTTGCATTCAGCTCGGGAATATTGCACGAGTCGAACACAAGTGCAATATTCATGCTAGCTGAATGCAATATATCTAATATAACACTAAAGAAAGCCATTATTATTATTATTAGACATTAATAATTAAATATAGTGAAATGTAAAGGACTGAAAAGATCACTTCTTTTTTGGTAAATGTTCTATTCTATAAAATATTATATGTAAAATAAAGATTTGAAGTTTTGAAGTTATAAATACAGCTGCTCAAATATTTCTTCCACATCAAACTAAGAAAAAAAAAATGAAAGGTGTCTTCAATACGCGCCTTGTAAGATGTGAGAATTCAGCTAAATATACAAAGCCTCAAAAATGCTTGAAGGTTTTTGGTGTGCCCAAGTCAGCCTAAGCACATAATATGACTTCGAAAATAGAAAGAGTCATTTTACAAAAATAAAAGCATGATAAGAATGTGCGCGGAATTAGGCAAGATGTAAGGTATTGGCCTCTTGTATTGTTTACTACATTGTTTGTTATGTCAACAAATCTAATTCAGACTGTTTGAAAATGACATATACTAATTTTAATCGATGCATTTTTTACTTTGCATTACTCTCTGTCTGTTGGATTTTATTTTAATTTGCCTTATTAAATTCAAAATTTAAACGAATACTGTAGTAAACACAGTCCACAACTCCCCTCGCTTGTTTTCTTGTGTCAGCATTTGTCATGTTTATGGAACTCTGCATTTCATACAATGAACAACGATAATTCATTGACGGTTTTTGAAAGAAGTACTTTTGTATTTAGTTTCCGAAAGACACAGATTCTAAACAAATATATGGATATTTTACACATCACATTTTCGCATTTCTACATAATGGCGCGTTTATTATCATACAAAAGAAATCTTCTTCATGAATTTACTACGAGCAAGATTATGAAGTTAATTGAAATAGATCATACAACGTACGCATTAATTCCTCATTTGATAGAATTCACGAATGTTCTAAGATACGATGATTACCTTGCAAATCTGATTATCATATATTTTTCAGTGTAGTTTTAGCAAAGATCAATTTTACACAAATATCTGAAATTAGTTTACCTCAAATCATATTTTGTTTTTCTCATCGGGATCGAAAAGCACTACATTAATATATCATCAGGTAAAAAAAATACATCGGTATATGAATGTATTCCACTAAACTTCAGGCAACTAGATAAAGGCTACATATTCGTTGATTTATTCATTCATAGAATCATAGCAACCAAAGGGTTAGATTGGTAATACATACTTTTTCAACATGATTATGAACATTATTAAATTTAGTACAATGAAATTGATAAATTATGAATATAAATACATGTAGATCATTAAATACAAAGAACATTACAAATCATTCAGGTATGTCATATTACAAATAAATAATTACAAGAAAAAGGAAACAACATAAACTTGAATAGAGAAGAAAAGGGAGCAAGAGAGGGGAAAAGAAAAGAAAGTAAAGAAGTGAAAAAGCTGCATTGATCAATCAAGTAAACTATTCATCCAAATATCCAAATAGATAATACGTCAACGTATGGGTATAAACTGATAACTGTATGTACCGAATAATTATTCCAAATTGATACTCTGGAGCAAAGATAATATATATATATATATAATTAAAAACCAGCTGCATGTGTTGGGGTACAATTTTAAAAGAATATGGAAAGGTTGAAAATGTATATTGCACTAATTACCTGCTTATTGTAAATTATACGCACATCAAGGGATAAAACTATTCTTAAATCGGTTTGTTTTACACCTGGGCAGACTCACTTGTTTACTTCTCCTAAGGTTATATTTTGTCTCTCGTTTTGGTGGGAGAAGGTCATTTAGTTTGTGTTTAGTTTTTTGTATGTAGTTGAATAATTGCAAGCACATATTCTTTCTACGATCAGCTAGGAAATCAATGTTCAGTACATCTAAAGCGTCAGTACAAGGTAGGTTGGGGGTGATTATTCTCAGGGCACGTTTTTGTATTGATTCCAATAAATTAGATTGCTCTTTGGTTAAACCCCCTTGAAAGACTTGACATGCATATTCAAATACAGACCTTATGCAAGCTACTTAGGTTTAGCGATATATACTCAACATCAAAAAACGATTTCAATTCATATCAAAGTTAAATAAAGCATTATTCCATTGTTTTTATTACAATTTCAAATGTTCTTGTTTGGTCTTCTAAATTGACATTTTGAAGATTTATAAAGCGATTGGGAACATTAGCCCATTTTTTGTTAGACTTAATGCATACCTATCAAAATATATCAGCAGTTATTTTGGATATTAAATTTTCTTACCTGTTTTCTTTTAATTACCAATTGCCGATATTAAATAAGGAAATGATGTCAAATTATGAACACAGTATTACGGTTTAGAACCCTAATCACTCTCTTCAGAATATTTGAAAGTTTGCAGGGATGAACTACCTTTTCTCTTAATGGCCGTGTCTCTCGGAGAAGGCTTGCATTTTATTCGTGAAGCATATGTCATATTGCTTGTTATTCCCAATATAAGCATTTGCATGTTAGGGTGATTGCTAGTTTTTTTTTATAAATACAACCCATTTTCTTAAAATATTTAAGCCACCATTTCGTCAGGTTTGGTCTGTGCAGAAGCTGCTTGTTGGTTGTACGGGGCAGCAGGAGCCTGGTTGTACGGGGCACCAGGAGCTTGGTTGTACGGGGCACCAGGAGCTTGGGTGTAGGGAGCTGGAGCAACAAGCTGGCCAGCAGGGGGATACGCCTGCTGAACGTTGTATCCGGGAGGGGGCTGAACGAATCCCGACGGCTGAGTGTACTGGCCTGTGTAGAGACAATGGAAATATAAGGAATTAGTAGTATACTTTCCCTTTTACACGCGTAAATCGTGATAAATAAACTGATCGTAAAGAGCAGAGTTACATGGAAATGTTAAGAAAGTGAACGGAAGTTGAATCAAGTTATCGATGATAATGCGGATTCCAAAAAATTAAAGGCTAACTCCTCTACAAAAATTATTTGCTTTTACTAGATGCAGACAAACAAGAGAAACAGAGCAAATTTTTTAAATAGTAAAATCGGATAATTAATGAGGAAGTTATGATTTTAGTTAGAAAATCACTACATTATTTACTATTTATCGATTGCTTTGTATATTTTTATCCAAGTAATTTCCCTTTTCATCCCCCCTCAAAACTTGATTTCACCATGCCTTTGTCAAAGTTATGATTTGTATCATACTGCTTGTATGACACCTCACAAAATATTTTTTGAACTTTAAAGAATTGATACTATTTGTATTGTATATTCATAAATGATGACTTGTATATAAATAGTTTATCAAAATTCACATTTCTCATGATTTAACTGACAAAAACTATTCTAAATTAGTGCATCCACACAAACACATATTATTTTTAATATAATTTGGGCGCTGGTGTGAGGAATTAAGACTTTTGCCAATTTGTCTCGTGATTTCAAAGTTTTTCATATTATTAAAAGTTCATAACTTTCTTTTTAAGTTATCCCATTTTGCTCAATTTTTGCTGTTGATTGGTTTGTCTTTTTTGGTGCTTCTATTGAAAGTAAGTTAGTTTTGGAATGAACCTTCCCTTCAAGCACGTTCATTCAAGAATAATAAAAAATAACTGCGAAGTATTGCAAATATTGTCATTCGAGCTGGCAAAATCGTTTCCAACTTTTTGTACGTGTCCGATAAACTACCAACCACATTTCAAAGATTGTTGTGTACCTAAAATTATAACAAGTTGAAATCCCTTTTAGCTGGAATCGTACCAGTAATCGAGTTGAATTGGTAGTTTTCAGTATCACCGTGTTTTTAAATTCCACAATGCTTGGGAAAAAGAATTAAACTTGCCCAAATGTCACCAAAATTCAGCAAATTGAATTAGAGAGGTTAACCAAATTTAGGTACAATTAAATCCCAAACAGACATTTAACACAATTGATAGGTAGATGACTCAATTACCATCAATGTATATTTGTCTATCTTTGAATTCAATGTGAGTGATTCTTAATTTTACCGAAAACCAGAATTTCTTTTCAGGACATTTCAGTGGATCGTACACGTTTATATCAATGTGTATGAGACTAAGAATTTCTCATTTCAGCTGGTTGACAATTTCAAATATCACACGATCTATACTCTTTTTAACTTTGCTCTGATACTCCTAGTTTCACAGTCTATACTTCCTATCGTTGGAATTCCTTCATGAATTAATTAATGAAAAGATCATGTTTGTTAATATCAAGTAACTATAAATTGACATTGAAACAAAAACACAAAGAATCATGAATTACATACCGGTTGTCACAACCATCGGAGTGTTCTGTTGGGTGTACTACAAAGGAAATTGAGACAATTGAAATAAATGTAGGATGAAAACCAAATAATGAAATTGACCCTATCTACTTTTGTATAGCTGACAATACATTTGATCAACTAATACGCTGTTGGACAGCATTATTCTAGCTACACCTGCCGCTGCTGTAGCGTTTATCGTATGGCAAGGAATACATTTTATCAGGTACATATTAATTCCGCTTGATTAAGAGTAACAAATGTTTTTTTGTGTCTTGCCACATGCCATTGGTGCCATGTAGGGTCGCTCATATCAATTTGCAAATGATGTCTTTTGGTAGTAGTAAATGTCTGGTGTGCCATGCGGGGGCTCGAACCCGCGACCTTCGTGGGTTCGTAGCTCCAGTGAAGTCATACTTCTTGACTGCTATACTCGATCATATTATACTGGAAATGGTACCCCCAAAAAGTACTTAGACATTTTCTTTTACCTATATCTACTCTTTAAAATAAGGTCTTATTTCACTATCTAGTCAAATGGGGGTCTGCACACAGTTTTGGACGTGACGGGTATGAAGATTATGGTATTGACTGAAGAAAACAATTCAGCTGAAATATGCTAACTAGCAGAAGAAATCCCTGCCATTCAAAGCCGTATTTGTAACGAGCAGAGAGAAATAGCAATTAGAAATAGTAATTGGTATACAGACGTGTATCAAAATTCAAAATGTCAAGATTATTATTATAAAAAATATAATTATAGGCATTTATATAGCGCCATCTATCTAGACAATTTTATTCCGAGGCGCACAAGAAAAATTGAAAGATTAAAAGAGTTTAAATAAGTGTCATAGTGCCAAGTACAGGTATTGTTAAAAAAAGATGAGATTTCAGCTGGGACTTAAAGGGTATACGAAGATATGATTCTCAGATTAAATGGTAAACTATTCCATAGAGAATGTGCTGCAGCTGAAAAAAACCTTTCACCACAGGCTACCCGCGTCTTGGGGATCATAAGAAGATGATGGTGTGATGATCTTAGACTACGAGCTGGTGTATAAGGCATAACAAGATTTTGTAAATAGTTTGGTACCACTCCATTTACAGCCTCCAATGTGGGGAGGAGGATTTTGAATTATATGCGCTTGCGGATTGGCAACCAGTGCAGCTTTTTGAGAACAGGAGAAATGTGATCATATTTAGATGTCCCTGATAAAACCCTGGCAGGTGCATTCTGAGCATGTTGAAGTTTGTCAAGATTGTGTGAAGTAATTTTGAAAAGAATAGCATGCCACCTTGACCTTCGCTCACGATTGATTTGTTCTTCCTAGGGAGCGTCTCTTTAAACCAAAAGAGTGGAAATCCACCTTCAGTGGAAGCATGGTGGAATCCGCTCAAAGTATACGTGTTGAATTACTCTTTAGACAATGGATTCGAAGGAAAGAAAAAAATAATGTGTTACTCTCCACAAAAGACAGTGGCTGTCCAATCCTTTCTATCTAGGGAGGGGGGGGGGGGGGTACAACAAATACTCACCACAGTGGTGGCGGTTTGTGAAGACGAGTTGCAACAGGCCTTGCCACCACAGCAGTAGGCTGAAGCCACAATGGCTACAACCATCTCGATCAGGCCAAGGATGGCCAACAGAGAGTCAGATGCGATACGTCCCACCTGTTTATCGAATTCGAATAGTTTGATTATATATTTTATTTTTGATTTATTTACCTATTCATTCATTTATTCATTCATCATTTACCTATTTATTCAATTATCTATTTTTTCATTCATTCATTTATCCATGATATATTCATACATTAGATAGCTTAGACAGATACCGAGATGTGATTGGTCCAGAGCTCGTCACGTGATATCAATTGTGAGGATCCAAATTGTTATATTTTCCTGGCCGGTCACTTTTCAGTGCGATATTAACCAGCTAGTGAAATGAATATATTTTTAATCAATGCATGTCGCCCTCTTGAGGACTGTATGTCACCAATAACACACATTACACCATTACCGAGGGTCATTTTTTCTCATTAATTTTTTCCCCTAAAATTATTTTTCCCCATTTTTTTCCCCCCAATTTTTTTTTTTACGCTTCTTTTTCTAAAATTTTGATTGTCCCCGACCGCACAAATACGTATTCTTCTAAAAACATTGTTATGATTTTGAAACTTTAAGTTTGACCTTTATTTTAAACAGTAAATAAAGATCAGATCAATCAGTGAATTATAGGTAGAATAAATTCTATGAAATATTGATTATTAGGTAAACCAGCTAATATTTATCGGGTATAGCTTTTCCAAAAAAAATACAAAATCAATTCTTCACGTGTGACTTCTGATCAGAAAAAATTAATGGCAAAGTTTGCAAAGCTAAATTTCTGGATCTGTGTTTAACAATGGTAGGGATATCCCAACCGGGAAAATATAATACATCAAACTGTCGGTGAACATTCGACTTTTAGCAACACTGTGTTTAAGCTTTGAATAATACGGGCTCATGTACGATGTCATCATCGAGAGTTCCATACTGGTCATCCAATTTCGTTGAAACAAAACTGTTACAAGTAGCAGTTATCTTTAACATTGAATATGTAGTAAAAACGAACCGTTGTCAGTTTGTAGATTATGAGTTGTTGGAATCGTCGAAATCAAAACAATGCGTACTGGAAAGCGCAAAAAACGAAAAGCATTCGACACTGATGGGGTACCAGGGACATAAAACATTTCATCTAAAGAATCATAGAGATAGATCAATAATTTTATGAAAGGATATCAACTATATCCATCAAGAATAAACCATATTGTAACAGTCATTTCATGGAAGGGCGTGCGGGAAATGCATTCCAACTTTTTGGGCAACATGAAGTGTATATACAAACCACTATTCCGTATTCACTGGAGCCATAGTCATAGAAATAGAGATGGCCAATGCCGTGTACTGCCCCAATGGCACCCAGAAGCATTTGAGCAAAGGCAACATTTGCCGTGATGATACACATCGTAAGATAGCCGTTGATCTAAGAAAAAAGATTTTCAAACAAAACTCTTTGAAAAAAGAACAACAGAAAAACGATTGAATAATGTATATATTAGCGGATACATTATTCCATGGTTGGGACGTATGTAGTTGCTTATTGTTGAGTGACACTATTATTTTTTCTAAGCTAAACTTGGTTAATTGGCCTTGGAACAAATTAAATGTGTGGGTTCGCTCTGGTGAGCGCGCGTGCGCGCGTGTGCGTGTGTATGTGTTTGTGCAGTGTGTGTGTATGTTAGCTGTATAAATAATTATGTGAGCCCTCGAATTTAAACACAAAACTCGCGTATATATAAAGGAGTTATGGGTAATGAATACATATTTCTCAATGAAACTAAACAAGAAATACAACATTTTACATACCACGCAAGTGTTCTTCTGCATCGAACATATTCCTAAGATTCCGGTAGGAATGTAGAACTAGGGGAGGAGAATAAATAACAGCCATTAAAATCAAAATTACAAAAATGAACAATTTATTGATATATCTCCATGTATTCAAAGCAACCTAATGTTTTTTTCTCTCTGATAAATTTGCTCTGAATTTAAAAAAAGTATTATTAACAGTAAACAAATTTAGGTGGCCTCTTTTATTTTCTTGTTGATGTTCATTAAAGGGAATGGGTAACTTTGTCTCAGATTCTGAAACAAAATCCTGAATTAAGCTCATGCTGCAATCATAATTATAAACCTTTAGGTCAGTCAGGAACCCCATGACTAATACAAGCTGATCGCTTGTCTGATTATCAAGATATTTATGATTGGAAATCGAAATCAAATTATGCGTTTTCCTAACGGTTCTCACAACACTACAGTCTATTGGGAAAAACGAGTATGATTACAAAACGGTCACTCAAAGATATTTACTTTTTTGAGGCACTTCTTGATCATTTTGAAGCGCAATTTTTGTTAGGGCTTCAATAATACACCATTTCAAAGACACTGATAACAGGGCCGTGTATCTCAGATTTAACATTGCTAAACGGTGCCTTAAAAGGAACTATGTCCCATTTGCACGCCAAAAAATGAAAAGGTTAAATTATAACGGCATTTGAAAGATAATTTTTATTTAGAACTTTCCTTTAAAAAAAAAAGGGGGGGGGGGGGCTTGAAAATGTCTTTAAGTGGGAAAAACGACTATTAGTTGTCTAATCGACTTAAGAGCTATAGAGCCAGTAAGTTAAAGTCTGATTTTCAGACCATTGTACTGAATGGTCGTACGTTTCATGCTGATTGTGGGTTATGGAGGTAGACAAATGCTCATGTACCCTTTACAGCTTTACTATGTTATTACCAAAGAAGTAAAAATGCCAGTCAGTCACTCAATAGTGTCTGACAGTGAAGTCTAGCAAGTAAACGGGTTTCCTTGCATAATTTGAATATAAGGACACTGCTAACGTTTAAATTTTACAGATAGGACATTCATGACTTATTCATAATTCCTGCAAAGTTCTACAGAATTTGATGTTGGCTGCAAAAGGGACATAGTACCTTTAAGTATAATATGAATTTTATAGTTATCCCATCTGTCTGTGTAAAACCTAATGCCAAATTCAGTTAAATCGCCTGATCATGATCGAATGCTTCAAAAGTGTTCGAGGCCTGCGCAGAGCGATTTATCAAATTTGCATGTCTTTTGGGGGATAATGTATTTAAAATATTTTCAGGAAATAAAAAAGATATAAAAATGTGCACGATGACACAATAGAAAAACAAAGAAGTAGCATTTTATGAACTTTAAAGATAAAGGTGAGTTCTAGTCATCCGATTGCATTGTGAAAGAAAAGGTGTGGAATGGATCAGAAAAGGTTGATCATGTAGCATGTAATTACTGGTGTGTACTGCAAAGTACTGGAGTCATCAAAATCATAATAAATTTGGCCCAGTTTTGGTAAAATAACAAGCACTGTACACAGGAAGATGTGGGACTACACAAATGATGTCGGGGCTACCAACCTTGATTTCCTAATCTTTCCATGCTCATTACTCAGCCAGTATACATTTTCTACCAAAATTGTTTGGCAAATGACATTTATTTTTAATTCAGTGTAAGTTTCGTTTGATTCTGTGAGAATTCATTTTCTTCTTTTTACCAGAACTCACGTTTATCTTTAACTAATTTCATCGATCTTTTCTAACAATTTTGAATTTCATTTTCAGACGATCATTTGTTGTATTGATTTAATTCTTGTAAAGGCCTGATTTACTTATAAGTAGTTCTATTTAATTTTCAATCTGTTTCAATTTGATTATTTCAGTGTCCGCGACTTAAATTGTTATTCCTTAAATTCTATTATAAACGACTGATGTGGAATTCTAGTTAATGCACCCTTTTGAGAAAATCACCCCCCCCCCCCCCCCACCCGCTTATCCTGAAAGGAAAGCGAGAGGGGCTTTCGAAAGGGTGTATTTTTCGCACCACAACGCACCGCGCTGCACAGCACCCTTTCGGCATAATACCCCCTTCACATACGCGGATTTTTCTTACGAGTCATTACGGATCGCCAATTAGTAGTCAATCGCAAGCATCCGTAAATAACTCGCTGGTATCCGTAAATAACTCGTCACAACTCGCAACAACTCGTAGACACTCTTAAGCATCCATGAAAGGAGAGGCAATTTTGTTGACATGTCAAAAATCTTCTTACGATTTCCCACGGATTGATTTGTCCGTAAATAGCTCGTAACAATCCGTAATCATCCGTAAACCGCTCGCAACAACACGTAAGCATCCGTAAACTGCTCGCAAGAATCTGTAAATGACTCGTAACAGATTTTTGTAACGATTCGTTACGGTTAGTTTACAATTTGTTTACGGATTATTTACGGATTATTGCGAGCAGTTTACGGATGGTTACGTGTGCTTCCGTATTGTTTACGATTTTATTCTGGTCATTTTACGATGGCTTTACGGATTGATACGGGTTATTACGAGCATTTTAGGTGTAGTTAAGAGTACTTTACTATACCCCTTCACATACACGGATTTTTCTTACGAGTCCTTACGGATCGCCAACTCGTAGTCAATCGCAAGCATCCGTAATTAACTCGCTGGTTTCCGTAAATAACTTGTCACAACTCGTAGACACTCTTAAGGATCCGTGAACGGAGAGGCAATTTTTTTTGACATGTCAAAAATCTTCTTACGATTGTCCACAGATAGATTTGTCCGTAAATAGCTCGTAAATGACTCGTAATCATCCGTAAACCGCTCGCAACAACACGTGACCATCCGTAAACTGCTCGCAAGAATCCGTAAATGACTCGTAACAGATTTTTATAACGATTCGTTCGGGTAGTTTACAATTTGTTTACGGATTATTGCGAGCAGTTTATGGATGGTTCCTTGCGCTTTATACGTGTTGTTTACGATTTTATTCGGGTTATTTTACGATGGCTTTACGGATCTATACGGGTTATTACGAGCATTTTAGTTGTAGTTACCAGTACTTTACGAATAGATACGTATACTTTACGTATGCTTACGAACTGTTTACGAATTGGGGAAAAGTTTAAAAGCTGCAAATTCGAACACTTCATTTTCAGTTGTTATTTTTTGGCTAAAAATCGTAAGTACTCGTAAATACTCGTCACTTACTCGTTACTATTCGTAACAACACGTAAACAGGTCGTAACTAATACGTTAGTTGCACGTAGTTATACGTGACAACTCGTAACAGATCGTGGACTGTTGCCGTAAATACATCGTAATAACTCGTAATAATCCTTAATGAACCGCAAAAAGCTCGTAATAACTCTTAAACCGGTCGTAAAAGTGGCCAAATCGTAAGGATCCGTGACAGATCCGTGAATTTGTGCGATCCGTAAGGACTCGTAAGAAAAATCCGTGTATGTGAAGGGGGTATTTTACGAATTGGGGAAAGGTATAAAAGCTGCAAATTCAAACGCTTCATTTTCAATTGATATTTTTTTGGCTAAAAATCGTAAGGAATCGTAAATACTCGTAACTTACTCGTAACTATTCGTAACAACACGTACACAGGTCGTAACTAACACGTTAGTTGCTCGTAGTTATCCGTGACAACTCGTAACAACATCGTAATAACTCGTAATAATCCGTAATAAACCGCAAAAAGCTCGTTATAACTTTTAAACCGGTCGTAAAAGTGGCCAAATCGTAAGGATCCGTGAAAGATCCGTCAATTTGTGCGATCCGTAAGGACTCGTAAGAAAAATCCGTGTACGTGAAGGGGGTATAAGCCTTTGTTCTATACGCACTGTTTATCCTATAGTAATCATGCTTGGAAATGGGATTATGCAATAAGTGTTTAAATGTTAGCACATTTGACAGGTAGATGAGCGGGACTATTAAAAGTCATTGCGAAAGTGTTAATCATGTATGGAACAATAATATTGCATACTCCGAAGAAGAAAAATAATAATGGCGACTTACCAGAACACTGGCCCAAATTCCCATGGCGACATAGCCTGCTTCGGTGCCAAGAACCAACTCGGCAATGGCGACGACGATGCTCCCGATGCCGAGGCACAGCTGTAGCCAACCAGTCGCTCTCCCGGCAGATCCGTTAAAGTTCTGCGACACACCAGTCGATGAGTTAGGGTTCTGCACCGTATTGGCAAAGCTGACTGGAGCGGACTGTTGGACGTAGACAGTCTGGCCCGGGACTCCGGGCTGGTTGGGATAAGACGTGGCCTGCATATCAGAGGTAACTTGCTGTGCAGGGTAAGAAGGTTTTGTAAAATAGGGTTAAAAATACACTTAGGGATGCAGTTTGAGGGTTTTGAAACAGTTGCCCTTCTAGACTACTACCTCCTCACAACATTGCAAAGTAAAAAAGGAGGCGAGAATTCCAGAACGTTTAGGTGTGTGTTGGGCTACTGGGTATTCCTAATGTACAATGTAATTTATTGGTTTGGTCGAACAGGTTTATTGATTAAAAAACAACAACAGGCATTTGACATAGCATCAAAATGCTAAAGCAAATGGAATTTACTAAAGAATCAGAATACAGTACATTATAAATGAGTTAGATAAAATAAACTAATATGCATAATAATATACGAAGAAGGAATAACTTTGCACACAAATAAAATTAACACGGAAATGGAAAAACACTGGGGAATGAAAAGGACAGACGAGATAAGCTTAAAATAGAAGAAAAAGGAGAAATTTAGGTGAAATAATCAAAGGAATTTAACACAGAACAATTGAAATTCAGATTCATTGGCAGTAAATTGACATTTAAAAGGTTAGAAGACATGTGTGGATCAATATTGGAATTTAGAATACGAAAAAATAATTCCAACTAATGATGAGAGATATAGATTGGAACACCTAAATCTTGCAAGATAGTAAATACAAGTAGTAAAAGATCGATAAGTATTACAATTTCTGAGTTATGTATTTACTCAGCATTTGGTATAAAAAAAAAATCAAAAACACATCAGACCTCTGGCTCTAAAATGCATAAATGAAAAACACAGAGAATCAGATTCAAATCGGATGTATTTCGACAGAGTGCATCAATAACAGATGGGTTCATGTGGGCAGTACTAAACTGCCCACGATTGCTATACATACCATTAATTACGCCCTATATACATACTCTAGGAAAACTATTCCTTTTGAGGATAACTGTCAGGTAAAATTCCCAAGACACCTACTCCTATCACAAATACCTTTAGGTCAATAACTCCCTGTTTATCTGAACAAGTAACCCTAGGGTTAGTAACCTTTCGTAAATCATCCCCTTTTACTCACCACCCCCGATTAGGGCAACTAATTAACTCTCTCTGCAGCTACCGCGGACAACTCCCCCTAAAAACAAAAGGCCCATACTTCTAGGATAATTGATTAATCGAACCGGAAGTTTATCCCCAGACCACTACCATTTAGCTTTCTGTCCAAGGAGGAAAAGTACTCCAAGGTTAATCATTTAAAAGCTTTTAAGGATGATTCGCTAAGACCAATATAAAGGTGGTGTATCTACTGTCTATTTACAATGAATACACGCTTTCGTTTGCATTTTCTGTTACGATTGTTATGATAACGAGTTTGTTTTCTCACAAGGCTAATATAAATTTAAGTAGAAGAGAGAATAGTTTTTAAAGAACATATCTATTGACACTGAATTTATAGGACCAATTACTCAATGTAAATTCAGTTTTTCTTAATTCTTTTTCTTTTTCTTTCTTCGTCTATTCTTCTCTTTCGTTTATATATTTATTGTGTATTTTTTCTATAAGTCTTATTCGCAAAACGAGCCTATATGCTTTAATAATTATCCCTGCTTGTGTGTATACTGTTAATATTCTCTTGAATTTACTTATGTCATTATATAAATATACAAATGTTTTACTTGAGTATTTTGTTGATATGAAAAAAGAAATGGAAGAAAAATAGTTGGAGTTGAATGGAATAATTGTTGTTATCCCCTCTATCTCTGAAGGGACCCATTTAAATAAATGATAAGTAACACCATGAATCTGCAACATGTTGAAAATACCATATATCTTTCTTTAAGAGTCTAGCCATCTGATTGGTCGAAATTGGGGTCGTGATTTTAGCCATGTCCGCCTACCGGTCAATATTTTTTAAAAAGATGTCCGCTTGCCCCGGGTAACGTGCCGCATACAAAAATCCTGAGATCCCTAATGGTTTACGTGTAAAAAGTTTATTTGTGTGAGCGCGGATACCATACAGTGATTTTGCGATTTGGACGCTAATTTCAGGTTTTTTAATTGCTGAGAACCCCATTGGTTTACGTGTAAAAAGTTCCTTTGTTATACATCATGCCGATAACCCATCGGAGCGCGCCTCGGGGTCATATCAGGATGTAACGTCCCCTCGAGCCTTTAGAAACAGCGATGCCTCTTAATACCCCATTCACAGTGGCCTCAAACACCGCGACAGCAGCGGGACTGTCCCGCTGCTGTCGCGGTGTTGTCTTCAGTGTGAAGGCTCGGACCCGTTATAAACTATCGCGGGATAACACCGCCTCGCGATAACGCCGCGACAAACTATCGCTAGGTTCGCCTAGCTACAGCAGCGGGACAGTCCCGCTGCTGTCGCGGTGTTTACTCAGTGTGAAGGCTCTCCGCTATAACACCGCGACAAACACGTGTGATTTGTTTACTTACCTATCACTGACCTCTTTTCTCCAGCAATGGGGAACATAAAGTGAAATAGAAATAAAGTAACCAGTGGATTCAAATTGATTTTATTATTATGTAGATATTATAATTATCCAAATAAAAATATTTCACACTTCAAAAAATTAAAATATTCTGACTGGAAGCAATAAAAATGCTAGTTTTTTAAAAAGTAATATGATCGAGGATACAAAAAGCAACTTGACATGTTTACCGAAAACCCCGCGCTGAAGTATTTCCGGTCATATCGGGGTCACTCGCGGGTCATGAGCCATGCATACACGTGTTTGTTACGGAGGTAATAAAAATCACCCGCTGCAGCGTGAATGGGTACATGATATTTATCCCGCTGCTGCAGCGGGATAACTTTTCTACTGTGAATGCATTTGTAGCGGTGTTATGGCGGTGTCGCCGCTCCGCTACAACGCCGCTACAAATTTCAAAACCACTGTGAATGGGGTATTATAAGCAGTCAATATATTTATAATATCAAATAATCCTAGTACACAATGCAACTGTTCCATGCGGAAATTTCAACGAAAGATAAAATGTTACATCATCTCTAATTATAGCAAATGCCGTCATAGTGCGTTGCCGTCGTACACTGTACAAAAATAATAGTCGAAATAACTCAATAAAATTGAGGAAAAGAATTGCCTTATTTTTATTAAGTAAATATTACCTACGGCATCTTAAGTAGAATTTACTTATTTTGCTGAATAAATTTTTACTCAGTTAAATCGAGTTACATTAACGTAAATAATTTAAGTATTGTAATCATTTTAGATAATTAAAAAAAGCTATGATAGGATTACATATTGCACGATTTGGTACCCATCTAATCTAACAAGTAACATCCACTAATCACTAACACTACTTCTATTTAAGATTTAACCGTATATATATATATCTACCACCATTCCAAACTATTACATACGCTTCAATTCGACACATATTGAAAGGCTCCAAATTTTATATATACTTGATCGTAGCATCTTAAAAGAAAAATTGGTTGACAATTTCCTGAAATATCAAGTTTTGATTTGTTTTGAACTGGGTAACAATTAAAAATTGTCTTGTCTTTGCTTAGCCATGTTAAATGAATTAGTAAATGTTTTAAAGTCCTTAAATTTTCATTCAACCACAAAAAAGAATTGTTTTATTTAAAAAAGAGTTTAATTTGGTCTTAATGAATATTCATAAATTATGTAAATATTTCTATTACGCACTGCATCGGTCCTTACTTTAAAAAAATAAGAATAATCAACATAAATTGTTTGAGTGATACGTATAATTTCTGATTTTGAGTTAAAATTACTAAATTAATACAAGCTGAAATTACTTAAAGTTCTTATGTATTTGATTTACTTAAATATTCCACGTATGTTCTACTAAATTGAAAGTTTGAGTTAGCAAGACTTAAATTTAGTGCGTAAGTGGCAAAACTAATGTTTTGAAGTAAATTCTACATGGAAAAAATACGTAAAAATTACCAATGAACAAATTCTTGTTTACAGTGTATACGTAAGACGTATGTATGCATTCATAATGAGTGCACAAGTGAACTCGAGTGTACTAAGAAGAGAAGGATACAATGAAATGTATTGTTTGTTCTTGAATCCAAAATAATGTGCATAAACAGTATGGAGGGAGAGAGAGCGAGAGAGCATGAGAGATAAGGGGGTGGGGACAATTTACTGGCAATAAAAAAAGTTGTGTAACCATAATATAATCTTCATATAATTTGAAGTCCTATGTCTTTGAACAAAACTTTGTATGCTTAAAGAGGCAGAACTTTGTACCATTTAAGGTCAACCTAAACACAATTACCTGCAATAAACGGGGTATGCACACTCATATATTTCACTTCCATATTAACAATGGATCATTTATAATACGTCTGTCGTTTGTATCAATGTGTGGGAAGTACAGAAATGGAAACTTCGTGACATGAATATACGACGTATGGTTTAACAACTCGTGATTGCGATAAGAAAGATGGCGGATATCTACTTGCATACCATGTTTAACCGTAGGCTTATGAGGCGATGGAGGGCCTTGCCACCGCAATATATTGAGAAAAATATTTTAAAAAACAAGATCAACATGTTCTTTTCGTGTTCTTTTATCTGTTGCTCATGATTGTTCTTCCAAAATACTTGTTTTTCTTTTTTTCGTATTCATTTCAATTTTATTATTCTTGTTTTATTTTCTGTGATTTCCGTTTATATCATTTGATCTGAATGTATTGTTATTTTTCAACATCTGTTCACAGTCTTCGATGCTTAAAAGTAGCTACTTTCTCGGTGATGAAAAGTAAGACAAAATTTAAACCTAACAAGACATTCTAGATTGATCGGCTACAAAATGTCAGTGCTTTTATTGTTGTACCTCTCTTCTTCTTACATTTTAGAATGTCAAACAACTTGATATGTTGAATAAATAATAATTGTTCTGAGTTAAAAGAAGCAACATTAGAGTTAGCATGGTTCAGGATGGATGCTTCCCGGTTCAGAATACTGTGTAAAAATGGAAGGACAATTTCAAAGACCAGGATGTCAACAAATCCCATAATTCTACCTATACTTAACCACGGGGAGGTGCCTACCATTCATACACCGAAATCGATATATTTAACATACTTTGATCTCCAAACAATATAAACAACATATAAAAACAACAACAATGAGTTGAATAGTAGACAGAACAAGCAAGAAATGCATTCGTGTATAGTACGGAAAATGGGAAATGCTTTTTGCTAAATAGAAATTTCTTGTAAAAAAATAAACCCAACTCTACTCAATGAAAGGATGATCGAAAGGGTGCTGATATGACTCTTTACTGACAAATTTAAATGAAATGTAATAAAGTTTTAGACAGTCATAATGGAGTGAGTAATATTTTCGGCACATTTTAAAGGAGAAAGAAATCCAAACTACATCGATTGGTGGTCTAAATGAGCGTTAATAACTTCCTACATAACCTCAGGAGCCCCATATCAAAGATTCAACACAATAGAAAACAAAATCGTAAAATGTAAGGGTCTTGAGTGGCAGAACTGGCGTATATGCACGTAGCCAATGTTTCGAAAGTGCCGAAGCCGATCGTGGGCGTGTGACGTATGAGCGGAGTAGGCGAAACGTGAGTATGATTCCGGTCGCTCTGTCAAAAATTTTGAGTCAATTTAAGAATATTTATGACTTTATTATAACAATTATACCACTTTTCTATTTTGTCATGAATTATTTTAGTTTGATATATTTGAAATAGATATAACAAAAATCAGAAATTTGCTGATCTTCAAATCGGGCACCATAATCATATACGTTTACGCATCACTTATATGTTAACTATATGTGTAGCGCAATACCATGTAACACGATAAATATGAACCTTTATGAACCTTCTGAACCTCATGATCCTAACGATGTGGTTGCTAAAAAATCACATCATGACGGCTGAGTTAAAGGATTTCTGTTAAGAATTGTTCATCTTTAATCGCCGCAGCCCATTACCTACACAACTCTGGTTGCTTTTCCTTCTTAGGAATCGAGTGAAAGGACTTTTCGAGTCCTTTCCCGGAGGCATTTTTACACCAAAAAGTTTGGCAGTACACCATCTTCTTTGCGATAAGTACACACATGCATATACAATTCCTAATGCAGTAACCCGCTGACACGTCAAAATTCGGCAGGGGTTCAGGCTAATTAGGCCGTCAAAATGGCGATTCCCAATGTGATACAAGAGCACACGACGCGTGTCATATTAAATAGTAAATAAAACCACCTCTGAAGACTCGAATAAGCGAGGTTCTGTATCAAACATAAAGGGCTAATTTAATTATCCTTTATTCCTTATATTGTCCCAAATCTTCATAATGATCTGGAATGCATGAGTCTACCTATTTCATTTAGTAATTAATAATTACTAAGGTTTCAACATTTGAAAGCCTACCCTACACCATGACCCTTCTAAAATCCACATAATAATAAAATTACAAATAGTTCGCGACGACCTTTTCTAATTACTAATAATAAGATTCGTAAACCTCATCGGATGCACATATACTATACGAGGACGGAGTAAGTATTGTTGTGTAGCTAATTAAAGACTCGACGTTTTTCATTCATGAACAACCAAATATATAATACTTAAAATACTTAAAACACATATATTTCTCTATCCTCTCTTGCTAACGGCTATTATGACTCCCCATTCGATATTTCGTAATTTCTGAGAATTCTCCTTGATATTAATAATAATAATAATAATCTTTTAGTCCACTCCAAATTCTATTAAACCGAAATGATTTTTTTTCCCCAATTGATCGTGAGCCCGGCAGCCACTGAGCAGCGCCAGATCGACGTTGCTCTATCCCTTATTGTTGAACGCCAAACAAGGTAGCAGCAACTCCCATCTTTTAACGCCTTTTGGTATGACGCGGCCGGGGATCGAACCCACGACCTCCCGGTTGTGAGGCGTCATATTACAATTTAGAAGAAACCACTCTTGATGTACAATTCGCATCCTCACCATTAACATAACTGAGTGCCTAATATCTCGAATAAGCCTACATACATGTACCCATCAACAAGATGGCGACCGAAAGTAGAATAAGAATTGGAAATGATCTTATGATTTGAATCATATCAGCAGTAAGATAATAGTACACAGCATTCATTAATTCTATTCCAGTCAAAACAAACTCGAAATACATTTTGCAGGAACTATCTTGCTAACGGATAAAAAAACAACATATGAAACTTACCTTAGGTGCCTGATTACATTTTCTGCCTCAAACCTAGTCCTACTATGATTCTGTAAAGTTGCACACACTACAGTAGATGATATAGTAATTCTGCGAGCAGTATCTACAAAAGAAAAATGGATCCCCGTTGTGGTTGGAGTGAGTGGTTTTATAATGACGTATGTTAAGCTCTTAAAAATGAAACATGTTCTTATGGTGTAACACGGTGCCTAAGCTCCTGAAAAATAAGTCGCTGCGTGTGGACGCACAGTGCGTTGTCAAAATACATTGCGTTCCAGAAAAAAAGGAAATCGAGAATTATCGATGTTTTATTATAACTTAATCACAACTATAATTAATCAATGACACTATTTGTAAAGATTTGTTAGATCCTCTTCTTTCAATTGTCGCAACTCATATGATTCCCTTATTTTAGTAAACGAGTTCGCTTTCACTGGCTGCCTGCCGTAGCGACAAACAGAATTGACAAAAGACTTAACTCCATTTCGTTGACGATCAGCCATAGACGCAAAAATTCACGCGATGAGGTCCCAAAGGACCGACTATTTTTCAGGAGCTTAAGCACCGTGTTTTATTTCAAAACCATGATGCACTTTAATACCTTAAAAGGCGTATTCAAGCAAATATTTGATGAAAAGTAATGCATAGTGATGCCGAATAAACATTAGACGAATGCCCAGTGTAGCGGGCGCTCGACTTGCCTTTAATTTATCTTATCATTCATATTTATCCACATTGGAAAGATTTCGAAAATCGAAAGTAGAGGTAATTTAATTGTATACCACTACATCAAGGTTCGTGTATGTATGAAGTGTGGCAATCGATGATCTTCCCAAGACCCCCCCCCCCCCCTCCCTCTCGCCCTCTCTCGCTTTCTTTGTTGTCTCCGTTCCTTTGTCTTTCTTGGTCTCTCTGTCTCTCACTCTCTTTATCTTTATCCTTCTGATTCCCTTGTCCCCTATTTGTACATGACATGCTTCTATTTGTCTTGGTGTATGTGTGCGTGTGTGTGTGTGTGTGTGTGCGTGCGTGTTCATATGCGTGCGTAGGTAAACGCCAGCAACCGCGGACCACTCCATGGAAAACTACCTCAAACCGCGGACGTACCTGCAAATGGGGGACCGTCCACGGTTGCGATACCGGTTCCGCCGTATCAAATTTACGACGTAGGGGGCGTTTGAATATTGGATGTCACATCGTGTAGGCAACATCAACTAGATCAGTCCGATGTGTATCGCGAAATGTCACAGCGCCCCCTTTGATGACTGCGCGGGAGAGGCGCTCGCTACCTGGATCATCCCATAGCAGGTACGTCCGCGGTTTGATGTATTTTTCTATGGAGTGGTCCGCGGTTGCTGGCGATTACCTACGCACACACACACAAGTACTAAACTTGGTCCACGGTTGACGCCATAACCGTGTATGTGTGTGTATGGCTCTCTCTATTATATATATATATCTCTGTCCCTCTCCCTCTCCAATCCTCTCTTTTTTTCCTCACCCGGCTCTTTTTCTTGGACTCTTCATCTTATAAATTTCTGGTCTCTTTCTCTTTTTCTCTTCTTTCGTCCTCGTTTCCTTCCTTTCATTTCTCTCTCTTTCTTGTATTTGTTTTCTCTCTCTCTTTCGCTTTTTGTCCCTTTCACATTTCATCCTCGTTTTCTTCCTTTTATTCCTTTCTCTTTCTTGTTGTTTTTCCTCTCGTTTTCTCTCTATCTCCCTTTTTCTAAATATCTCTCTGTATTACCCTCCGCTCCTCTCTCTTTCTTGCCCCCCCCCCCTCTCTCTCTCTCTCTCTCCCTCTCTCCCTCTCTCTTTAAGTACGAAACATGTATTAAAATCGTTATTTACATGATTTATTTGGTGAGGGGGGGATATGTCGTGAATGTTAAACACAGAAACATATTGAAAGCGGCCTTTCGCCTTCTTTCAGCACGTCTATTGTGTTAAAGAATTTTATATATATATATACGTTTCCCAGTACATTTTAACACTTTTTCTTAACATTCAAATTCATCCCGAATCTTCCCTTATCTTTGTATGTAATGTTTGAAATACTTGAAATGAACTATTTGAACCTGGGTGGAGAGTGGTGAAGTGTGACGTCATCAAAAATATATTTTTAGAATTTCTCAATTTTACGAAAGAGCATCAAAAATAATGTCCAAATGTCGAAAACCAATTGAATATGTTCAGTATTGGCTGAGATATGACCATCTGAATGAAAAGATTTCCTATAGGAACTCAGTGTTATATGCTCTGGCTCCTAATTGCCTCGGGCAAAAGCACGATTGTAGCCTCCCCTTGAGCGTTTAAAAACAACTATGTCTCTCAAAGCAGTCATTATTACGATTTACGATACCTAAACTCCTGCCAATGGAAATGAGTAAAATATAACTCTGCATAACTCACAGTAGCACAGGTCAAAATTTCCCCAAGTCTTATCAATTATCTTCTTCTTTCGAATTATACAAAACCGACAGAAAAAAACTTTCATAGGTTTGGGTAATCAAAGCATGTAGGTTTGGCTTCTACCAACCTTTACCAAAAAATCCATCTAAGTCAGCAGTATCAGAACACGATCTTAATACTGGACATTAACATTGGTTGGAATAATGCCCATATTATTGACTTTGAAACGCACCATTTGGCGGAGAAAGGTTCAAAAATCCATCCGGATAAAAAGGATTAATCTTTCGATGAATAAGGACTCTGGCTATTTACTGTCACCTATCTTCGCTCCAGCGATCTCAAGGCAGGCAAGAGCAAGAAACTGTGAGAATATTCACATAACTTGGGAAAGTCCACATGAGTAGGTGAAAGCTTGCATACTAAATGTTAAGGCTGGTAAATTCTTAAACTACATGTTAATCAAAACATGTGTTATTTACACTTCCTCAGCAAAATTTTGCCTTTGCTCGGGAAATCTGAATTGGCCTTGAGAGGCATATCAGATACGTTGCATTCAGCTCAGGAATATTGGACGAGTCGAACACAAGTGCAATATTCATGCTAGCTGAATGCAATATATCAAATATAACACTAAAGAAAGCCAATATTATTATTATTAGACATTAAGAATTAAACTATAGTGAAATCTAAAGGACTGAAAAGATCACTTCTTTTGGGGTAAATGTTCTATTCTATAAAATATTATATGCAAAATAAAGATTTGAAGTTTTGAAGCAATGAATACAGCTGCTCAAATATTTTATCCACATCAAACTAAGAAAAACAAATATGAAAGTTGTCTTCAATACGCGCCTTGTAAGATGTGATAACTCAGCTAAATATACAAAGCCTCAACAATGATATTAAACACATAGAAGTTTTTAGCTTGAAGGTTTTTGGTGTGCCCACGTCAGCCTAAGCATATAATATAACTTCGGATATAGAAAGAGTCACTAAACAAAAATAAAAACATGATAAGAATTAGCACGAACAAGGCAAGATGTAAGGTATTGTATTGTTTACTGCATCGTTTATGATTGTCAACAAATCTAATATTCATATTGTTTTAAAATAACATATACTAATTTTAATCGATGTGATTTTTTTTTGTGGTTTTCTTCTTTTTGTTAATTTCTGTCTGTTGTACTTTTGTTTAATTTGCCTTATTAAATTCTAAATTCAAACAGAAAAATCACAACTTAGATTACCCACCTTATAGTAAAAGGAATCTTTTCCCTTTTCATTTGTTTTCTTGTTTCAACATTTGTCATGTTAATGGCACTCTGTTTTGCGTTTCAGACACTGAACAACGATAATCCATTGACGGTTTTTTTAAAGAAATGCTTTCGCATTTAGTTCCGAAAGACAAGGATTCTAAAAGAAATTGATATTCTACAGAATAGAGTTGTAGACTTACATAATGGCGCGTTTATTATCATTATAAATAAACCACTTCATTAATTCACTACACGCAGGATTATCAATTTATTTGAACTATCATACCACGTACGCATTGATTTCTCTTACGTTTAGAATTCAGCAAAGATCAATTTCACCCAATTATCTGAAATTCTTTTCACTTCAAATCATCTTTTGTCTTAAATTCTCATCGATCTTCGCCAACTTAATTCATTGACGAATTGATTACTTCCAAAATGACAGTCAAAAGATCGAAAGGCACAACATTAATATATTATCAGGTAAACAACCCTAAGGCTACTTATTTCCAAGGTTATAGCGATACAGAATCAACATAAAAACAAACGGTTTTAATCTATATCGAAGTTAAATAAATATTTCTTCAATTATTTGTTTTACAATTTCAAATGTTCTTGTTTGGTCCTCTGAATTAAAGGTATTACAAAGTTTTGGTATGGGGTCATGAATTTGGTTCAAATTAACATATTGGAAGCATATGCGTTCCTACAATATTCATTGATCGTTGTCGCGGTTGAAATCGAGTCCAAAGTTATGAAATTATAAATAATAAACTCTTTATGCTGTATAGCTCCCTCTCAAGGTCAAAATATTAATTTAGCTGTGAAACAATCTTTCTTGACTAAAATTGACCGATTAGCTATTCCCGTTTGGAAATTATATATCACAACTACATATTCTGAGATTTTCATGGTCTCAGCTACCATTGTACGGCCATAGGCGCTATTTGAAATTTATCAAAATTTACCGGGAGCACCGGTAAATTTTTATATTCAAATTTTCTCGAAAACAGAAGTGTTTTAGGAGCTAATGCTTTTAATGCTTATACAACATCCACAGGGGCATCCAAATATATCAAAATTGTAAAGATTCACTATCCACCCAATTTTCAAAATTTCCCAAAACTTTGTATTACCTTTAACATTTT
Source organism: Strongylocentrotus droebachiensis (assembly GCA_035222895.1). Taxonomy (NCBI): domain Eukaryota; kingdom Metazoa; phylum Echinodermata; class Echinoidea; order Camarodonta; family Strongylocentrotidae; genus Strongylocentrotus; species Strongylocentrotus droebachiensis. Next base: position 122,319 of record JAVYIG010002460.1, on the reverse strand, counting down.
GATGATTTATAAAGCAGTTGGGGAATATCAGCCCATTTATTTCAAGAGCAGTATGCATAACCTTTCGTCTACAAGTTGGCTGGTTACATATTTTTCGCACTGTGACATTCAGCTGTTTTATGCTGTTAATGTTGTTTGTGGTTGATATTTTTGTTCTTTTAACAGATTTTTCTGTGCAGTCATCAAGAGTAGTCAATTGAAGCCCAGCCGCCTAATAAAAAGTAACAAACGGGTTCCCTATTTCCCAAGTTGGGTGGAATGATGGGGGGGGGGGGGGGGGTTTCAGCTTCACGTAATGAATAGAGAACACTTATTTTACTTTCATACCACAAATTTTGTATAATATAGTTTGCTATGTTATGTCATGTAAGCCACCCCCTTGTTATAATAATTAGTAAGTTATTGTTTTCATCATCAAGCATTAGTTTGACGTGGCTTTAATTTTAATGATCCTGTCAGGATAACATTTTTTGTTGTTCACTTTATCTATCATAATATTTTGTTCCCTTCATCTGCTATCTTTTAATTACCAATTGAAGAAATTAGATAAGAAATGAGGTAAAATTATAATTACGGTATCACGGCAAACAATCGAAACCACTCTGTTCAGGTTATTTAAACGTTTGTGAGGATGAATTACTTTTTCTCTAAATATCCGTGTGTTTCAGAGTAGGCTTGCATTTTATTTATCAAAAATATAGCTATGACTTGTTATTCCCAATATAAGCATTTACAAATCCGGGTAGTTTCATTAAGAAGACCCATTTTCTTAACGCATTTAAGCCACCACCTCGTCAGGTTTGGTCTGTGCAGAAGCTGCTTGTTGGTTGTACGGGGCACCCAGAGCTTGGTAATGCGGGGCAGCAGGAGCTTGGTTGAACGGGGCAGCAGGAGCCTCGTTGAACGGGACAGCAGGAGCCTGGTTGTTTGGGGCAGCAGGAGCCTGGTTGTAGGGAGCTGGAGCGACAGGCTGGCCAGCAGGGGGATACGCCTGCTGAACGCTGTATCCGGGAGGGAGCTGAACGATTCCCGCTGGCTGAGTGTACTGGCCTGCGTAGAGACAATGAAAATTCAAGGAATTAGTAGTATAATTTACCTTTTTACATCAATAAATCGCGATTAATAAACTGATTGTATAGTGCAGAGTAACATTGAAATTCAAAGAAAGTGAACGGAAGTTCAATCAAGTTATCGATAATGAAGCGTATTCATAAAAAATTAAGCACATTTATTTCAGAATATTAACCATAACTGCGAAGTATTATAATATTATCACTCAAACTTGCAAAACTTGCCAACTTTGTGTACATGTATGGGGACAAGTTCAGGGTTTTGTTTCCGATACGTTACCGACCACATTTCAAAGATTGTAGTATACCTAAACTTTGTCACAAGTTTACAAAATTTCTAGTCGGGATCCGACAAGTAATCAAGTGTTTATTATGGGTTTATTTTAAATACCATAAAGCTTAATGACAAATGGGACATAGAATTACACTTGCTAACATTTCACACAAATTCTATCATTAATGATAAAAAAAGGTGTACCAAATTAGGTATAACGAAACATTTTACCCCACCCCCCAATAAAAAAAAACATACTGAAAACTGGAAACAAAACTATTTAGTAAATTCTTCTATATCTAAATTCATTATGAGTGTTCTGTGATTCTTAATACTACCGATAACCATAATTTCTTTCCAGGACAGTTTCAGTGGATCGCAATATACATGTACCAGTGTGTTTGAAATATTGTATTAATCATTTCAGCTAGTGGACCATTTCAAAAATCGCATGGTTTAAACTCTATTTAATTTAGCTCTGATATTGCTAGTATCACAGTCTATACTTCCTACCGTTTCCTTTCTATATGAGCTAATTAAGGGAAATACCATGTTTGTTACCAAGTAACTATATGGATTAAAGCTGAAACAAAAACACAAACAATCGATATTTACATACCGGTTGTCACAACCATCGGAATGTTCTGGTGGGTGTACTGCAAAGGAAATTGTAACAATTGAATAAATGTAAGATAAAAACCAAATAAAATAAGCAATGATATTAAGAATAATAGACCTTATCTACTTTTCTATAGTTTACAATACATTTGATCAACTAATACGCCTTTGAACAGCCTTATTCTGGCTTCGCATCCTGTTGCTGTAGCGGATATCGTGTGATCATGGCAGGAAATGAATTTATCAGGAACCCATTACTTCAGCCCGATTGAGAGTAGCAAATGTATATTGCCACATGCCATTGGTGTCATGCAGGGGCAATCATATGAATTTGCAAATGATGTCCTTTGGCGGTATTAAATGTCTGTTGTGCCATGCAGGGGCTCAAACCCGCGACCTTCGTGGGTTCGTAGTTCCAGTGAAGTCATACTACTTGATTGCTATTATACTGAAAACTGGAAACAAAAAACAGTAGGACATTATTGTTTTAATCAATCTACCTGTCTATCTTTTTAATACGGTCTTGTTAAATATCTGGTTAAAGGAGCGTCTCTGCAAAGATTTGGACAGAACGGGTTTTAAGGGGATGATGTTGACTAAAGTTGAAAAATTGCTGGAATATACTGACATGCAGAGCAAAACAACAACAACAACAAATCTCGGCCATTCAAAGCCTTTTGCAATTGGCATACAGCCTTAAATAAATTTAGAAGGGGTGGCAACACCCCCGTGCCACCTCTACCTTCGGTCACGATTGATGTTTCTTCTTATATAGGGAGCTTCTGTTAAACCAAAGTTGCTGAAATGTACCTGTAATGGAAATAAACTGGAAACAGCTACAAATATAAGTGGTTGTATTTCTCTTGTGACAATGGATTCCAACATTTTAGCGTGGATTTTCCACTCTTTAGGAAAGGAAAAATAACATGACTCTCCACAAAAGAGAGTGGCTGTCCACCCCTGTATATTTAGGGGTTATAGGACAAATAACTCACCATAGTGGTGGTTGTTGGTGAAGACGAGTGACAACAGGCCATGCCACCACAGCAGTAGGCTGAAGCTACAATGGCTACCACCATCTCGATCAGGCCAAGGATGGCCAACAGAGAGTCAGATGCGATGCCTCCTTCCTGTTAATCGAATTCGAATAGTTTAATTATTTATTAATTTATCTATTTATCTACCCATACATTTATTGATTTATTCATCATTTACCTATTCCTTATTTTATATTTTCATTGTTTCATTTATCTATTCTTTCATTCATCCATTCATTCATTCATTCATCCATTCAGTAGATATATTCATATATTCATAATTATTTATTTATATATTTATTCATTCATGTATTGAATCATTTATTCATAATAAAAAAATAAAATAAAGTAATTTGAAACACTATAAATTTAAGAAAATCTATAAATGCATATGGAAACATAAACAATAGCCAATGGAAATCATAATAAAACTTAATTTCGATTATAATACTGAAAAGTGGAGAGAAGGATGATGGAAGAAATGATTTTAAAAAACCGGGTCAATAAAAACCGAACGTTTTTATGTAGAAGCATTTATTCAGTTAATGATAATACTGTTTCAAAATATTGATTAGAATTGAAAACGACAAAAAGCATTCGACACTGATGGGGTAATAGGGGCATAAAACATTTCATCTAAAGAATCATAGAGATAGATCAATAATGTTCTGAGAGGATAGCAACCTATATATCAAGAATAAACCATATTGTAACAGTCATTTTATGGAAGGGCGTAAGGTTCAATGGGCAACATGCAGTCTGTATACGTACCGCTATTCCTTGTTCGGCAATGCCGGCATAGTACAAGTAATATAGATGATTACTGGTGATTACTGCCCCAATGGCACCAATAATTATTTGAGCGAAGGCAACATTTGCCGAGATGATACACATCGTAAGATAGCCGATGATCTAAGAAAACAACGTTTTATAAATAATTTTTTGAAGTAAAAAAAAAAGCAAAACAAATGAATAGAGTATATTATATTAGCGGAACCGATGTATTATTTCATGGTTGTAACGTATGTAGTTGCCTACTGTTGAGTAACACTACACAGTAAAAACGCTGCTTAAAAAAGTGATGTTCACTTACAGTTGTACACTATCTTAAGCAACAGTTGAACAAATTGTAAACAATGTTGCTCGAAACGAAAGTAATTTTGTTAAACATTCGCTGTTTAAAATTTAATGACTGCTTTATTTGCTATACGAGAGCTTTTAGACAGTGTTGTTTACATATGACGTCATGTGTCACGTGCCAGTAAAGTGCGTGTTGGCTAAACGATTTATTTCACATCATGGCCGACATTCGACCAAGCTACCGACGCGCTTCTAAATGGCTTAATTGAAATCACTTTTCTATTAACAAATTTGAAGTTTTTAACTTATAGCTTAAGTTCACAGTTAAAATGTTCAGTATCTGTACGCAAATGTCAGAATATAGGTAGACTTAAAATCGTCGCGTCATGCAGTGCGGCACTGATCAAGCACTCGGTTATAACGTGTGCTAAATTCCTTGCCATAGAGATTGCATGCATCCCTATATGCAGTTTATACGTGCGTGCATGCGCTCTCATGCAAAATGGGCACTGTTTTGGTGCTAATTCATACATTGCAGAATTACCCTACCATATTGTTAGTCTTCATATACCTATATAGAGACCAAGAAATAGTGGTGCACTTATTCAGAGTATCAAACCCAAATTATACCCCATTATACAAACCTTTTGTTGTAAACAACCCCCACTGAACAACAGCTCCTCAGTTTTAAACAACTTTCTTTAAACAACCCAGTTGGTGTAAACAACCCCCACTGAACAACAGCTCCTTTTTAAACAACCGTCTTTAAACAACACCGGTTGTTTAAATTGTGATTTTAAACAAGTTGTTCAAAATGTTGATCAACTAAGTGTTTAAACTTTAAACAACTCGAGATGCTTAACATTTTAAACAACTCTCAGATCAGATCACCCGTTAATCCGAGGTTGTTTAAACTTTTAAACAACTTGTTCACAAAAATGTTAACTGTGTATCATTTCCTCAGCTACAATCGATTATACAAGTTTTTAACTGGCCTTGGAATACATTGAGTGTGTGGATGCGCTGGGCTCGGATGCGCGCGTGTGCGTGTGTATGTGTGTGTGTGCGGTATATGTTGGTTCGTTGTATACGTAGAATGAGCCCTCGAATTAACACAAGAAACGCGTATATGAAATGGGGTGATGGGTAATGAATACATATTTCTAAATGAGACTAAAGGAAAACAAAAACATACATACCACACAATTGTTCTTCTGCATCGAACATATTCCTAGGATACCGGTAGGAATGTAGAACTAGGAGAGGAGAATAAATAACAGCCATTAAAAATCACAATTACAAAATTCAACTAAATTTGTATATATCTCCATGTATGCTAAACAACCCATGGTTTTTTTTCTCTTAAAAATTGCTAATATGGCCTCTGTCAATTTGTATTCCTCTCACAATTACAATTTTGCTGAAATTAGATAAATATTTTAAAAAGTTCAAACCATTTCTTTTTAGCGTGTACCGTGTATTTATCTCTAGACAGACACAATTACAGTTTGATAATGATGAGGGAATTAGTTTTAATAAATTTTCAAATCATGGTCATGATTTAAAAGTCGTTATCTTTCGTTCCTGTTTCGTGACAATTTTCTTATATTTTGGGGAGTATTTTTCCTAAGAACGAAGACATTAGTGAACATGCACTTTCTCACAGGTTTCACGGCAAACAGCTGCAGAATACAAGCGCATGCCGACGATGGGGTGCGGGCGCGCGCGTGTGTGAAGTTAACGACCGAATCTCAGATCCTCATCCATTTCATGCAAGTAATTCACATTGTGAATTGAAAATAATCATTTAAAAAAAGGGTTCTTGCCAAAGTGTTAATCACGTATGGAAACAATTGCATGCTCCAAAGAAGAAAAAAAAATGGCGACTTACCAGAACACTTGCCCAAATTCCAATGGCGACAAAGCCTAGTCCGGAATAGAAGCGGGAAAAGATGAACAACTGGGCAATGGCGACGACGATGCTCCCGATGCCGATGGAGAGCTGCAGCCAACCAGTCACTCTCCCTGCAGCTCCGTTAAAGTGCTGCGACACACCGCTCGACGAGTTAGGGTTCTGCACCGTGGTTGCATAGTTGACTGGTGCGGGCTGGTGGCCGTAGACAGTCTGGCCCGGGACTCCGGGCTGGGTGGGATAAGACGCGGCCTGCATGTCTGAGGTAACTTGCTGTGTAGGGTAAGAAGGTTTGGTAAAAACTGTTTTAGAGTTTTAGAGATAAAAATAGGGTAAACAATACATTTAAGGATGCAATTTAGAGCACGGGCGTCAATGAGGGGGGGGGGGGGAGACAGGGGGACCCCCAAAAAATGTTAAAGGGTGGAGGACACAATAGGGTATGTCCCCAAAATTATGGAAGTCTTGTATTTCGTATGATAAGCTTTATGGGGCCCTACTTGTTGTAAAAGACCCCTATAGAGCACAAAATGTGTGCTCCAAATTAGGATTTTCATCAAGGCTAACAAGGGGCGTCGACTTTTTCCAGTTCTGTGATTGGCGAAAACTTTTATTATTATAGATTATCAACCAATTATTCGCGCGGATCTCAGTGGTGAGCGCAATGAGAGTTGATATCATCATAAAGACTGGGAAAATAAGCCCCTTATATGGAAATCAGGGTGGTTTAAAGATATAGAACGGTAGTGATAAAATTTAGGTTCAAGGGTTTTGGGTGCAAATGTATATTCAATATTGTTGAAATATTTCTTTCAGAGGTTTAGATTGCAATACTCCAACCTAAATTCGCGAAAAACAGAATTATATGCTCAAATGTTCAATGGTAAAGTGAATTCGCGATATCTATTCAGGCCAGATCGATATGATAATTTACCAAATATATAAATTAGGAGGCGGTTTTCCGGCAAACCTTGTATCATCACGTCTTAGGATAGTCAAAACATATTCCTTCATATTATTATTATTAATAATAGCTTCCATTTCACTTTTTGAGAGGGGGGCGTTTCCAAAGTTGGATCACTTTCCGGGGACACAAACAGCAGTGGTTGAGTAGTTGATTTTGTTTCCCTCATACCCGGTTGCTGATAATGTTCATATTTTAAAGCCCCACTGTCCTACTTGTAGCTACTTGCTCCTTCTATTTAGAAAACTTCCCCAATCGGTGCCTGTTGGTCCCCCATGATCCTCTTTTTCTTATGTTAGTTGAGAGCTGAGTTAATGAGATAGCCACCTGTCAGTGACCTTGCTGTGTGGTCTAATCCCTTCTGGCCCAGTAGTATTGACGGTCTTTAAATATTCCTTGCTCCACTTTGACAAACTTTCAAGCGTGCATCACGTTTGTACTACAGTGTGTACATCATGCGCATACATAGACTTTCAAAATGTACCCAAAGCAAGTATTTTTTCGAAGCTCCAAATCACATCCTGAGTAAGTATTTCTGGGAGGTTTTCCAACCCTAAACAAGTATGTTCTTTATCATTTATAGTGTTATACAATTTCTTTACCTCAAACGAGTATTTGGAGTTTTCTGCACACGATTGTAGCATTTCTCCAGATTACCAAATTAACAGTGTAATCGGCGTGCTGGTTTAGCAATAAAATGGTGCTCTTTTTATACTCGTCATCTTGTGTGTATGATTTATGAATTATGTATCTTTTTAACGTACGCGATGTGTGATTCAAACACCTTTTTTGTCTACAAAACAGGATACGCATGTTCCGCCTCCAACGGAAATACTCTTGTCCTCGTTGTTTGTGTAGGCGGATGATTTACAAGCTGGAATATAAGTTGCCCCCGGGAAACAAGTACTAGTACCTTTTATTCATAAATATTATTATTACAGACCAAGAGGCACTTTAGATGGCACAAATGTTTTATTACGACCGTACCATACTAGTTGTGCATTTTGTGGATACCTAGATGATTGGAGTGTTATTGGAGTTATTGAAGTGTTATCAATCGCTTTCCTGTTTATTCATTTTTCCCGATTTAATATCGGAGGTCCAAAATCATGTTGGTAAATTTATTTCTATCTTTAAATATCTTTGTCGATAAATCTGATAAATAAGTTTCATAGAAATATTCCCTTTAAATAAGTTTTACCACAGGCCCTCAGGACTATGATAATCGGGTTATAGAATTAAAGGCATATCCACTTTTGAAACGGTCTCTTTTTAATGACTATACCTACCTTGATATCATTATTGTGCATCCAGTATTTGAATATTAAACTTGAAGCTGATGGAGAAAAAAAATCCAAAACGCCAAAAAACGTTTGAAAACACCGTCCATTTCACGTATACTATAAAGCCCTTTATTTGACAGTGACTAATATAATGCATACTAGTTCGTAGATGTGTTGTGTTGTATTAACTTAACCTATATCATATCAACGTACTCAATTCTTCTTGAAATATAACTGCATATAGTTACGCCACTGGCCCTAAATTTCGGTACTCAAGATATTAGTATCATAAGTACCGACATTTTAAAAATCTTGCAAATCTATCAAAACTTAATAATCTTGATTTTGAAATGTTTTTTATTTTGGGAGTGAAATGGATGTTATCTTGTCGTAGCGACTGTTCTTACAAGGTACGAAGGTATAATTACGTATCACTAAAACAAAATAAAACACTGAGTCCTTATATCAACTGATTTTACGCAAGACTGGTTTGACAAATGGAAGAAAATCTTTGCTTTCTAAGGTCTGAAACCCGTGAAAACCCAAGAGCTTCCTGGGGCGGACCCCTCGATGGAGCTTTGCCCCTCGAACCTACTCCTAATAACGCTCTGCTTGCTTCGCTCGCTAGGCTTTACTTGGACACTCAGATTTCAGCCTCCCCCCTCCCCTCGGAACATAAAACGAGGTGACGCCCCTAAATTTGAGGACTATGGGACAGTTGTCCTACTGGACTACCGCCCATTCTCTGGTAAATGATCCTTTTCAGGTACGAGAAATTACTCCTTTTCACTTCAGATAAGTACCACCTTAACCTCCGATAAATGCCCCTTTAAAATCTGATCGGTGCCCATTTTCTTTCAAGTAATGCACATTTTACTTTATTATAAGTGCCCCTTTTCATATCTGGTCATTGCCCCTTTTTAGGTGCGATAAGTGCCTCTTTTCACCTCTGATAATTTCCCTTTTAACAATGACATGTGCCCCTTTTCCTTTCTAATAAGGGACCTATCCCCTTTTCATAAATGCCCCCTTTTACCTCCTATAAAGGCCTCTATCCAAATCTGATGGGGGCCCCTTTTCCGTCAACAAATGCCCATTTCCTATTCTCATGACTGACTTTTTTTCATCCCTGGTGAGTGCCTCGTTTTGAGGTTTAGGAATTGCTCCATTTTCACCTCTGATAATTACTCTTATCATTAAACGCGCCCCAAATTTCAAGCGACCAAGAGCAATTTCTCCGAAAGCTCGCTCGCTACGCTCGGACGAATCTATAGATGATATACTTATGTTACTTATCAAAGGTATTCACAGTCTTTCATTATGAGAATCTGCTTATAACCCCATCAGGATTAGGATTTTTACTCTTTATAAGATGTAATTTTTCGCACTGCGATCTCACAAATATTTTTCAGACCATCACACCCAACTACAAAGCATGATGCTTAAACAATATCTTGTATTGTGTATAAAGTGAAACAAATATTGAAATCATCCCTGATAATGTAATCACAATGTAGGGGTATATACCAATGTCTTAAATATTGTATTTTTTCGCTTTGAGATTTCCCTTTGAAGGTGCCCTTTTTTCTTTTTTGGTGCCCCCCCCCCCACTTTGGAAGCCCCTGCAGAGGATTCAAGAATTGCAAGTCCACCCTAAACCATGAAACTTCTGAACTTACCCATCATAACAAATTATAAATAATTCACGACGATGTTTAGTAATTACTAATAAAATAGGATTTATAAAACTCATTGGAAGCATTATGACTCCTTTTTTAATATTGCGTACTTTTTGAGAATTCTTCTTCATCAGAGTCATATCAGAATTAGGAAGAACCACACCTGGTGCACAATTTGCATCATCACCATTAACATAACTGTGTGTTTAATAATACAAATTAGCCTACATACATGAACCCATCAACAAAATGGCGAATTAAAGTAGAATTAGAAATGATAATTATATCATGATTTGAATCATTCAGCAGTTAGATAATAGTACACAGCATTCATTAATTCTATTTCAGTCAAAACAAACTCGAAATAAATTTTGCAGGGCCTATCGTACTTGTCTAATGGATAAATAAAAGGTGAACTTACTTTGGATGCCTGTTTAAAATGTCTGCCTCAAACCAAGTCCTTTTATGAAGCTGTATAATCGCACAGCTAAAGCAGATATTATAATACCGCGGGCGGAAATTACAATAGAAAAATGGATCCGGGTTGTGGACGGTGTAAGTGGTTATATACAGACGTATATGCAAGCAGCTGTGGAATGTCTGGGTAATGACGAATAAAAATCGGACAGATAATCAGTATAGCGGGCGCCCGACCTGCGGTAAATTCATTTGTAATTACATTTTGAAATATAATTCCAGATATATCTTATTAATCCCCTTTGGTTTGATTTCAAAATTCGATAGTTGAGGTAATTTAATTGTTTCCCACTACATCAAACTTCGTGAATGTATGAAGTATTGCAATCGCTATCTTCTCTAGATCGACCCCTTCCTCTCTTTGTCTATCTTTCTTGTCTCCATTCCCCTGTCTTCATCGGTCTCTCTATCTCACACTCTCTATCTTTGTCACTCTCATTCTCTCATCTTCTATATCTAAATCCCATTCCTCTTTTTTTCTTGGTGTGTGTCTGTATGTGAGTCACTCTGCCTCTTTTACCTTCTGTTTCTTTCCTCCATTCCTCTCTCTTTCTCGGTATCTTCATATCAAGTATTCCTGGTCTCTCACTCTCTCTCTCTCTCTCTTTTCTTTATCTCTCTTTGTCCCTCTCATCTCATTTTTTCATAGAGTACCGAAGCTGTGACATCATAACAATCTATTTTTTGAATTTCTCAGTTTTTTCTTCGTTTTCCGAAAGAGCATCAAAAATAATGTCCAAATGTCGAAAACCAATTGAATATGTTAAGTATTGGTTGAGATATGACCATCTGGATAAATATATTCCCTATAGGAACTCATATTGCTCTGGCTCGTTATGTTATGAACCAGAGCAACATATCACCGAGTTCCTATAGGAAATCTTTTTATTCAGATGGTCTAATCTCAGCCATTACTTAAAGGGATAGTTGAGTTCTGTTTTCAGACCGCAAATGCCTTCGAAGGTCATGCTGATTGCTCCTATTCTTAACTATGACATTTCTAGTGCCCTTTTGGGACCTAAAATTGCTATAAAGGTAATTTGTTAGACCCTAAAATGTGTACAATTTAGCCAATTCGATCATATATCAATTCAGCTCCACTTTCAACAAAATACGGTGACCGTTAATTAATTAATCAATTAATAATAACAAATACATGGGCCGGCTTGTTGAGCGTAATATAACCAACACGACAAAGCCAACAAAAAATTCCAACATCGACATCGGCTGAAATACAACGTAAAAGGCCCTATTTTGTTTTTTCAACGGCTTTTTTCAAATTATCGAATATTTGTGGTGGTACACAAACATTAGAAATCGTTATATTTATGGATATTTCAGCCGTCTCTGAACCGATTTTGATCAAACAAAGATGATTTGTCATTTAAATTGTATGTTCTTTCAAATTTGACACTCAGTTTTTCATTATCTCACAACAAATTATTTTGTGTAGCGCCCTCTACAACAAAACTCAACTATCCCTCACACATACTCAATTGGTTTTCGACATTTGGACATTATTATTGATGCTCTTTTCGAAAATGAAGGAAAAAAAAGAGAAATTCAAAAAATAGATATTTGATGACGTCACACTTCACCAGTCCTTTTTTTCCTCCATTCATCTCTCTCTCTCTTTTTCCTCTCTCTCCCTCTCTCTCTCTTTCTCTCTGTCTCTCCCTCTGTCTCTCTCCTTGGTCGAGTTAGCAATGACGGGTTAATACCGATCGATTGATCAAAATATAAACTCCTGACGACGGATAGTCAACCTGTTCGAAACGTCGAGCCACTCCCGCCACCCATCCTCTCCAAGCGCTATAGTTCTCCTTAGAACAAATATAAGCTAAGAAAGAAACACCAACACTCTTTTTCAAGACTACACCGACAGTCCTTTTCAGGACTACAAACCCTCAAGAAAGATTACCGAGAGTCCTTTTCAGGACTTCTCAATCCTCCCTCTCTCTCACATGGTGCACCCGCAAGCCTACTGTATAAACGATTATTGTAAAGATGATATGTTCACCTCGAGTTGTACATTTGTGAATGATACAAGAAGCATTAGACATTCGATCAAGTGTTTTTTTCTTCAATAAGTAAGAATCCTGTATAATTATGTTATTATTTTATTGTTTGGTTAGTTGGGGGGGGGGGGGGGGTGGATGCATCATCCATTTTTAACATACTGTCATATTGAAAGTGGTCAAAGGCCTGCTTTCAGCATGGTTGTCCCGGACATTTTTACACTTTTTTTCTTCAATCAAAGTCATACTTTTGTATTCAATGTTCGTCCAGAAACTCCCTAATCTTGCACATCTCATGGTCATTTTCGTCTTCGGTTATTTATTTTCGAAGTTTGTCAAGTCAATTTCATCAATTTGCATCCAATTTCGTGAAAGTCAAATGTAGTTCCCCATCCCCGACTGCTAACGTACAAATTGCCTTCATCATTTGCAATCGATTTCGTTAAAGCGTCATTTATTATAAGGTCTTGTCCCTGCGACAAATTTAAATGAAGCTCTCTTGAAATTGATAGAAGAAAAAAAAACGAATTTTGTTATCACATTCTGCAGCGAATTCGACTGAAACCGGACAAAAATGAATGGATAAGTGTTGGAATTGATCAACCATTTACTAACTTGAATGACAAAATGACTAAATTAACTTGGACATTTGCACGATTCCTACGACGAATCTAAAGTGCACAAAGATAAATTTGAAAGGAAAAAGTGTTAAAGTGGACGTGAAATCCTATATTTAGATAATTGTGCGTAATACATAGTTGCGCTATTCTAATTGACAAATCTTTTACAAATAAAAAAATATCTATCTTTATAAAAAGGAATAATCCTTCACTGAATAAGGACTTTGGCTGTTCCCTGTCACCTATCTTCCCTCCATTGATCTTGAGGCAGCATAGAGCAAGAAACTGTCGGAGAATAATCACATGGCCTGGAAAAGTCCACAAGAGTGGGTGAAAGCTTGCATACTAAATTTTTAGGTTGGTAGGTTCTCACTCTACCCTACATGTAAAGTAAAACATGTGTTATTTACACTTTCTATGTGAAATTGTGCATTCAACCTAAAATATAATATCACTTGAGTTATGCTGAATTTCTCGATTCATATACTTATTGGCAGCCCTTAAGAGGTATATCAGATAAGTTGCATTTAGCTCCTGAACATTGCACTCGTCTTCGAATCGTGCAAGATTCATGCTAGATGAATGCAATATTTATGATAAACTGCGAAAAGAAGCCAATATTATTATTATTGTACATTAAAATGTGATTTACCTGAAATCTAATGACTGAAAAGATCACGTTTCTATAACTTTTGTTTTCTTTAAAACATTCTATAAAATAAAGATTAAATGTACTGAAGCTATGAATTTACAGCTGCTCAATGATTTTATGTACAAAAAACAAAGAAAAACAAATATTAAAGATTTCTTCAACAATACGTGCCTTATAAAATGTGAGAATTCAGCTAAATGTACAAAGCCTTAAATTCCCAGCGTAGTTTCAGCAAAGATCAATTTCACGCAAATATCTGCAATTAGTTTCACTTCAAACCTTTGTCTTTTAAAAAAACTATCTTCATCAACCTGACTGAATTAATTAACAAATTGATTACTTCCTAAATAACAGTCAAAAGATTGAAAGGCACAACATCAATATATCATAAGGTAAAGAAAAAATACTTTGGTAATTGAATATATTCCAATACAATTCAGGCAACTAAATAGAGGCTACTTATTTTCAAAGTTATAGTGATACAGAATCAACATTAACATACAATTTGTATCCATATCAAAGTTAAATAAAGCATTCATCCACTTTTTAACAACAATTTCAAATTTTCTTGTTTGGTCTCCCCAATTTAAATTTAGATGGTTTATAAAACTATTGGGAAAATTATCCCTATTTTTTCTCTTCAAATGCAAAATGTATTTTCATCTACATCTTACCTGGCTACATATTGTTCGTTCTGTAATATTCAGCGATGTTTCCATAATATCAAACCTATTTTAACTGGATTGATGAGCATTTGTGACTTACATTGAAGTTGAGAAGGTCGTAGCTGCTTTTTGCTATTTATGTTGTTTGTTGTTGTTGATAGTGTTGTTCGTTTAATAGATCTTTCTATGCAGTCATCAAGAGAAGTAACTTGATGTCCAGCCCCTTAATCAAAGTAAGAAAAGGGTTCTTTATTTCTAACGCGGGTGGAAAATGGGGGGGGGGGATCAGTCTCACGTAATATATAGAGAACACTTATCTTACCTTCATCCCACAGCACTAGTCGATATAATAGAGTTTGCGATGTTATTTCATTTAAGCTACGACCCTCTACCCGTCAATTATATTTTTAAGGGGATGTGATACGAAGAATGTAACCAAGTGGGTGAAATGGGCCGTATTCATAAAACTCGAAAAAGCCTCTCAACTGCTGGCAAACAGCTGGAATGACGTTCTTCTTGCTAGAATAATCAGTAATTTCTTGCTTGGATAATTGTTTCATCATCAAGTATTGACTTGACGTGGCTTGAATTGTAATAATCCTGTCAGGATATCATGACCCATTTTGCGCTTCTATCAAAATAGATCTACCGTTATTTTTGCATATTTTGTTTTTCTCACCTGCTATCTTTTAATTACCAATTGAAGAAATTGAATTAAAAAGATGTCAAATTATGAACACTGTTTCACGGTGTAGAACCCAAACTACTCTCTTCAGAATATTTAAAAGTTTGTCGGGATTAACTACTTTTTCTCTCAAAGGCATCGTTTAACAAATGTTAAATCTGAGATGCACGGCCCTACGTGTTATCAGTGTATGTGATATGGTGTAATATTGAAGCCCTAAACAAAATTTGCGCTTCAAAATGATCAAGAAGCTCCCCCAAAAAGTAAAAATCTTTGAGTGACCGGTTTTCCCATACTCGTTTTCCCTATTAGACTGTAGTGTTATGAAAACCGTTAGGAAAACGCAAAATTTGATTTCGATTTCCAATCATAAATATCTTGATAATCAGACAGGCGATCGGCTTGTAAAAGTCATGGGGTTCCTGACTGACCTTAGGTTTATAATTATGATTGCAGCATTAGCTAAATCCAGGATTTTGTTTCAGAATCTGAGACAAAGTTACAAGATCCCTTAAATGTCTGTGTGTCTCGGAGTAGGCTTGCATTCTTTTTTCAAAAATTTAGCTATTGTTTGTTATTCCAAATGTACGTATGTGCATGTAGCTGCTAGTTTTACAAATACAACCCATTTTCTTAACACATTTAAGCCACCACATCGCCAGGTTTGGTCTGTGCAGAAGCTGCTTGTTGGTTGTACGGGGCAGCAGGAGCCTGGTTGTACGGGGCACCGGGAGCCTGGTTGTACGGGGCACCAGGAGCTTGGTTGTACGGGGCAGCAGGAGCCTGGTTGTTCGGGGCACCAGGAGCCTGGTTGTACGGGGCACCAGGAGCTTGGTTGTAGTGAGCTGGAGCAACAGGCTGGCCAGCAGGGAGATAAGCCTGCTGAACGTTGTATGTGGGAGGGAGCTGAACGATTCCCGCCGGATGAGTGTACTGGCCTGTGTCGAGACAATGTAAATGTAAGGAATTATAAGTATACCGACCACATTTCAAAGATTGTTGTTTACCTAAGATTGTTGTTTACCTAAGATTGTAAAAAGTTGAAATCCCTTTTAGCTGTAATCTTACCAGTAATCGGGTTGAATTGGTAGTTTTCAGTGTAACCTTGTTTTTAAATTCAACAATGCTTTAGGACATATGGGACACACAATTAAACTTGCCCAAATTTCACCAAAATCATTCAGCATTTGAATTAAAGAGGTTTACCAAATTTAGGTCATTTACAATTAAATTCCACACAGACATTTAACACAATTGATAGGTAGATGAACCAATTACCATGAAAGTACATTTGTCTATCTTTAAATTCAATGTGAGTGATTCTTAATTTTACCGAAAACCAGAATTTCTTTTCAGGACATTTCAGTAGATCGTACACATTTCTATCAACGTGTATGAGACTATTAAAAGTATTTATCATTTCAGCTGGTTGAACATTTCAAATATCACACGATTTATACTCTTTTTAACTTGGCTCTGATATTCCTAGTATCACAGTCTTTACTTCCTATCGTTTGAATTCCTTTATGAATTAATCAATGAAAATATCATGTTTGTTCTCAAGTAACTATAAATTGACAAGTAAACAAACACACTAACAATCGTTATCTACATACCGGTTGTCACAACCATTGGAGAGGTCTGTTGGGTGTACTACAAAGGAAATTGAAACAATTGAAATACATGTAGGATGAAAACCAAATAATGAAATTGACTTTTGTATAGTTGACAATACATTTGATCAATTAATACGCTGTTAGACGGCATTATTCTGGCTACACCTGCCGCTTCTGAAGCGATTATCGTGTGATCATGGCAAGGAATACATTCTATCAGGTACCGATTAATTCCGCTTGATTAAGAGTAACAAATATTTATTTGTGTCTTGCCACATGCCATTGGTGCCATGTAGGGTCGCTCATACATGTAGCAATTTGCAAATGATGTCTTTTGATAGTTTTAAATGTCTGATGTGCCATGCGGGGGCTCGAACCCGCGACCTTCGTGGGTTCGTAGCTCCAGTGAAGACATACTTCTTGACTACTATACTCGATCATATTATACTGGAAATGGTACCCCCAAAAAGCACTTGGACATTTTCTTTTACCTTTATCTACTCTTTAAAATAAGGTCTTATTTTAATATCTAGTAAAATGTGGGTCAGCACACAGTTTTGGACGTGACGGGCAAGAAGATTATGATATTGACTGAAGAAAACAATTAAGCTGAAATATGCTAACCAGCAGAAGAAATCCCTGCCATTCAAAGCCGTATTTGTAACGAGCAGAGAGAAATAGCAATTATAAATAGTAATTGGTAAACAGACGTATCAAAATTCAAAATGTGAAGATAATTAAAAATAAATAATAATAATTATAGGCATTTATATAGCGCCGTCTATCTAGACAATTTTATTCCGAGGCGCACAAGAAAAATTGAAAGAATAAATGAGTTTAAATGAGTGTCATAGTGCCAAGTACAGGTATTGTAAAAAAAAAAAGAGATTTCAGCTTGGATTTAAAGGTCTCTAGGAAGTAATGATTCTCAAAATAAATGGTAAACTATTCCAAAGAGAAGGTGCTGCAGCTGAAAAGGCCCTTTCACCACAGGCTACCCGCGTCTTGGGGATCATAAGAAGATGGTGGTGTGATAATCTTAGACTACGGGCTGGTGTGTAAGACATAACAAGATGTTGTAAATAGTTTGGTGCCACTCCATTTACAGCCTCCAATGTAAGGAGGGGGATATTGAATTCTATGCGCTTGCGGATTGGCAACCAGTGCAGCTTTTTGAGAACAGGAGACATGTGATCATATTTAGATGTCCCTGATAAAACCCGGGCAGGTGCATTCTGAGCATGTTGAAGTTTGTCAAGATTGTGTGAAGTAATTTTGAAAGGAATAGCATGCCACCTTGACCTTCGCTCACGATTGATTTGTTCTTCCTAGGGAGCGTCTCTTTAAACCAAAAGAGTGGAAATCCACCTTCAGTGGAAGCATGGTGGAATCCGCTCCAAGTATACGTGTTGAATTACTCTTTAGACAATGGATTCGAAGGAAAGAAAAAAATAATGTGTTACTCTCCACAAAAGACAGTGGCTGTCCAATCCTTTCTATCTAGGGAGGGGGGGTACAACAAATACTCACCACAGTGGTGGCGGTTTGTGAAGACGAGTTGCAACAGGCCTTGCCACCACAGCAGTAGGCTGAAGCCACAATGGCTAAAACCATCTCGATCAGGCCAAGGATGGCCAACAGAGAGTCAGATGCGATACGTCCCACCTGTTTATCGAATTCGAATAGTTTGATTATTTATTTAATTTTTGATTTATTTACCTATTCATTCATTTATTCATTAATCATTTACCTATTTATTTAATTATCTATTTTTTCATTCATTCATTTATCCATGATATATTCATACATTAGATAGCTTAGGCAGATACCGAGATGTGATTGGTCCAGAGCTCGTCACGTGATATCAATTGTGAGGATCCAAATTGTTATATTTTCCTGGCCGGTCACTTTTCAGTGCGATATTAACCAGCTAGTGAAATGAATATATTTTTAATCAATGCATGTCGCCCTCTTGAGGACTGTATGTCACCAATAACACACATTACATCATTACCGAGGGTCATTTTTTGTTTTCAATATTTTTCTCATTTATTTTTTCCCCTAAAATTATTTTTTCCACATTTTTTTCCCCCCAATTTTTTTTTTTACGCTTCTGTTTCTAAAATTTTGATTGTCCCCGACCACACAAATACGTATTCTTCTAAAAACATTGTTATGATTTTGAAACTTTAAGTTTGACCTTTATTTTAAACAGTAAATAAAGATCAGATCAATCAGTGAATTATAGGTAGAATAAATTCTATGAAATATTGATTATTAGGTAAACCAGCTAATATTTATCGGGTATAGCTTTTCCAAAAAAATACAAAATCAATTCTTCGCGTGTGACTTCTGATCAGAAAAAAATTAATAGCAAAGTTTGCAAAGCTAAATTTCTGGATCTGTGTTTAACAATGGTAGGGATATCCCAACCGGGAAAATATAATACATCAAACTGTCGGTGAATATTCGACTTTTAGCAACACTGTGTTTAAGCTTTGAACAATACGGGCTCATGTACGATGTCATCATCGAGAGTTCCATACTGGTCATCCAATTTCGTTGAAACAAAACTGTTACAAGTAGCAGTTATCTTTAACATTGAATATGTAGTAAAAACGAACCGTTGTCAGTTTGTAGATTATGAGTTGTTGGAATCGTCGAAATCAAAACAATGCGTACTGGAAAGCGCAAAAAACGAAAATTATTCGACACTGATGGGGTACCAGGGACATAAAACATTTCATCTAAAGAATCATAGAGATAGATCAATAATTTTATGAAAGGATATCAACTATATCCATCAAGAATAAACCATATTGTAACAGTCATTTCATGGAAGGGCGTGCGGGAAATGCATTCCAACTTTTTGGGCAACATGAAGTGTATATACAAACCACTATTCCGTATTCACTGGAGCCATAGTCATAGAAGTAGAGATGGCCAATGCCGTGTACTGCCCCAATGGCACCCAGAAGCATTTGAGCAAAGGCAACATTTGCCGTGATGATACACATCGTAAGATAGCCGTTGATCTAAGAAAAAAGATATTCAAACAAAACTCTTTGAAAAAATAACAACAGAAAAACGAATGAATAATGTATATTTTAGCGTATACATTATTCCATGGTTTTGACATAATAGTTGCTTATTGTTGAGTGACTCTATTATTTTTTCTAAGCTAAACTTGGTTAATTGGCCTTGGAACAAATTAGATGTGTGGGTTCGCTCTGGTGCGCGCGCGTGCGCGCGTGTGCGTGTGTATGTGTTTGTGCAGTGTGTGTGTGTGCTAGCTGTATACATATGTGAGCCCTCGAATTTAAACACAAAAATCGCGTATATATAAAGGAGTTATGGGTAATGAATACATATTTCTAAATGAAACTAAACAAGAAATACAACATTTTACATACCACGCAAGTGTTCTTCTGCATCGAACATATTCCTAAGATTCCGGTAGGAATGTAGAACTAGGGGAGGAGAATAAATAACAGCCATTAAAATCAAAATTACAAAAATGAACAATTTATTGATATATCTCCATGTATTCAAAGCAACCTAATGTTTTTTTCTCTCTGATAAATTTGCTCTGAATTAAAAAAAAGTATTATTAACAGTAAACAAATTTAGGTGGCCTCTTTTATTTTCTTGTTGATGTTCATTAAAGGGAATGGGTAACTTTGTCTCAGATTCTGAAACAAAATCCTGAATTAAGCTCATGCTGCAATCATAATTATAAACCTTTAGGTCAGTCAGGAACCCCATGACTAATACAAGCTGATCGCTTGTCTGATTATCAAGATATTTATGATTGGAAATCGAAATCAAATTATGCGTTTTCCTAACGGTTCTCACAACACTACAATCTATTGGGAAGAACGAGTATGATTACAAAACGGTCACTCAAAGATATTTACTTTTTTGAGGCACTTCTTGATCATTTTGAAGCGCAATTTTTGTTAGGGCTTCAATATTACACCATTTCACAGACACTGATAACAGGGCCGTGTATCTCAGATTTAACATTGCTAAACAGTGCCTTAAAAGGAACTATGTCCCATTTGCACGCCAAAAAATGAAAAGGTTAATTATTATAACGGCATTTGAAAGATAACTCTTATTTAGAACTTTCCTTAAAAAAAAAGGGGGGGGGGGCTTGAAAATGTCTTTAAGTGGGAAAAACGACTATTAGTTGTCTAATCGACTTAAGAGCTATAGAGCCAGTAAGTTAAAGTCTGATTTTCAGACCATTGTACCGAATGGTCGTACGTTTCATGCTGCTTGTGGGTTATGGAGATAGACAAATGCTCATGTACCCTTTACAGCTTTACTATGTTATTACCAAAGAAATAAAAATGCCAGTCAGTCACTCAATAGTGTCTGACAGTGAAGTCTAGCAAGTAAACGGGTTTCCTTGCATAATTTGAATATTAGGACACTGCTAACGTTTAAATTTTACAGATAGGACATTCATGGCTTATTCATAATTCCTGCAAAGTTCTACAGAATTTGATGTTGGCTGCAAAAGGGACATAGTATCTTTAAGTATAATATGAATTTTATAGTTATCCCATCTCTCTGTGTAAAACCTAATGCCAAATTCAGTTAAATCGCCTGATCATGATCGAATGCTTCAAAAGTGTTCGAGGCCTGCGCAGAGCGATTTATCAAATGTTCATGTCTTTTGGGGGGTAATGTATTTAAAATATTTTCAAGAAATAAAAAAGATATAAAAATGTGCACGATGACACAATAGAAAAACAAAGAAGTAGCATTTTATGAACTTTAAAGATAAAGGTGAGTTCTAGTCATCCGATTGCATTGTGAAAGAAAAGGTGTGGAATGGATCAGAAAAGGTTGATCATGTAGCATGTAATTACTGGTGTGTACTGCAAAGTACTGTAGTCATCAAAATCATAATAAATTTGGCCCAGTTTTGGTAAAATAACAAGCACTGTACACAGAAAGATGTGGGACTACACAAATGGTGTCGGGGCTACCAACCTTGATTTCCTAATCTTTCCATGCTCATTACTCAGCCAGTATACATTTTCTACCAAAATTGTTTGGCAAATGACATTTATTTTTAATTCAGTGTAAGTTTCGTTTGATTCTGTGAGAATTCATTTTCTTCTTTTTACCAGAACTCACGTTTATCTTTAACTAATTTCATCGATCTTTTGTAACAATTTTGAATTGCATTTTCAGACGATCATTTGTTGTATTGATTTAATTCTTGTAAAGGCCTGATTTACTTATAAGTAGTTCTATTTAATTTTCAATCTGTTTCAATTTGATTATTTCAGTGTCCGCGACTTAAATTGTTATTCCTTAAATTCTATTATAAACGACTGATGTGGAATTCTAGTTAATGCACCCTTTTGAGAAAATCACCCCCCCCCCCCACCCGCTTATCCTGAAAGGAAAGCGAGAGGGGCTTTCGAAAGGGTGCTTTGAGCGCACCACAACGCACCGCGCTGCACAGCACCCTTTCGGCATAGTACCCCCTTCACATACGCGGATTTTTCTTACGAGTCATTACGGATCGCCAATTAGTAATCAATCCCAAGCATCCGTAAATAACTCGCTGGTATCCTAACTCGTCACAACTCGCAACAACTCGTAGACACTCTTAAGCATCCATGAAAGGAGAGGCAATTTTGTTGACATGTCAAAAATCTTCTTACGATTTCCCACGGATTGATTTGTCCGTAAATAGCTCGTAACAATCCGTAATCATCCGTAAACCGCTCGCAACAACACGCAAGCATCCGTAAACTGCTCGCAAGAATCTGTAAATGACTCGTAACAGATTTTTGTAACGATTCGTTACGGTTAGTTTACAATTTGTTTACGGATTATTTACGGATTATTGCGAGCAGTTTACGGATGGTGACGTGTGCTTACGTGTTGTTTACGATTTTATTCTGGTCATTTTACGATGGCTTTACGGATTGATACGGGTTATTACGAGCATTTTAGGTGTAGTTAAGAGTACTTTACTATACTTTATACCCCCTTCACATACACGGATTTTTCTTACGAGTCCTTACGGATCGCCAACTCGTAGTCAATCGCAAGCATCCGTAATTAACTCGCTGGTATCCGTAAATAACTCGTCACAACTCGCAACAACTCGTAGACACTCTTAAGGATCCGTGAACGGAGAGGCAATTTTTTTGACATGTCAAAAATCTTCTTACGATTGTCCACGGATAGATTTGTCCGTAAATAGCTCGTAAATGACTCGTAACAATTTGTAATCATCCGTAAACCGCTCGCAACAACACGTGACCATCCGTAAACTGCTCGCAAGAATCCGTAAATGACTCGTAACAGATTTTTTTAACGATTCGTTACGGGTAGTTTACAATTTGTTTACGGATTATTTACGGATTATTGCGAGCAGTTTACGGATGGTTCCTTGCGCTTACGTGTTGTTTACGATTTTATTCGGGTCATTTTACGATGGCTTTACGGATCTATACGGGTTATAACGAGCATTTTAGTTGTAGTTACCAGTACTTTATGAATAGATACGTATACTTTACGTATGCTTACGAACTGTTTACGAATTGGGGAAAAGTATAAAAGCTGAAAATTCGAACACTTCATTTTCAGTTGTTATTTTTTGGCTAAAAATCGTAAGGACTCGTAAATACTCGTCACTTACTCGTAACTATTCGTAACAACACGTAAACAGGTCGTAAATAATACGTTAGTTGCACGTAGTTATACGTGACAACTCGTAACAGATCGTGGACTGTTGTCGTAAATACATCGTAATAACTCGTAATAATCCGTAATGAACCGCAAAAAGCTCGTAATAACTCTTAAACCGTTCGTAAAAGTGGCCAAATCGTAAGGATCCGTGACAGATCCGTGAATTTGTGCGATCCGTAAGGACTCGTAAGAAAAATCCGTGTATGTGAATGGGGTATTACATATACTTTACATATGCTTACGAACTGTTTACGAATTGGGGAAAGGTATAAAAGCTGCAAATTCGAACGCTTCATTTTCAGTTGATATTTTTTGGGCTAAAAATCGTAAGGACTCGTAAATACTCGTAACTTACTCGTAACTATTCGTAACAACACGTAAACAGGTCGTAACTAACACGTTAGTTGCTCGTAGTTATCCGTAACAACTCGTAACAAATCGTGAACTGTTGCCGTAAGTACATCGTAATAACTCGTAATAATCCGTAATAAACCGCAAAAAGCTCGTAATAACTTTTAAACCGGTCGTAAAAGTGGCCAAATCGTAAGGATCCGTGAAAGATCCGTGAATTTGTGCGATCCGTAAGGACTCGTAAGAAAAATTCGTGTATGTGAAGGGGGTATAAGCCTTTGTTCTATACGCACTGTTCATCCTATAGTAATCATGCTTGGAATGGGATTATGCAATAAGTGTTTAAATGTTAGCACATTTGACAGGTAGATGAGCGGGACTATTAAAAGGCATTGCGAAAGTGTTAATCATAATATTGCATACTCCGAAGAAGACAAATAATAATGGCGACTTACCAGAACACTGGCCCAAATTCCCATGGCGACATAGCCTGCTTCGGTGCCAAGAACCAACTCGGCAATGGCGACGACGATGCTCCCGATGCCGAGGCACAGCTGTAGCCAACCAGTCGCTCTCCCGGCAGATCCGTTAAAGTTCTGCGACACACCAGTCGATGAGTTAGGGTTCTGCACCGTATTGGCAAAGCTGACTGGAGCGGACTGTTGGACGTAGACAGTCTGGCCCGGGACTCCGGGCTGGGTGGGATAAGACGTGGCCTGCATATGAGAGGTAACTTGCTGTGTAGGGTAAGAAGGTTTTGTAAAATAGGGTTAAAAATACACTTATGGATGCAGTTTGAGGGTTTTGAAACAGTTGCCCTTCTAGACTACTACCTCCTCACAACATTGCAAAGTAAAAAAGGAGGCGAGAATTCCAGAACGTTTAGGTGTGTGTTGGGCTACTGGGTATTCCTAATGTACAATGTAATTTATTGGTTTGGTCGAACAGGTTTATTGATTAAAAAACAACAACAGGCATTTGACATAGCATCAAAATGCTAAAGCAAATGGAATTTAAAAAAGAATCAGAATACAGTACATTATAAATGAGTTAGATAAAATAAACTAATATGCATAATAATATACGAAGAAGGAATAACTTTGCACACAAATAAAATTAACACGGAAATGGAAAAACACTGGGGAATGAAAAGGACAGACGAGATTAGCTTAAAATAGAAGAAAAAGGAGAAGTTTAGGTGAAATAATCAAAGGAATTTAACACAGAACAATTGAAATTCAGATTCATTGGCAGTAAATTGACATTTAAAAGGTTAGAAGACATGTGTGGATCAATATTGGAATTTAGAATATGAAAAAATAATTCCAACTAATGATGAGAGATATAGATTGGAACACCTAAATCTTGCAATTTCTGAGTTATGTATTAAATCAGCATTTGGTATAAATAATTTCAAAAACACATCAGACCTCTGGCTCTATTAGGCATAAATGAAAAACACACAGAATTAGATTCAAATCGGATCTATTTCGACAGAGTGCATCAATAACAGATGGGTTTATGTGGGCAGTACTAAACTGCCCACGATTGCTATACATACCATTAATTACGCCCTATACATGCTCTAGGAAAACTATTCATTTCAAGGATAACTGTCGGGTAAAATTCCCAAGACACCTACTCCTATCACAAATAACTTTAGGTCAATAACTCCCTGTTTATCTGGACAAGTAACCCTAGGATTAGTAGCCTTTCGTAAATCATCCCCTTTTACTCACCACCCCCGATTAGGGCAACTAATTCACTCTCCCTGCAGCTACCTCGGACAACTCCCCCTAAAAACAAAAGGCCTATACTTCTCGGATAATTGATTAATCAAACCAGAAGTTTATTCCCAGACCACTACCATTTAGCTTTCTGTCTAAGGAGGAAAAGTACTCCAAGGTTAATCATTTAAAAGCTTTTAAGGATGATTCGCTAAGACCATTATAAAGGTGGTGTATCTACTGTCTATTAACAATATATACACGCTTTCGTTTGGATTTTTTGTTACGAGTGTTATGATAACGAGTTTGTTTTCTCACAAGGCTAATATAAATTAAAGTAGAAGAGAGAACATTTCTTAAAGAACATATCTATTGACACTCATTTCATAAGACCAATTACTCAATGTAAATTCAGTTTTTCTTGATTCCTTTTCTTTTTCTATCTTTGTCTATTCTTCTCTTTCGTTTATATATTTATTGTGTATTTTTTCTATAAGTCTTATTCGCAAAACGAGCCTATATGCTTTAATAATTATCCCTGCATGTGTGTATACTGTTAATATTCTCTTGAATTTACTTATGTCATTATATAAATATACAAATGTTTTACTTGAGTATTTTGTTGATATGAAATAAGAAATGGAAGAAAAATAGTTGGAGTTGAATTGAATAATTGTTGTTATCACCTCTATCTCTGAAGGGACCCATTTAAATAAATGATTAGTAACACCATAAATCTGCAACATGTTGAAAATACCATATATCTTTTTTTAGGAGTCTATGGGTCAAAATTGGGGTCGTAATTTTAGCCATGTCCGCCTACCGGTCAATATTTTTTAAAAAGATGTCCGCTTGCCCCGGGTAACGTGCCGCATACAAAAATCCTGAGACCCTAATGGTTTACGTGTACAAAATCTCTTTGTGTGAGCGCGAATACCATCCAGTGATTTTGCGATTTGGACGCTAATTTCAGGTTGTTTAATTGCTGAGAACCCCATTGGTTTACGTGTAAAAAATTCCTTTGTTATACATCATGCCGATAACCCATCGGAGCGCGCTTCGGGGTCATATCAGGATGTAACGTCCCTTGAGCCTTTAGAAACAGCGATGCTTCTTATAGCAGTAAATATATTTATAATATCTAATAATCCTAGTACACAATGCAACTGGCCCATGCGGAAATGTCAACGAAAGATAAAATGTTACATCATCTCTAATTATAGCAAATGGCGTTATAGTGCGTTGCCGTCGTAGTAAGACGTATGTATGCATCAGGCGCGTACGCAGGGGGGTGGTTTTGGGGTTAAACCCCCCCCCCCCCTCGTGTTTTTTTATGTGTATGTTTTATGTATGTTTTTTTGGAAAACCCCCCCTTTTGATTTTAAACCCCCCCTTGAAAAAAATCCTGCGTTCGCTACTGGTATGCATTCATAATGAGTGCACAAGTGAACTCGAGTGTACTAAGAAATGTATTGTTTGTTTTTTAATCCAAAATAATGTGCATAAACAGTATGGAGAGAGAGAGAGATAGATAGAGAGAGAGAGAGAATATGAAATAGAAGGGGGCCAAAATTTAATGGCAATACAAAAAGTTGGGTGATCATCATAATCTTCATATCATTTGGAGTCCTATGTCTTTGAACGAAACTTTGTATGCTTAAAGAGGCAGAACTTTGTACCGTTTAAGGTCAACCTAAACACAACTGTAATAAACGGGGTATGCGCACTCATATAATTCACTTCAATATCAACAATGGATAATTTATGATACGTCTGTCGTTTGTACCAATGTGTGGAAAGTACAGATATGGAAACTGCGTGACATGAATATACGACGTACGGTTTAACAACTCATGATTGCGATAAGAAAGATGGCGGATATCTACTTGCATACCATGTTTAACCGTAGGCTTATGAGGCGATGGAGGGCCTTGCCACCGCAATATATTGAGAACAAATTTAAAAAAACATAAACATCTTCTTTTCATGTTCTTTCATCTGCTGCTCATGATTGTTCTTCCAAAAGATTTTTTTAAATTTTTGTTCGTATTCATTTCAATTTTATTATTCTTGTTTTATTTTCTGTGGTTTCCTTTCATATGAATTGGTCTGAATGTTTCGTTATATGCTTAAAAGTAGCTACTTTCTCGGTGATGAATAGTAAGACAAAATTTAAACCTAACAAGACATTCTAGATTGATCGGCTACAAAATGTCAGTGCTTTTATTGTTGTACCCCTCTTCTTCGTACATTTTAGAATGTCAAACAACTTGATATGTTGAATAAGCAATAGTAAAATAATATACATTTCTAAAACGCACGTTATTACATCAAAAACCTTTCTCATGGCTTCGTAACTATGAGGCCCCAGGATTAAAAAATAACGTGTCCGCGATGTGCAATATTAGTGGCCTTTTGTGAGGCATTAATCCTCAATACTGTCAGTTATGACTTTAGATCGTAGGTCCCCTAGTTGATAAACACTATAGCATACACATGCTTAATCAGTCATGCAAAACGAACACTCGCAACTTATTGTTTAATGAAATCTGAGCAAAGATACTATTATCTAGATCTATTAGAAATAAATCAATGTCAATATCATTCCATGATTTGGGTCAAAAACATTATTCCACCTTTACGACCAATAGTGTAGTTATACATTCATAAATGATAACTAATCAATTATAGGCTATACATTATCAGTCGAAACTTTGTTAATTTAATTATTTGCATATGTACCTATTTATACAAAGTCAGTAGATCTGAGTTATGAGCTAGTTTAGAGTGAGCATGGTTGAGGATGGATGCTCTCCGGTGCAGAATATTGTGTACAAATTGAAGAAAATTTCAAAGATCAAGATGTCAACAAATCCCCATAATTCTCATTATCTGTAGCCACGGGGAGGTTACTTCCATCCATACACCGAAATGTAGCTTTTAATCAGATAGTGATCTTCAATTAAGATAGACAACAGATGAAGACATCAACAATGAGTTGAAAGGTAAACGGAGCAAGCAAGAAATTCATTCGTGTACGGTACGGAAAATGGGAAATGCTCATTGCTAAAAAGAAATTTCTTGTACAAAAATAAACCCAAATCTACTCTATGAAAGGAAGACCAAAAAGGTGCTGATATGACTCTGTATTGACAAATTTAAATGAAATGTAAAACCAAATAAAAAAAAAACTTGTTTAGCGTCCTGTTTTTTCGAAAAATAGGAAGGAGGAGGCCCTTTTTATTTTTTTTTCCAAAATGGCCGCTCGGTAGATTTTCCCTGACAGTCGGGCTATTTTTCAAGATGGCCGCCGACATTTTTTTTTTTTTGTAAATCAGAAATAGATCCATTTTAGCAGTGTTTTTCATGTTTTTTTTCTTTAAAAAAAATAAATAATAAAATAAAAAATTCACAGTCAAAATTGAGTGAGTAATATTTTCGGCACAATTTAAAGGAGAAAGAAATCCAAACTTCATCGAATGGTGGTTTAAATGGGCGTTAATAACTTCCTACATACCCTTAGGACCCCCATATCAAAGATTCACCAAAACACAAAAACAAAATCGTAAAATGAAAGGGTCTTTACACGCAAAAAACTGAGGTGCTAAATGTTGGGTGCTGAGTGAGATTCTGCACTTGAAGTGCCAAAATCAGCACTTGACGGGTTAACTTTAACAAGGAAACCGAAACGTGCTGAATATTTGAGTGCAGAAAACGAGTGCTATAACAATATGCAGCACTTAACATCGAGTGCTGACTGCATAACCTGATCTGATTGGTCGGTTAGTATAATAGCTGTTACCTTGTGAATATTTGTTTTTGAATCAAATTCAGCTAAGAGATTCTTACATTCTTCATTCTCCAGGTCAATACCCAAGGCCTCAAAAGTCTGAATAACTTTGCTCCTTAAACTGTCAACAACATCAGTATTCAAAGCTGTTGCAGCAGATAACACTCTGTTTGTCATAGCATGGGTCATGTTGGTGTTTGATAAAAGAGAACCAATGAAAAATGCAGCTGGTCTCACTATGAACATGACAGACAATGAAAGCGGACAAAATATACAGTTCCTCAGGTAGACAAAGGAACATCCCTTGACTGCTATTATGTAAAATGTGTAGAACAGGTGAATATGCATGTGACACCTGTTCTACACATTTTTACATAATAGCAGCGAAGGGATGTTCCTTTGTCTACCTAAGGAACTGTATATTTTGTCCGCTTTCATTGTCTGTCATATTCATAGTGTCTTGTACTGTCATTATGCATTGCTCCATCTTGTTCTTGTAGTAGGCCTATCCTATCATCATCATCATCAAATGCATCATCTGCTGCAGGATTATGCACTTCACCAACAGCAACACCCAAATCAGCATCAACTAGACCCTCCATACCCTGTACAACTTCAGGTTCAGGTTCTTCTTGTGGATGTTGGTTTAATAAATGTTTCCTGTAAGAGTTGAAAGTGGTAAATGACGAAGGACATCCACCTTGACCACATACCAAATGTAGATGGGGCATGTCAAACAACGCATGAGTTAGCACTTGCACAAGGGCTATTCTGCTAGCACCCAAAAGAGAGCAAAACTTGGCACTTTAAGTGCACAACAGTCAGCTCAACAGTCAACAGTGCAAGTGCTAACTCAGCACTTCGAGTGCAGTCACTATGCGAGCTCCTAAAAAGTGCTAAAATTGAATCTTTAAGTGCTAAATTTAGCACAACAGTCAGCTCCTTTGGGTGCTAGCAAAGTAGCCCGGGTGCAAGTGCTAACTCAGCACTTCGAGTGCAGTCACTATGCGAGCTCCTAAAAAGTGCTAAAATTGAATCTTTAAGTGCTAAATTTAGCACTTTTTTTTTTTAGTGTAGTCTGTGGCAGAACTGGCGTATGTGCACGTAGCCAATAGGGACTTTTAGATTCGCACGAAGACAATGGGGATTGCTACGATCGACGTCCTTTTAATGCACTGCCTTGAATGGACGTCACACGTATCAGTCCACGCAAATCTAAAAGTCCCTTATGTTTCGAAAGTGCCGACGCCGATCGTGGGCGTGTGACCTTCTGAACTGCGGTATTCCGCATGTCGTTAACTTGTATGGCAGGTGATGCATGCTAAAGTGTGTTTCTAAAGTTCTAAACAAATGTGACTATGGGCGTGTTCATGCTTCACTTTTTCTGACCAGAATCAGGCATCTGTTACGCGTTTAGTTTAAAACACGGTTGCGTCCATGCTTACTTTTGTAGAATCAACGAAAAACGGCGATCACGATCGCCGATCGTAAACTCACAAAAAGATGCGTTTACAATTTGTAAACGCGTTTAAATGGGGTCAACGCACTGACCTCTAGTGGGTCTACGTAGCATGCACAGTGAAGGTTTGCGAATCCAGCTGGAAGACCAATTAAGGCCACACAAGGAGAATTGCCTGGATGAGCCAGAGAAGTAAGCATGAACAGTACACCGTGGAACTGCGATCACGATGAGCGTTTCAGATCGCTCATTCTACCTTCAAAATCAAGCATGAACGCGCCCTATTACAGACAGCTGACGTATGAGCAGAGTAGGCGAATACTGAATATGATTCCGGTCGCTCTGTCAGAAATGTTGAGTCAATTTAAGAACATTTATGAGTTTATTATAACAATTATACCACTTTTCTATCTTGTCATGAATTATTTTAGTTTGATATTATAATATTCGAAATAGATATAACAAAAAAATCAGAAATTTGCTGATCTTCAAATCGAGCACCATAATCGTATACGTTTACGCATCACTCATATGTTAACTATATGTGTATATCAATACCATGTATTAACACGATGAATTTCCATTGTTAAATGGAGAATAAATATGAAACCCTTTATGAACCTTATGAACCTTATAAACCTAATGAAGTGGTCGCTAAAAATCACTTCATGACGGCAGGGTCAGAAGATGTTTGTTAAGAATTGTTCATCTTTAATCGCCGCAGCCCATTACCTAAACAACTCTGGTTGCTTTTCCTTCTTAGGAATCGGGTGAAAGGACTTCTCGAGTCCTTTCCCGGAGTCATTTTTACACCAAAAAAAGCTTGGCAGTACACCAACTTCTTTGGAAACTCAAATAAGCGGGGTTTTTGGATCAAACATGTCTTTAATATTACTCCGGAAAGGATTATAAGACGTAAAGGGCTGATTTTATTATCCTTTATTCCTTATATTGTCCCAAATCTTCATAATGATCTGGAATACATGAGTCTACCTATTTCATTTAGTAATTAATAATTACTAAGGTTTCAAGATTTGAAAGCCTACCCTACACCATGATCCTTCTAAAATCCACATAATAATAAACTTACAAATAGTTCGCGACGACCTTTTCTAATTACTAATAATAAGATTCGTAAACCTCATCGGATGCACATATACTATACGAGGACGGAGTAAGTATTGTTGTGTAGCTAATCAAAGACTCGACGTTTTTCATTCATGAACAACCAAATATATAATACTTAAAACACATATATTTCTCTATCCTCTTTTGCTAACGGCTATTATGACTCCCCGTTCGATATTTCGAAATTTCTGAGAATTCTCCTTGATATTTATAATAATAATAATAATCATCTTTTAGTCCACTCCAAATTTTATTAAACCGAAATGATTTTTTTTCTTCCCAATTGATCGTGAGCCCGGCAGCCACTGAGCAGCGCCAGATCGACGTTGCTCTATCCCTTATTGTTGAACGCCAAACAAGGTAGCAGCAACTCCCATCTTTTAACGTCTTTTGGTATGACGCAGCCGGGGATCGAACCCACGACCTCCCGGTTGTGAGGCGTCATATTAAAATTTGGAAGAAACTACTCTTGATGTACAATTCGCATCCTCACCATTAACATAACTGAGTGCCTAATATCTCGAATAAGCCTACATACATGTACCCATCAACAAGATGGCGACCGAAAGTAGAATAAGAATTGGAAATGATCTTATGATTTGAATCATATCATCAATAAGATAATAGTACACAGCATTCATTAATTCCATTCCTATATCTTTTCAAAATGAACAAATCAGTGTTCATTATTTAGCAAAAAGTGGGAAATTCAATTTCACGTCTTTTAAGCATTATTTTTCATGTTGTTTAAAGGTCAGAATTAAATTATCTACCCTTTTTCATTTTGTCAAAGCTTACGTTTATATAATTTCAGCTAATTTGTTTCTTTTTTTAAATAAAAAAAAGTCTCTCACTCGGACAGGAATCTTTGTCTTCAGAATTGTAATACCTGGAAATGCAACACAATATAGTCACTCAATGGAACGCAATATATCACATTGATATATATTGTAACTGCCAAAACAGACCAGAATTTGTGAAGAGCGCCACCTTGTGGCGAAGTTTAGACACTGTATATAAAATAGGGCTGACGATATGAACCCGGGAAACCGAATGGTCTTTCAACCTTCCTTTTCTGTCAAGAAAGTGCTCTATTTACTTGAATACTGGACATGAATCATGGGATAGGTCATTGGAGAACGCATTTGTTTGCATGGAGAATGTTTCGATGAGAAGAAAGCAGAATTAAAGTTTGTTTTAGACAGATATAACCAGTTTTTCATCGATTGACCTGTCTTAGTTGAACTGTGTAGCTGTATTGAGTAAGTGCAACGCAACGTGACAATTTGCTAGTATTTACACCTGAGATACACGTGTGAACTTATTACGAGGTGAATGACCTTTGCGACATGTGAGTGTTGTGGGAGCGAAGTAAAGAGAACAGAGCTGAGAAGCGTATGGAGCAAGTCATATCACGGGTTCAAAAATTAAGGCGCCAGTCAGACGCATGAGAGAACAAGAGAGAAATTACAAGATGGCAATATCTAAATTATGGCACCTACATATATATATATATATATATATATATATATATCAATGTGATATATTGCGTTCCATTGAGTGACTAAATATTGTGTTGCATTTCCAGGTATTACAATTGTGAAGACAAAGATACCTGTTCGAGTGAGAGACTTTTTTTATATATATATATATGTATGTGTATATAATGTAAAAGATAGTCATATCTTTGTCAAGTCAGGTCAGATAATATTAACTTGTCAAGTCAGGTCAGATAATTTTATCTTTGTCAAGTCAGGTCAGATAATATTAACTTGTCAAGTCAGGTAAGATAATTTTATCTTTGTCAAGTCAGGTCAGATAATATTATCCTTGTCAAGTCAGGTCAGATAATTTTATCTTTGTCAAGTCAGGTCAGATAATATTAACTTGTCAAGTCAGGTCAGATAATTTTATCTTTGTCAAGTCAGGTCAGATAATATTATCCTTGTCAAGTCCGGGTAGATAATTTTATCTTTGTCAAGTCAGGTCAGATAATATTATCCTTGTCAAGTCCGGGTAGATAATTTTATCCTCGTCAAGTCGGGGGATTATATTATCTTGTTCAAGTCAGGAATTAGTCACTCGAATTATAGACCGCTCCGCCGGTCCTCCCGTAAAGTATAAAAGACCCTTGCTTACAATAGTTTTCATCACCTGACGAAGTATCGCAGTAGCATACGAAACGTCGTGATCTTTTAGATTCCTTATTGACCACATTGCGAGACAAACGAATATCACTAGCGATATTATTTTCAATAGTATCCTTGTCAACTCCGGGTAGATTATTATCTTTGTCAAGTCGATGCAGATCATGTCAATTCAAGGTAGATACATGTAATATCAGTTTTGTCAAGTCAAGGCAGTTATTGTCAATGTCTAGTCAGATCCCACTGACAAGGAGAAATAATCTGCGGTTCTCCTCGCAGCTGCTTGTTGATGGGTCCAGCTCGGCGATCCGTCCAGCTACTCGAAGTCCGACTCTAAATCTGCCCATGCCGCCGTCATTTTTTCCATTTCTTATTCGTTGCGTTTAATTGAAAGCTAGAACGAGTTCACAGTCTAGAAATCAGGCCAGATTTGTCTTTCGAAGGAAATATAAATCAAACGTACACCTCTGTCGGTTATTTTGGGACTGAATAGATATGAATAATAACAAACAAGACTAAGTTGAAGCAGGGAGGTGTACCTGGTTGAAGCACCTATACATTTATACTGTCAACAATGAAGCATCTACGTACCAGTACTGTACACTTTTTACTATGTACACGCGCGCGGCGACGCACACGTGTACTGTAATTGGTCGCTATTGTCCTGCTTGTCAGATTCTATTGTTCAGGTGCGAATTAAGGCTACCTAATCCCTTGGCTAATTTGAATCACCAAAGTCTGTATTCAGCAGAGTTGGTGTATATTTAAATTCATGTTGTTCTATCGGCATGGCATGTGTGTTTGCATGGGGGGGGGGGGGGGGGTGAACGCGATCGGACCAAAACGGCAAAGGCCCTAATTCAGCATAAATACAGAGCCGATTTGTGATATAGGATTTCCCGGCTAGATTCGCGAGTTTGTCATTCGAATTAATTAACTTTGCATTTGAGTTAGCGCAGATCGGCACTGCCATGCCAATTATCATTTAATTATCGTTATTTTATTTAATTTTGGATTTTAGTCGAAGGGTTTCATAGATTTGTCATTTAATTGAGAAACTGCTCAACAGGCATTCAAACTAATCATCACTTGTCGAGGCGTCGTTTCTATCATTTAACTTAACACCTGTCATTCGTAATCGAAATATGTTTATTTAAGTTAAGGATGTCACGAGGTAGAAATTCAACACATGTTTACATGCTCAAATGTTGTGACTGTATAGTCCCTACCCCAGTCACAATATTGTACCCTTTCACCATAATGATATGATAAATTTATGATGAAACACAAAACAAACAACAGCTTACATACAAATTTACAAACATATTGAGACCATCAAGTCCGTAGAGGCAAGTCGTTTTTTCTTTCTTAACAATCAAACTTACATGCTGTTGAATATCAGATAAATCTAGGTATAATTATGTGCAGGGGCGTACGCAGGATTTTTTCAAGGGGGGGGGTTTTAAAATCAGGCCCAAAATATTTTGCTCCCGAAAATTTGAAAATCGCGCCGGCCGAAAAGTCGCTCAGTGGGGGGGGGGGGGGGGGGGGGGGGGGGGGTAAGCGGACACTTTTTTTTTTTTTTTTTGGGAGTAAGCGGGGGGGGGGGGGTAAGCGGACACTTTTTTTTTTTTTTTTTGGGAGTCCAAAAAAAAATCGCAACGACTCAGCCAGCCGAAAGGTCGCTCAGTGGGGGGGGGGGGGGGGGGGGGGGGGGGGGGGGGGGGGGGGGGGGGTAAGCGGACACTTTTTTTTTTTTTTTGGTCTCGAAATTTGAAAATTTGAATTTTTTTTTCGTTGGGGGGGGGGGGGGAAGGTCAACATTTTTAGGTTAGCCGTGGGCATAATTTTTTTTTTTTTTTTTTTTTTTTTTTAATAATTAAAAAAATATTTTAAAAAAAATAAAAAAAACCCAAGGGGGGGGGGGGGGGGGGGGGTTTTAGTTTTTTTAAGGGGGGTTTACACAATAAAAATACCAAAGGGGGGGTTTGAACCCCCAAACCCCCCCCCCCCCTGCGTACGCCCCTGATTATGTGTATAAATGTAAGAAAATAAAATATGATGAAATACGCATGAACAAATCTTGAAAGAAAAAGAATGAGCTAGAAGTAGTATAAAAAGTGTATAATAAACGAAAAATGTATATTCAGGGATATGAGAGTTAAAACACCTCCCTGGTATATTGACCATCAATTTTAAGTGCACACAGACTAATTTGAATACTGCAAAATGCTAAAAGCACACGGCGCCGCAATCATTGCGGTAGTGTACTTTTAGCATTCTTAAGTCAGACAAAAATAATGAAAGACTAGCACATCGTTCATTAATTTGAATGAAACATATGAGATATAGAAACTTCATAGATTTGAAAACTAGTAAAAGGAATATAAACCCGTTACATACCTGACAGCACTAAAAACCGTCGAATTGGAGCGCAAGAGAAATTAATTTTAATGACAAATTCGCGAATTTGGCCGGGAAATCCTTCGAAAAATCGAGCTAACTAGGGCGGGAAATAAATAATGATAATGAGTTTCTTTTCACTTCACCACGCTGTTGGATTAAAGTAGAGAGTGAACACAAAAGAAACTTCAATTTTAAATGAGAAAACATAAACTTTGTCGATCACAAGACAGTGTGTGATTTTAAAAGCCTAAAGCTACAGTCCCATATACGTCCTGGACCGTCCCGGACCATCCCGGACCCCATCCGGGGTGATCCGGGATTCGGTCCGTGTTGACACCGTGTTGGCACCGGGGTGGTCCTGGATGGTCCTGGATGGTCCTGGATGGTCCTGGATGGTCCTGGGCGGTCCGGGAGTCGACCCCGGATGTTTTTGACGGTCCAAAACTGCCGGGGTGGTCCGGGACGGTCCGGGACAATAGTTTGATCCGGGGTGATCCGTGTAGCCACCGTGCTGGGTCCGGGGTCATCCGTAGGGGCGTCGGGGCGGTCCGTGTTGATCCGTGGCAGTCCGGGAGTGAGTTATTGACCCCGGATCACCCCGGCGCCCCTACGGATGATCCCGGACCCAGCACGGTGGCGACACGGATCACCCTGGACCAGCACGGACCAGCACGGACCAGCACAATGCCAGCACGGACCACCCCGGTGCCAACACGGTATCAACACGGTTCTAGCACGGATCACCCCGGACGAGCCCGGACGTGTACAGGCCACCACGGTGCCAACACGGACCACCCCGGTGTCAACACGGATCAACACGGACCAGCACGGACCATCCCGGACCACGCCGGTGACAACACGGTGGCAGTACGGATCACCACGGATGAGCACGGACGACCACAGTATGTGCCGGACATGGATAGAAAACGATATAAAAAGGGAAAATTTTCAGATCATTTCACATCTCTCTCCGACTTCCGACCGGTCAACATGTCTGAGCTGCCGAACACCCGCCTGAACCGACTTCGACTGATGAGCTGGCAGCTTCAAATTAACCAACAGCAAACAGAGAACACGATTTTAATGGCCAAAGCCAAACTACAAGAGAGACAGAGAAGAACAAAATGGCGTGAGACTGCCAAAAGAGTAATTAAAAAGAAGAAGAGAAGCATCTGGGTCCGAAAATGGCTGCAGAGAAGACCGAACCTGGGCCAGTACGCACGTCTGATGAATGAACTGAAGGAAGAAGATACGAAGGGCTTCCGAAACTTCCTTCGGATGGACTACGACCTGTACCAAGAAATCCTGAGACGCATAGAGGGCAGAATCACCAACCCGAAGGCCTCCAGGTACAGAAAGCCTCTATCACCTGGCATAAAGTTGGCAATGACCCTACGTTACCTAGCCTCAGGCGACAGCTACCACTCCCTGATGTACGGCTTCAGGGTGGCACACAACACAATCTCGAAGGTCATACGTCAGGTCTGCGCAGCCATCGTTGCTGAATTTTTCGAGGAGCTCATCCCCTGCCCTACGACCCCAAACGAATGGAAGAAGATAGCCGAACACTTCTCTAACCGATGGCAGTTGCACAATTGTCTCGGTGCCCTGGATGGCAAACACATTGCTATGAAGTGCCCTAGTGGGGGTGCATCAATGTACTACAATTACAAAGGGTTCCATTCTATTATCCTTATGGCCCTGGTGGACGGTGACTACAAGTTCTCGTGGGTTGAAGTAGGCAGCAATGGTTCCGCGGGAGATGCCCAAGTGTTCAACAACAGCGAACTGAAAGAAGCCATCGAGAAAGGAGTCATCGGAATACCTCCCCCTGAGCCGCTACCACATGATGACCAACCGATGCCTTACTTCATTGCTGCAGACGACGCCTTCGCCTTAAGGACCTGGCTAATGAAACCCTTCTCGAAGAGGAACATGGATAATTCAGAGAGAATCTTCAACTACAGGCTGTCGAGGGGTCGTCGGATTGTCGAAAACGCTTTCGGCATTCTAGCACATCGCTTCCGCTGTCTACTGACCACGCTGCAACAGGACCCGAACACAGTGACGTCCATTGTGCTGTCGTGCATCTGTTTACATAACCTTCTGAGACTTCGGAAGAGGAAGGAGCACACGACCGTCGCGGATCAAGAGGACGCCAATCACAACATCATCCCAGGAGAGTGGCGCAAGGACAACCCTCTCTTGGACGGGATATCAGACCTTGGACGCAACTCCACCACAAACGCCGCCAAGAAACAGAGGGAATATTTCCGTGCCTACTACAACTCGGAAGTGGGCTCAGTGCCGTGGCAAAATGACATGATTTAAACATAACAGTGAACTCTGAGTCTGAACTGAAAATGAAACATGAACAGTAGGCATTTTTTATATTTATGTTCATGTAGTATGTAATATGTTTGATAAAATGATGATATCTTTATTATTGTAATGCAATAAAATGTGTTGTTACCTTAAAATTGAGCACACATACTAATAGGCAGCACCAACGACCAAAGCATATTTTGCAAACAAATTCTCAAAACTCTCTGACAAGTTTTTGAGAAAATGACGTTCCAAGTCCGAAAACGCGTTTTTTTTCGACGGAAACGGCCGCCATTTTGTGAAAAATGCGATAATCCACACAAACAAAATTGGGGCCTCTTGAATTATTTTTTTGTATTTTACCGCAAAATTCCAGAAAGATTCGACCGTAAACTTTAAAGATAATATTTAAGATACCAAAAGTTGACGACGACGGACGAAGGACAACTCAGCATTTCAAAAGCTCCGCTGCCTTTTGGCATAGCGCAGCTAAAAAAAAGTTAACAATATTATCTCCACAAAAAACTTTAACTTTTACTATGAACATAATAAGTTAATGCTCATAATAAAAATATGAAAGGTTTCAGTGAAGGTTTTACTGTTTATTACTGTTCATGTGAATTTTCAACTTATAAAACATTTGTTAACTTGTATCTTTTTACCTTAAAATAATCAACACAACAACTGTTTTCATTTGAATAAAACATATTATTTAGACAAAATTTTAATACAAACCATTTTTGTAACCTTTCTGGTTAACTTGTATCTTTTTACCTTAAAAAGATCAACACAACAACTGTTTTCATTTGAATAAAACATGATATTTATTCAAAATTTCAATACAAACCATTTTAGGTTTTTTTCTTTTTTTGGTAACTTGTATCTTTTTACCTTAAAATGATCAACACAACAACTGTTTTCATTTGAATAAAACATGTTATCTATTCAAAATTTCAATACAAACCATTTGGTTTTTGTAACTTTTTGGGTTAACTTGTATCTTTTTACCTTAAAATGATCAACACAACAACTGTTTTCAATTGAATAACCATGTTATTTATTCAAAATTTCAATCAAACCATTTGGTTTCTGTAACTTTTCTGGTTAACTTGTATCTTTTTTACCTTAAAATGATCAACACAACAACTGTTTTCATATGAATAAAGCATGTTATCTATTAAAAATTCAATACAAACCATTTGGTTTCTGTAACAATTCTGGTTAACTTGTATCTTTTTACATTAAAATGATCAACACAACAACTGTTTTCATTTGAATGAAACATGTTATCTATTAAAAATTTCAATACAAGCAGTTTGGTTTTTGTAACCTTTCTGGTTAACTTGTATCTTTTTACCTCAAAATGATCAACACAACAACTGTTTTCATTTGAATAAAACTTGTTATCTATTAAAAATTTCAATACAAACCATTTGGTTTCTGTAACATTTCTGGTTAACTTTTATCTTTTTACCTTAAAATGATAAACACAACAACTGTTTTCATTTGAATAAAACGTGTTATATATTGAAAATCACGTATTATTCAAAATGTCAATACAAACATAATCACAAGATGAAAAAATATAATAAGGATCAGAGTTCAATAGTGTTCATCACTGTTCACAGTGTTGACAGTTCCGTGCTCTGCAGGTCGGATTCACTATGTTGACGAACAACAGGAACAGGAGTTGTAGCAGGAAAAGGTGAACCAAATGTAATGTCACTTACATTTGGCAGCAAGCTGCTACTGATGTTCATTGGCGTGCTCGCTGGTCGTTGGGGTTGAGTTGCATGTGATATGTTCTGCCCAGCTGTAGGTCCAATGGTGTCCCAGGAGCTGCTCGCGCTTGGTCTCTCTGTTATGGGGTGGAACCACGTCTGTTGACCCTGGTTCTGCTGCTGGTTCTGCTGTCCCTGATGTCCCTGCTGTCCCCCATGGTACGACAAGGGAGGTATCGTGGCGCTGTACGTCCCCTGCTGGTCCCGCTGCATGCTTAAGGGCGGCGGCGGGATAGGCATCGGCACCACGTACGGAAGAGGCCGCTGCTGCTCCTGCTGCGCGATAGGAACCAAAAGGGGTGGAAGCTGCTTGGACTCATCGACGAACCCCAGGACCAGGTCCAGACTATGGCGGTAGAATCTCGGGAGTAGGCGTGGGTCAATATCAGCTGCCATGGCACCGATCCACGAACCCCAGGCAGCTGTGGCAGACGTCTGTTCGCGCGCCAGAAGACCTGAGATCTGGCCCTGAATCGCGTTGGCTCGCTCATGTTGGCTCTGCATGGTGCTGACAAGTTCGATGGCCTCTGCGTCGGGTTCCACTGGACGCTGGATGCGGGTGGAGGACTTGGCTGAGGACTTGGCAGAGAGTTTCCTGCCCCCAAGGACGTTCGTCTTCCCCTTGGTCTGGGAATGCTGCGAAGAAGGCTGCGAAGAGTCGATGGGAGGCGTCTGAATCGGCTCAGCGGGTTCGAGGTCATCCAGCTCGACGTCCATCTCAGACTCGGAGGAGCCGGATCGTCTGCCAGACACCGAGGAAGCGGAGGCGAGCTGACTCTTCAACTGCAAATACAAAAGGTAAGAATGACATAAATATATTAGTACATTTATGACAGCACATTGTATATATTATACGGTTGAACATGAAATCAGCAGAGCAGAGCAATAACAATTTGTACTTACACTGAATGCCGTGGTTCCCTTCATGCGCGAAATGTGAGTCGCCAGGAAGCCGAAGTTCGACATCAAGAAGGTGTCCCTCTCTGTCAAGTCTTTGTGGGCCGAGCCGCTCTTCTTGTCGGATATCTTCCCAACCTTGGTACGTACGCTCTCGTACCAGACCTTCAGTAAAGCCCCCGACTCCACACCCAGATCCTCCGCCTTCTCCTGCCACAAACGATTCTTTTTCCCGCTGTCCTTGTACTCCTTCATCCCCTTGCTGTAGAGGAAGGCATGGCGACGCATCCACTCGGCCATCTCCAACTCTTTTTCCTCACTGAGGACTAGTGGCTTCTTCTTCATGCGTTTTTTAGGTGCATCAGCCTGAGACCTCTGGGGAGACCTCGTAGGAGACCCAGACCTCGTAGATTCGACGTCATCTTCCACGTCAGACTCGATTGGTTCTGGCTCTGGCTTCTTTTTTGTGGGCTTCTTGGCAACCACTTTGACGGCGAGCTTCTTCCTGGGAGGCATCTTTTTTATTTCTCTTCTAGCAAATTGCAGATACTTGTTGTCACTTGAAAAGTCAGAGCAGAATGATTTAATGCATGAAAATACCCAGCTTAAATATACCCACCACGGGCGGTCCGGGATGGTCCGGGGCGGTCCGTGATGATCCGGGGCTCTGCCGGGGCGATCCGTGTTGGCACCGGGGCGTTCCGGGATGATCCGTGTTGGCACCGGGATGGTCCGGTGTCATCCGTGTTGGCACCGTGTTGGCACCGGGGTGGTCCGGGACGGTCCGTGGCGGCTCCGTGCTGGGTCTGGAATGATCTGTACTGCTGCCGGGGCTATGCCCGGACGGTCCGGGGCGGTCCGTAGTGGTACCGTTTTGGGTCCGGGGAGACGGTCGGCGGTTGCGATTTTTTGAACAAAACATCCCGGACCATCCCGGATCACCCCAGACCATGGTCCGGGATGGTCCGGAGTGGTCCGTGCTCGTCCGTGCTGGTCCGGCTTTATATGGGACTGGGGCTTAAAGCCCCAGTCCCAAAAGTCCATGTTGCCAGGGTGTGTTTGCGTTATTAATTTTAGCTCTTGAAAAACGAAAAATAAAAGAAAGTAGGCTTTTAAAGCAAATTTGTTAAGATTAAGACACATGTGTTATTTCTTTTCTGGGGAACATTATCTTAGGGGCGTGTAAATCCTATACAAAAAGCAATAGCTTTTTTGGAAATCTCGGACAAAATGCATAACAGTCTGAAAACAATTCAGTTTATCTTTACTGTTTAACATGATGTAAAAAGGAAGATGATCAATAGAAAAGAAAGAGAAGGGAGAGAGAGAGAGAGAAAGATAACTAACACTGTATTAAATTATGATATTGATGTGTTAGTTATTTTAAAAGGAGATCAAATGACAGAGAGGGGGGAAGTCTAGAAGCCTAGTCTGCATGTATAGACTTGTTTTGCACTTTTAGAAATTAAGCCGCGTGCAAACTTTGAAATTCCTGTATCTAGTAAAGATCAATTTTTAGTTGCTATTTTATTTGACAACCATTCAAATATGATAGATGTTTTCATTCAAATAGCAATTGTAAAGTGTGTGTGTTTGTTTGGTTTGTTTTTAGCGTAAAAATAGAGTCTGTTTCTGCAGACTATGTAGAGTTGACATCCTCTTGTTTGATCGATATTGTCCGGCTTGCCAGATTCTTTTGTTCAGGTACGGATTAAGGCTGCCTACCTTGAATCACCCGAAGTATATGTGGTCAGTAGTATGGGTATGGGCCCATCAGGAGG
Organism: Strongylocentrotus droebachiensis; assembly: GCA_035222895.1. Classification (NCBI taxonomy): domain Eukaryota; kingdom Metazoa; phylum Echinodermata; class Echinoidea; order Camarodonta; family Strongylocentrotidae; genus Strongylocentrotus; species Strongylocentrotus droebachiensis. The sequence goes on along the minus strand of JAVYIG010002460.1, from coordinate 79,154 downwards.
GGTGCATAAGGGTCTTTATTCTTAAGGAGCGCTATTCATAATAAGAAATCGGGGTCGTTATTCATTATGAGGAGATCGAGGTTCATCATAATACGACAAGGTGGGCACTATTCATGCTTTTCGTATTATGAATAGCGACCCTCACTTTCGTATTATTAATAGCAGTCCTTACGAGTAGTGACCCCCAATTTAAATTATGAATAGCGACCTTCAACTCACTTTATAAATAGCGGTCCTTATGCCTTTATGCATATATGACACCCTTTCCGTTTCATGATTAGCGTGTCACGTTATGAATAGCGGTCCGTATGACTAGCGAGGCTACCCCACCAGGATATATAGTAGCTGGCAATTAATTGTATCTTTTATAAGTAGCCAAAAATAAATAGGCCTTCTTTTCCTAGACATAGATCATATGTTGGGCAAAAAAAAAAAAAAAAAACATGTTTAGCGTCCTATTTTTTGGAAAAATAGGAAGGAGGAGGCCTTTTTTTAAAAAATCAGAAATAGATCCATGTTAGCAGTGTTTTCATGTTTTGTTTTTGTTTTTTGTTTTTTGTTTTAATCAAAAAAATCAACAACAACAACAATAGGAGGCGGCCCCAAAAAACATGTATATTTTTTTAATGGCCTTGTCTTACAAGAGCTATATAGAGGCAAAAGTGACCCGTCACGATGAAATGAAACAGAACTCGCTGGCCTAGAAAATTTCAATGTTGCATGAATGTTCTGTAATGTTTTTTTTCGCGTGTATTTTTGTTGTCTTTAAATTTCTAGAGCTCTATTTAAAAAAGAAAGATAACAGGAACTATACGTCGCGAATACAAGTGCGGGGTGGGGGGGGGGGTATATCCACATCCCCGGAGGGATCATATGGACCATACGCCCATGCTACACCTTGCTGATCCATGAATAAGTAAGACTTAATGGCTTGACATCAGTTTGCATCGGCAATACGAACAAAATGACAAATAGTAAAAGGGGAGAAAGGGGAAGAAAAGGCATATGACAGAGAGGGGGAGAAGTCTAGAAACCTAGTCTGCATGTATATACATTGTTTTGACACTTTCAGAAAGCCATGCAAACTCTGAAATTAATGTATCTTCTAAAGATATATTTTTAGTTCTTATTTTATTTGACAACCATTCAAATGTGATATTCTTGTATTTACAGAAAGCAATTGTAATGTTTGTTTCTTTGGTTTGTTTTTTAGCGTCAAAATAGAGTCTGTTTCTGCAGACTTTGTACAGTTGACATTCTCGAAAAACTCAAAAACACCAATGAGGCCGGTTCATTGTGGCGTCAAGCAATATATACCCCACCCCCTATTTGCATGCTTACGAATATAAATACTTCCTGGCATCTCGTTTTGTGTATTTTTGAAAGAAAGACAAGCGAGGGACTGAGCATCATTGACACTGTCGAAATTTCTCTTTTCTTTTTATTAATATTATTGTTATTTTCACATTCTTTCATTTTTATTCAATTCTACGCCATCTGAGCTTCCCCATTCTGGTTATGGAAAATTGTTGTTAACCGTTTTTAACATTAACATTTCTATCGCTTCTTTAACACGGGCCTCGAGCCTGAGATATATCGTTAGTAAGTCATTCGCTTTGTTCTCCTTCGGCGCCTGATATCTCGCCACATTTCCTGTTTTCTCATTTAGTGCAACATTTCTAATTCGCTCAACAAAACTCAAATTATCAAACAGCGAGGTAAACTGAACAGTGTCATCATGAATTAATATTTTGTTTGATGATTATCCTCCACCTCGATCCCTAGATAAGTCAAACTATCAATATATCCATAAAAGCTACCGTCCTTTTCAGTTTGCTTTAAAAAAACACATACTAATTAGACTTAATTGTATTTTAAAGAATAAGAACAAAAAAATGATTGATATTTTGTAATTTCCCGTAGTGAAAAAAAGGGTTTATAAATAGAGCGGGCTATTTATTACTGACATTTTTTCTTCTCACCTCCTTAACTACTCACTTGGAATCATCTTGACAAACTCATTTTATCTCTCTTTCAAATTCTTCGTGTCTTTTCTTATCGCTTTTTAAAATACATTTGGAGTTTGGCCACCGTTTTTAATGACAAAGAATTAAGACGTGAGCTGACCAGAAAATTAATGTTGATATTTTCTTATCTTTCCTTCTAATTCCAGCACTTATATTCTCGACAACAACATCATCTAAAATAGGCTATACACCCATTCTACTGACCACATCCTTATTTCGACTGGGGTAGGGACTAGAGTCACACAATTTGAGCATGTAACCGTGTGTTAAATTTCTTCCCCCTCTGACATTCCTCACTTGGAGAAACATATTTCGATTACGAATGGTGACAGGTGTTAATTTAACGATAAAAACGATGCCTCGACAAGTGACGATTAGTTTGAATGCTAGTTGAGCAGTTTCTAAATCAAATGACAAATCTATAAAACCCTTCGTCCAAAATCATAAATTAAATAAAATAACGGGAGAATTGAATTATAATTGGCATGGCAAAGCCGATCTGCGCTAACTCAAATGCAAAGTAAATTGATTCGATTACAAACTCGCGAATCTGGCCGGGAAATCGTGAAGAGCCTTTGCCATTTTGGTCCGATCGCGTTTATACCCCCCCCCCCCCCCCCCATTTCAAACACACACTTGCCATGCCGATAGAACAACATGAATTTAAATATACACGCAATGCAGCCTTAATACCTAAACAATAGAACTGGCGAGCCGAACAATAGCGATCAAACAACAGCCTTTAATACTTTGCCGTGCGTGCATGCCTACGACGTATTTTTGAGTTTTCCCGAGAATGTCATAGTCTGCAGAAAGATACTCTTATTTTACTCAAACCAAACAAACAAACACACTTTACAATTGCTAATCGAATTGATGAAAAACATATCATATTGAATGGTTGCCAAATAAAATAACAACTAAAAATTGATCTTTACTAGATACCGGTACAGTAATTTCAAAGTTTGCACGCGGCTTTCTAAAAATGCAAGACAAAGTCTATACATGCAGACTAGGCTTCCAGACTACTGTCATTTGATCTCCTTTTAAAATAAACGCATCAATATCATTATTTGATACAGTGTCGATCAGTTATCTTTCTCTCTCTTCCTTCTCTTTATTTTATATTGATCATCTTCCTTTTTTCATCATGTTAACAGTAACTGAATAGTTTTCAAACTGTTATGAATTTTGTCCGAGATTTCCACGGATTTCCACGGCCCTAACATAGTTTATGCATGTTCCCCAGAAAAGAAATAACACCCGTGTCTTATATCTTTACACATTTGATTTAAAAGCCTACTTTCTTTTATTTTTCGTTTTTCTAAAAAACTAGGATAAATAACACAAACACACCCCTTAACAGGTTGATTTTTGTTTTCTCCTTTTAAAATCACACACCTGTGATCGACAAAGTTTATGTTTTCTCTTTTAAAATTGAAATTTCTTTTGTGTTCACTCTCTACTTTTATCTAACGGCGTGGTGAAGTGAAAAGAATCTCATCACCATTATTTATTTTCCGCCCTAGTATAGCTCGATTTTTAGAAGGATTTCCCGGCCAAATTCGCGAATTTGTCATTAAAATGAATTGTCTTGAGTTCAAATTCGACGCTTTTTAACGGCTGTCGGGTATATCTCGGGTTTATATTCCTTTTAATAGTGATTATAAAACCCTTCGACCAAAATCCAAAATTAAATAAAATAACGGGATAATTGGCATGGCAATATGCCGAGCTGCGCTAACTCAAATGCAAAGTAGATTAATTCGAATGACATGCGAATCTGGCCGGGAAATCCTATATCACAAATCGCCTCTGTATGCTGAAGGGCCTTTGCCATTTTGATCCGATCGCGTTCACACCCCCCCCCCCCCCCCTCCCTTCCCCCCATTCTAACACACACATTCCATGCCGATAGAACACCATGAATTTAAATATACCAACTCTGCTGAATATAGACTTTAGTGATTCAAATTAGCCAAGGGATTAGGTAGCCTTAATTCGCACCTGAACAATAGAATCTGACAAGCAGGACAATAGCGACCAATTACAGTACAGCGTGCGTCGCCGCGCGCGTGTACATGCATAGTAAAAAGTGTACAGTACTGGTACGTAGATGCTTCATTGTTGACAGTATAAATGTACAGGTGCTTCAACCAGGTACACCTCCCTGCTTCAACTTAGTCTTGTTTGTTATTATTCATATCTATTCAGTCCCAAAATAACCGACAGAGGTGTACGTTTGATTTATATTTCCTTCGAAAGACAAATCTGGCCTGATTTCTAGACTGTGAACTCGTTCTAGCTTTCAATTAAACGCAACGAATCAGAACTGAAAAAAATAACGGCGGCATGGGCAGATCTAGAGTCGGACTTCGAGTAGCTGGACGGATCGCCGAGCTGGACCCATCAACAAGCAGCTGCGAGGAGAACCGCAGATTATTTCTCCTTGTCAGTGGGATCTGACTAGACATTGACAATAACTGCCTTGACTTGACAAAACTGATATTACATGTATCTACCTTGAATTGACATGATTTGCATCGACTTGACAAAGATAATAATCTACCCGGAGTTGACAAGGATACTATTATCTGACCTGACTTGAACAAGATAATATAGTCCCCCGACTTGACGAGGATAAAATTATCTACCCGGACTTGACAAGGATAATATTATCTGACCTGACTTGACAAAGATAAAATTATCTACCCGGACTTGACAAGGATAATATTATCTGACCTGACTTGACAAAGATAAAATTATCTGACCTGACTTGACAAGTTAATATTATCTGACCTGACTTGACAAAGATAAAATTATCTGACCTTACTTGACAAGGATAATATTATCTGACCTGACTTGACAAAGATAAAATTATCTGACCTGACTTGACAAGTTAATATTATCTGACCTGACTTGACAAAGATAAAATTATCTGACCTGACTTGACAAGTTAATATTATCTGACCTGACTTGACAAAGATATGACTTTCTTTTACATTATATACACATACATATATATATATATATAAAAGTCTCTCACTCGGACAGGTATCTTTGTCTTCACAATTGTAATACCTGGAAATGCAACACAATATAGTCACTCAATGGAACGCAATATATCACATTGATATTTATATATATATATATATATATATCAATGTGATATATATATATATCAATGTGATATATTGCGTTCCATTGAGTGACTATATTGTGTTGCATTTCCAGGTATTACAATTGTGAAGACAAAGATACCTGTCCGAGTGAGAGACTTTTTTTATTTAAAAAAAGAAACAAATTAGCTGAAATTATATAAACGTAAGCTTTGACAAATTGAAAAAGGGTAGTGAATTTCATTCTGACCTTTCAAAAAATGAAAATAATGCTTAAAAGACGTGAAATTGGATTTCCCACTTTTTGCTAAATAATGAACAATGATTTGTTCATTTTGAAAAGATATACTGTTTGACCAGTCAAAACAAACTCGAAATACATTTTGCAGGAACTATCTTGCTAACGGATAAAAAAAACATATGAAACTTACCTTGGGTGCCTGATTACAATTTCTGCCTCAAACCTAGTCCTACTATGATTCTGTAAAGTTGCAAACACTACAGTAGATGATATAATAATTCTGCGAGCAGTATCTACAAAAGAAAAATGGATCCGCGTTGTGGTTGGAGTGAGTGGTTTTATAATGACGTATGTTAAGCTCTTAAAAATGAAACATGTTCTTATGGTGTAACACGGTGCCTAAGCTCCTGAAAAATAAGTCGCTGCGTGTGGACGCACAGTGCGTTGTCAAAATACATGTATTTACAGTGCGTTCCAGAAAAAAAGGAAATCGAGAATTACCGATGTTTTATTATAACTTAATCACAACTATAATTAATCAATGACACTATTTGTAAAGATTTGTTAGATCCTCTTCTTTCAATTGTCCCAACTCATATGATTCCCTTATTTTAGTAAACGAGTTCGCTTTCACTGGCTGCCTGCCGTAGCGACAAACAGAATTGACAAAAGTCTTAACTCCATTTCGTTGACGATCAGCCATAGACGAAAAACTTCATGCGATGAGGTCCCAAAGGACCGACTATTTTTCACGAGCTTAAGCACCGTGTTTTATTTCAAGACCGTGATGCACTTCAATACCTTAAAAGGCGTACTCAAGCAAATATTTGATGAAAAGTAATGCATAGTGATGCCGAATACACATTAGACGAATGCTCAGTGTAGCGGGCGCTCGACTTGCCTTTAATTTATCTTATCATTCATATTTATCCACTTTTGGTAAGATTTCGAAAATCGAAAGTAGAGGTAATTTAATTGTATACCACTACATCAAGGTTCGTGTATTATGAAGGGTGGCAATCGATGATCTTCTCCAGACCCCCCCCCCCCCCCCTCCCCCTCCCTCTCGCCCTCTCTCTCCTTCTTTGTTGTCTCCGTTCCTTTGTCTTTCCTGGTCTCTCTATCTCGCACTCTCTTTATCTTTATCCTTCTCATTCCCTTGTCCCCTATTTGTACATGACATGCTTCTATTTATCTTGGTGTGTGTGTGTGTATGCGTGTGTGTGTGTGCGTGCGTGTGCGTGTGTATGTCTCTCTCTATATATCTCTGTCCCTCTCCCTCTCTAATCCTCTTCTTTTTTTTTCCTCACCCGGCTCTTTTTCTTGGACTCTTCATCTTATAAATTTCTGGTCTCTTTCTCTTTTTCTCTTCTTTCGTCCTCGTTTCCTTCCTTTCATTTCTCTCTCTTTCTTGTATTTGTTTTCTCTCTCTCTTTCGCTCTTTGTCCCTTTCATATTCCATCCTCGTTTTCTTCCTTTCATTCCTTTCTCTTTCTCCCTTTTTCTATCTCTCTGTATTACCCTCCGCTCCTCTCTCTTTCTTGCCCCCCTCTCTCCCTCTCTCTTTAAGTACGAAACATGTATTGAAATTGTTATCTACATGATTTATTTGGTGAGGGGGGGGGGGGAGGGGGGGGAGTATGTCGTGAATGTTAAACACAGAAACATATTGAAAGCGGCCTTTCGCCTTCTTTCAGCATGTCCATTGTGTTAAAGAATTTTATATATATATATATATACGTTTCCCAGTACATTTTAACACTTTTTTTTAACATTCAAATTCATCCCGAATCTTCCCTCATCTTTATATGTAATGTTTGAAATAATGAAATGAACTATTTGAACCTGGGTTGAGAGTGGTGAAGTGTGACGTCATCAAAAATATATTTTTAGAATTTCTCAATTTTTTCTTCATTTTCCGAAAGAGCATAAAAAATAATGTCCAAATGTCGAAAACCAATTGAATATGTTAAGTATTGGCTGAGATATGACCATCTGAATGAAAAGATTTCCTATAGGAACTCAGTGTTATATGCTCTGGCTCCAAATTGCCTCGGGCAATAGCACGATTGTAGCCTCCCCTTGAGCATTTAAAAACAACTATGTCTCTCAAAGCAGTCATTATTACGATACCTAAACTCCTGCCAATGGAAATGAGTAAAATATAACTCTGCATAACTCATAGTAGCACAGGTCAAAATTTCCCCAAGTCTTATGAATTATCTTTCTTCTTTCAAATTATACAAAACCGACAGAAAAAAACTTTCATAGGTTTGGGTAATCAAAGCATGTAGTTTAAGCTTCTACCAACCTTTACCAAAAAATCCATCTAAGTCAGCAGTATCAGAACACGATCTTAATACTGGACATTAGCATTGGTTGGAATAATGCCCATATTATTGACTTTGAAACGCACCATTTGGTGGAGAAAGGTGAAAAAATCCATCCGGATAAAAAGGGTTAATCTTTCGATGAATAAGGACTCTGGCTATTTACTGTCATCTATCTTCGCTCCAGTGATCTTAAGGCAGGCGAGAGCAAGAAACTGTGAGAATATTCACATAACTTGGGAAAGTCCACATGAGTAGGTGAAAGCTTGCATACTAAATGTTAAGGCTGGTAAATTCTTAAACTACATGTTAATCAAAACATGTGTTATTTACACTTCCTAAGCAAAATTTTGCCATTGCTCGGGAAATCTGAATTATTCGGTTCATATAGTTATACAATATTGGCTGCCCTTGAGAGGTATATCAAATACGTTGCATTCAGCTAGGGAATATTGGACGAGTCGAACACAAGTGCAATATTCATGCTAGCTGAATGCAATTTATCTAATACAACACTAAAGAAAGCCAATAGTATTGTTATTAGACATTAAGAATTAAACTTAGTGAAATCTAAAGGACTGAAAAGATCACTTCTTTTGGGGTAAATGTTCTATTCTATAAAATATTATATGCAAAATAAAGATTTGAAGTTTTGAAGCTATGAATACAGCTGCTCAAATATTTCATCCACATCAAACTAAGAAAAACAAATATGAAAGTTGTCTTCAATACGCGCCTTGTAAGATGTGATAATTCAGCTAAATATACAAAGCCTCAAAAATGATATTCAACACATAGACGTTTTAGCTTGAAGGTTTTTGGTGTGCCCACGTCAGCCTAAGCATATAATATGACTTCGAAAATAGAAAGAGTCATTTTACAATAAATAATAAAAGCATGATAAGAATGTGCGCGGAATTAGGCAAGATGTAAGGTATTGGCCTCTTGTATTTTTTACTGCATTGTTTGTTATGTCAACAAATCTGACTGTTTTAAAATGACATATACTAATTTTAATCGATGCATTTGCTACTTTGCGTTACTCTCTGTCTGTTGTACTTTCTTTTTATTTGCCTTATTATATTCAAAATACAAACGAATAATGTAGTAAACACAGTCCACAACTCCCCTCGCTTACCCAACTACTTGTTGTAAAAAGGAATCTTGTTTTCTTGTTTCAGCATTTGTCATGTTTATGGCACTCTGCATTTCAGACAATGAACAACGATAATTCATTTACGGTTTTTGATAGAAGTACTTTTGTATTAGTTTCCGACAGACACAGATTCTAAACAAATATATGGATATTCTACAGATCACATTTTCGCAGTTCTACATAATGGCGCGTTTATTATCATACAAAAGAAATCTCCTTCATGAATTTACTACGAGCAAGATTTTGAATTTAATTGAAATATATCGTACAACGTACGTATTAATTCCTCATTTGATAGAATTCGCGAATGTTCTAAGATACGATGATTACCTACCAAATCTGATTATCATATTTTTTCTGCGTAGTTTTAGCAAAAATCAATTTTACACAAATATCTGAAATTAGTTTTACTTCAAATCATATTGTGTTTTTCTCATCAATCTTCGTCAACTGAATTGAGTAACGAAATTATTAGCTCCAAAATGACAGTCAAAAGATCGAAAGGCACTACATTAACATATCATCAGGTAAAAAAAATACATCGGTATTTGAATGTATTCCACTAAACTTCAGGCAACGAGATAAAGGCTACTTAGGTTATAGCGATACATAATCAACATCAACAAACGATTTCAATTCATATCAAAGTTAAATAAAGCATTCTTTCATTGTTTTTATTGCAATTTCAAATGTTCTTGTTTGGTCTTCTGAATTGACATTTTGAAGGTTTATAAAGCGGTTGGGAACATTAGTCCATTTGTGTTAGACTTCATGCATATCTATCAAAATATATCAGCAGTTATATTTGGATATTGAATTTTCTTACAAGAAATGCAAACAAATTCCATCGGTGGACATATAATAATGATTATTCAATATATTCTCTAAGACATTCGGGTCCACTTCTTGATAATGATGTAAAATGTAAACAATTCAATATTTCATTTAATATTACATTCAGGAGGCAATAAAAGAAACATTTAATCTGTTCATATTAATTACTTTTTATTTGTTAAACATCTTTTCTTAAATTATCCTACCATCTCATACCATACTGTTTGATGCTCTCATATGTTTTTTTGTATATAATGTTTTTCATGTTTATGTTCTCATGTTCTATGTTTTATGTATTGTTTGACCAATATCTAATTTTTATAATAATAATGTAAAACAAACAAATACACAAACTAGGTGAACACACCCCAACAAGCCAAAAACCTGGCTTTTATTGTGTTCACCATTTTCCAATTATCCACTTATGTTTTTAATGTAGCCTGTACCTTGTTTCTCTTTTATTGCTATACTTGTTTTGTTTTGTTTTCTTCTTAATCGTTTGATTGAAATGTCATAGTTTTACAATGTTTTTATTGCCTATTGACTATTTTTTACACATTGTTTTTAATTGATGTTGGATTTGGAAAAAAATGATTTGATATGATTTGATTTGATTTGATTACCTGTTTTATTTAAATTACCGATTACAGATATGAAATAAGGAAATGATGTCAAATAATGAACACAGTATTACGCCTTAGAACCCTAACCACTCTCTTCAGAATATTTGAAAGTTTGCAGGGATGAACTACCTTTTCTCTTAATGGCCCTGTCTCTAGGAGAAGGCTTGCATTTTATTCGTCAAGCATATAGATATTGCTTGTTATTCCCAATGTAAACATTTGCATGTCGGGTTAATTGCTAGTGTTATAAATACGACCCACTCTCTTAACACATTTAAGCCACTACCCCGCCAGGTTTGGTCGGTACAGTAGCTGCTTGTTGGTTGTACGGGGCACCAGGAGCTTCGTTGTCCCGGGCAGTAGGAGCTTGGTTGTCCGGTGCACCAGGAGCTTGGTTGTCCGGGGCAGCAGGAGCTTGGTTGTCCGGGGCAGCAGGAGCTTGGTTGTCCGGGGCAGCGGGAGCTTGGTTGTACGGGGCAGCAGGAGCCTGGTTGTACAGGGCAGGAGGAGCTTGGTTGTCCGGGGCAGCAGGAGCTTGATTGTAAGAGGAACCAGGAGCTTGGTTGTAGGGAGCTGGAGCAACAGGCTGGCCAGCAGGGGGAAACATCTGCTGAGCGTTGTATGGGGGAGGGGGTTGAGCGATTCCCGCTGGCTGAGTGTACTGGCCTGTGTAGAGACAATAGATATTTAAGGAATTAGTAGTAATCTTTCCCTTTTACACCCATACATCGTTATGAACAACTGATTGTAAAGAGAAGAGTTACACAGAAATTCTAAAAAAAAGTGTGTGGAAGTTGAATCAAGTTATCGATAATGATGCGTAAACTCATGAACTTAAGCGCATTTATTTTAGAATCATAACAGTATTTACAATATTATCATTCGGACTTGCAAAATCGTTTCCAACTTTTTGTATATGTATGTGGACAATTCCAAGGTATTTTTTGCGATACGCTACCGACCACACTTTTAAAAGATTGTAGTTTACCTGAAAATTGTAACAAGTTGAAATCCTTTTCAGCTGGGATCTAACATGTAATCAAGGTGAATTGAGAGTTTCAGTGTTTATCATGTTTTTTAGATTCATCAATGCTTAATGACATATAGGACACAGAATTACACTTGCCCACACATTTCACCAAAATTTAGCATTTGAATTAAAGAGGTTTACCAAAATTAGGCATTATGTTTCCTCCAACAGACATTTAACTCAAGTGTTAGGTAGATACATTTGTCTACTTCTAAGTTCAGTGTGAGTGACTCTTAAAATTACCAATGACCAGATTTTCTTTTCAGGACAGTTTCAGTGGATCGCACTCGTATATAACAGTGTGTATGAGATAAAGTATTTATCCTTTCAGCTAGTGGACCATTTCAAATATGACACGGTTTAAAGCTTTAATTAACTTAGCATTTATTTTCTCAGTATCAGTCTACACTTTCTATCATTTGAATTCATTTATGAATTAATTAATGAGAAGATAATGTTTGTTATCAAGAAACTCTAACTTGAAGTTGAAACAAAAACACCAAGAATCGTTAATTACATACCTGTTGTAACAACCATCGGGGTGTTCTGTTGGGTGTACTACAAAGGAAATTGAAACAATTGAAATTACGGTAAGATGAAAACCAAATAATATAAATAATGGTAATAATAGACCAAATCTACTTCTGTTAAGTTTCCAATACATTTGATCAACTAATACGCTTTGGACAATATTATTCTGACTTTACCTCCCGCTGCTGTATCGTTTATCGTGTGATCATTGCAAGTAATAAATTCTATCAGGTACCCATTACTTCAGCTTGATTAAGAGTAGCAAATGTATATTTGTGTCTTGCCACATGCCATTGGTGCAATGTAGGGTCGCTCATATCAATTTGCAAATGATGTCCTTTGGCAGTATTAAATGTCCGTTGTGCCATGCGGGGGCTCGTAGCTCAGGTGAATTCATACTACTCGACTGCTATACTCAAAGCATATTATACTTGATACAGTAACAACATCGAATACTTTTGATTTTTTGACATTTTTTGTTCTTACTTATCTACCTATCTAGCCTCTTAATTAAGGTCTTGATTAAATATCTGGTAAAAGCAGCGTTTTTGCAAAGTTTTGGACGGGACGGATTTTAAAGGGATGGTGTTGACAAAATCGACTTTCGCTCACGATTCTTCCTAAGGAGCTTCTCTTAAACAAAGGAGTGGAAATTCTCCTTTGTTCCATTAATTAAACTTGTGACAATGAAATTTACCATTTTGAGGGTGGATTTTCCACTCTAGGAAATGAAAAATAATAAGACTCTACACACAAAAAGAGTGCTTGTCCACTCCTGTACATTTAGGGGACGGGGTACGACAAATAACTCACCACAGTGCCACAGAGAATGCCACCACAGCAGTAGGCTGAAGCCACAATGGCTACCACCATCTCGAACATGCCAAGGATGGCCAACAGAGAGTCAGATGCGATACGTGCCTCCTGTTAATCAAATTCGGATAGTTTATTTATTGATATATTTATTTACTCATTCCTTATATTTATTCAATTATTCATTTATTCATCAATTCATTTGCCTATAAATTTACTAACCTATTAATGTATTCATTATTTTATTAATTCATTAAATCATTACATGTATTCATTTATAGATAAATATTTATTTAGATATATTTATTCATTCATGTATTTAAACTTTTATTCAGGACAAATACAAAATCAGCGAACCTGTTTTTGCGTCATGGCCCTGATTAGAGATTTACAAAATTAAAACAGTTAAAATACGAGAAATTTATGGAAATCGATAAATGCACATTACAATGAAAAGAAAATCCAACCTAAAATTGCTATGAAGGTACTTTTAGACCCAAAATGTGTGAAATTTAGCCAATACGATCATACCAATTTAGCCCCACCGTAAAAATTAAATTTGGCGCGGTTGGAAAATGCATCTTTCTACCCTGCGACTTTAATGGTACGATCCAGTAAATTAAAACATTAAAATGGCTCTTATTTTAAAATTACTCATTAAATAAAACCCCAAACTTCAGTGCTTTCAGACAAAATATGTTATATCTTAATAATAACTTTAAAAAAGATGTATAACATTGTGAAAGTGTAGCATTTTATGATAAATAAAGACACCGATTTAGCGAAGATGACGTCATTAGAACCTGTTTATGTGCGCTTACATCAGGGAATTCAAGGTCAAAAGGTCAATTCAGACGCTGATAAGTTATTGGTCAAGCCTTTTTGTTTCCTTTATTCCGACAAAATTATACAATCAATCAAAACAAGTTTAATACCAGAAAAAAGCTAACGATTAATATTTTCATTAACGGCTTGCCCCAAAGTCGCTTGACTACAGTGAAAAGAGTAAGAGCTTGCGAGAGCGGCCAAAGTGTGATTGAAACTCGCTAATTGCTCTTCTCCAACGCAAAAAGAGACGACATTGTGCTGAATAAATATATCTTTTCCGACAAAAGTACAGAGAATTTGCATATGGTCTTTTCATATTATACTTTATGAAATGTTACCCGAGTGACTTCTGTGCACCCCAACGCTGAAAAGAAACACACATTTTAGAAAACTTCACTTTTTCATGGAAAAATGCTTATTTGTTCTATGCACGCAAGTCAGATTGAGCGGATGATACAACGTTTCCATATATTATGTTGGATTTCTTATGTTAACCCTTGTTTCCGACTGGAATTCTCTACCGAAATGGTAGCGTCCAATCACCGAACGTATCAACGCGTGACGTCGGCATATATTATCCATCACGGTCACAGTAAACTATACGTAGTACGAATACATAGAACGAAACGAGTTGGACTGGTTCATCTTATATACAGGGAAAGTCCAATTATCTCTCTTACAATTGTTATCTCAAGTCATCAAATGCTTCCTATTTTATTGTAATTTTGCATGTTAAATAGATTTGGATGTGATATCTTGTATTAATCATTGATATGTTCATCTCATAAGCAAAACTACTTTACATTTTTTAACTTTTTCTTACATGTTTTGATAATCACGAATCACGAACGAAATCAACTGGGAGATGGCCATTCTGATTGGTCAATAAATCCAAAGTAATGAATAATTCATGCAGAGCAGTAAAGCCAGAATGCAAAAGGCCTCGCGGCTAAAGCCACTCGATCGCGCGTTCACCCTGGGTCTCTAGACTCATCTCAGCCGCTGATTGGGGTGGAAAATAGCCAGAGTCACGAGGCCTTGTCAAAAGGTTAACACTGATGGGGTACCAGGGACCAAAAAACATATCATCTAAGAATCATAGAGATTGACCAATAAAGTTCTGAGAGGATAGCAACCTTATCTTTCAAGAATAAACCATAGTGTAACACTCATTTCATTAAAGGGGTAAGGGAAATGCATTCCAACTTCATGGGAAACATGCTGTGTATGTACATACCCGTAGTCTTGGAAGGTATTCATAGTTGAAACAGTCAAAGCCATATGGATAGCAATAGAAATAGTTACTCAGGACTCCTGCCCCAAAGGCGCCAGCAATCATTTGAGCAAAGGCAACAATAGCTGCGATGATACACATCGTAAGATAGCCGATGATCTAAGAAGACAATGTTTGTTTTTTAATATCTCTTTGAAAAGACAACCACAGCAAAACAAATGAATAACGTATATATTGGCCGATGTATTAGTTCATGGTTGTAACATATGTAGCTTACTGTTGAGTGACACTATCATTTCTTCAGCTAAAGTCGGGTTGGCTGAGGTGCACGTGTGTTTGTGTGCGGTTGGTGGGTGTTAGCTGTATACATATTATGAACCCTCGATTTACACCAGAAATGGGTAAATCTAAAGGGGGTACGGGTAATGAATATATATTTCTACATGAGACTAAAGGAATACAAAAACATACATACCACACAATTGTCCTTCTGCATCGAACATATTCCTAAGATTCCGGTAGGAATGTAGAACTGGGGAGGAGAATAAGCAACCGTTATTAAAATCAAAACTACAAAAGTAAAACGAATTGGACCTTCGTTTTGAATACTCTATTGTATATCCCATAGCAATCGTGTGTGGGGGTGATTACGTATAAAGTCGTAATGTAATGCTCGCACATTTCAAAAGGTGATGGGCTCGATTTTTCTCAAGTCATTGCGATAGTGTTAATCATGCAAGAAAAGAATTGCATACCCCCAGAGGAGAAAGGGCAAATGGGGACTTACCAGAACACTGGCCCAAATTCCAATGGCGGTATAGCCTACTCCGGTGTGGAGGACCAACTGGACAATGGCGACGGCGAAGCTCCCGATACCTAGGGAGAGCTGCAGCCAACCAGTCGCTCTCCCGGCAGCTCCGTTAAAGTTCTGCGACACACCGTTCGACGAGTTAGGGTTCTGCACCGTGGTGGCATAGCTGGCTGGAGCGGGCTGTTGGACGTAGACAGTCTGGTCCTGGACTCCGGGCTGGGTGGGATAAGACGTGGCCTGCATATCAGAAGTAACTTGCTGTGGAGGGTAAGAAGGTTTTGTAAAGACCGAACATGAGTTTTCAAGTCCAATAATAGGGTTAAAACTAGAAATGCAATCGTATCACAACGATGTGCGTGCAATGACGCCATGTTTCTACGTGTCAAACGAAAGAGCTTTTCTTGAACTATCCAGAGCAATTTGTACGAAGTCTGTAGCTTCTGTGATATGGAGATAGGTGGGGCGAAAGAAAGGCCTCAACAGTGACCTTGATGGGATGGTATTGACTACGCCTACGAAGTTTAAAAGAAATTGGGATAGGGGAAAGAACATAGAAAGGGCTCGCAAGCACTGCGTGCAAAAACCAATGGGATTTGGTGCATGTTCGTCATTGCAACAAAGATCGTTCTGGGGGCCACTAAGCGTGAACCCGATTTGCCCCATAGACAATGCGTGTAATGCATGGGCGGAAAACGTTAAATTGTTTTTTCTCTCTCTCTTTATGTCTCTTTATGGGCCGTATTTGGTATCATTGGAAAGAGAATTTCATGGTTGTTAGTGTAAACCACTTTTTTTTTCTATGATAATCCTATCGAAACACGTGATGTAAAAGAGATTTATAGGACAAAATGGCGTCTTAAATGGCCCCCTTGACCAATTTTAAAAATCAGAATACGAGGTGCCCTGCGTATTGCAACTCGGAATGTCACTGAAAATTTTCAAGGAAAGAAAAGGAAGTTTAGGGGGCGAAAAGCAGTCTGAAAAAATAACATTATAGCCGATACGTGTTGTAATCAGGCGGAAACTCTGCGAAATTCGTATAGTGATCTTTGTTCGAATGCGATTTACTCACAATTTTCTGTGTGAACATATACCATACTTGGTATCATTCGAAAGGGCACTTCATTGCGGTCAGTTTGACACCATTTTTATCTCCGCGCAATGTATTGCACGCATTAAACGCGCTATTACGTAATGCATAGAAAATTCATCATTTTGGGCGATAACTTTGCGCTGACATATTCGAATTTTACCAAACTTGCAGACAGTTGTCACGTATATGGATACATAAGTCTGCCAAGTTTCATTGATGTAGGTATAAAGATCGCTATATTAGAGCAAGTTGAAGTTATTTTGGAATTTTCTTGAAAATGACGAAATTGGAGGGCATTTTTCTCAAAGACGGTCAGTGTTAGGTTATATAATTTTGTATATGACTGGAAAGGGCATATCTTCAAGTATCTAAATCCAAAAAAGGGTACGGGTTCGCCAAGCCATTATGGAGATACGGCCACAGAAAGAAAGCCCATTCCCAGAACTTTAGAGGGCGCTTATTATATTTTGCGTAGCCATTAGAGCGTGAAATTTAGCATGGCTATGTGCAATAATAAGATCAAGATACTTTAAGATTTAAAAACAAAACGAAATTTATATGAGAAAGTTATGGCAGTTTTAGATATTTAGGAGTCCATTTTTCAAGAATTTGAGAAATTTTTGACGGAGTCGGTTTCAGATTTGAATTTCAGATTTGAATAATTGATTGGTTGATTGAACTGGTTTATTGATTTTTTTAAATAATGAATTCAAAATAGCAGTCAAAGGCTGAAACAAATTGAATTTACAAAAGATTAAACATTTACATGAGAATACAATACATTGAAAAATAGTTAGATAATATACCGCAATATGCATAGAAATATACATAGCAAGAATAACATTGCACACAACAAAATAAACACGGAAATGGAAAAAGACTGGGGAATGAAAAGGACATAATAAGGACAAGATAGAGCATGAAATAGAAGAATAGGGAGAACTTTAGGTGAAGTAATCGAAAGAATTTAACACAGAACAATCAAAATTCAGATTCATTGACGGTACATTACAATTTATAAGGTTTGGAGACATGTTTGGATCAAAATTGAAATTTAGAATAACAACATAATTTTAACCAATGGTGAGAGATATTAATTGGAACACCAGAATCTTGCAAGATAGTAAATACAAGTATTAAAATATCGATGAGTATTGCAGTATAGATTTAAGTAATAGAAAGGATCCATTTATTAAAAAACATATCTATTGGCACTTATTCAATCGGACCTATTACTCAACAAAATTTATTTCCTTTATTTCCCTTTGTTTTTGTTTCTTTGTCTATTCTTCTCTTTCGTTTACATATTTATTATGTATTGTTCTATAAGTCGTATTCACAAGACGTATTCACAAGACGAGCTTATATGCTTTGATAATTCATGCCTGCTTGTGTTCATAAAGTCAATATTCTCTTGAATTTACTTAGGTCACTATATAAGTATATAAATGTGTTACTAAGTATTTTGTTGATTTGAAGAAAATAAATGGAAGAAAATAAATTGAATGGAATCGAATTATTGCTAGGTTTTTAAACGTTTTTTTTCAAATTTTTCAAAATAGGGTAGGTGTAGGGAATTCGAGACCGCAGTGAATCGGAGACCACCAAGCTGGAACACATCGCTGTCTGTCCGTATTGGATTCAATATTGCTATAGAGCCATATGTGGCCTTTAACAACACTACTGCATATACATTTCGAAGACTAAAATGCGTTCTTTCTCCGAGAAAATTTGTAAAATTGACCAAGGTAAGCAATTTTGAGCGTAAAATTGTGCTCTGAATAAAAAACACAATTTTCACTGAATGTTGTGGTGTATGCAATTATTTAGAGGTGGCTCTTAACAAGTAGGAAGTTTATGAAGTGTGCCAACCATCACAGAAAACTTATGGCCATTGTGTGTTGTGAATGGGTGTTGCAATGCACATTATGAACGGTGTCTGATCAGAAACGTGTGCAGGCAATGGGGGACACCAGGTCCAAGATGGGGGTCGTTTGTTGTGAATGTCGAGTATGCCGAGGACAGTCAATGACCCGATGCTGGTTGGTTAATTGTTCATGTTCAGAAATATGTTGGGCCACATTTGATTTATTTATTTCTGTTTGATTTTCTTTTTCTTTTGCCCTATTACAAATATATAACAAACAAAACATTGCAAATTTTACACATTTCAAAAGAATATAATGTCGAATAGAGTAACTAATCGAAAACATCAAACAGGAGGGTTGACAAAGTAAGCAAAGCTTGATAGCATGACTACCCTTAAAGGTAATACAAAGTTTTGGTATGGGGTCTTGAATTTGTTTCAAATGAACATATTGGAAGCTTATGCGATCCTACAATATTCACTGATCGTTGACGCGGTCGAAATCGACTCTAAACTATGAAATTGTAAATAATAAACACTTTATGTTGTATAGCTCCCTCTCAAGGTCAAGATATTAAAGCTATAAAACAATGTTTCTTGACTAAAATCGACCGATTAGCTATTACCGTTCGGAAATTATATACCACAACTACATATTCTGAGATTTTCATGGTCGCAGCTACCATTGTACTGCCGTAGGAGCTATTTGAAATTTATCAAAATTTACCGGGAGCACCGGTAAATCTTTATATTCAATTTTTCTCGAAAGCAGAAGTGTTTTAGGGGCTAAAGATTCTAGTGTTTTTAATACATCCACAGGGGCTTCAAAATATATCAAAATTGTAAAGAATCACTATCCACCCCTTTTACAAAATTTCCCAAAACTTTGTAATACCTTTAATGTATACATAATAATACGAATAGGGTAGAACAAATATTCGTAAAAGGGGGAAAAGAGAGAGAGAGGGAGAGAGAGAGAGAAAAGAAAAAAGAAAGAGGGGTTGTACATCAAGATTCACAGATGTATGTGGTACAATGTAGTTGGATTTCAATTTGATATATGAAGATAAAAGAAGAAGATGCACATTTGAATATTGGGTTGCCAATTTGGGATGCATTATAGAATGAGAAGACTCACGAGGTTTCTGGACAATATGAAGAAAAATTTGAGATCAGCGAGCTGGTTTATATAGACTGTCAACCTTTATTTGTATACAAAACAGATTTTGGGAGTATCCCAAGTAGGCCACATTGTTTTAAAATCGTTTCAAAATTACAGTAAGTTCATTGGCTGCATGTGTCTCTTTCAAAAAGTGTTTGAACTATAACAATCCCATTTTCATTCAAATTGTACTTAAAATGTCTTGATTTGTAACACCCCCTTATTACCTGCACATGTAGGTAATGAGAGACCTTTGGTCATGACGTCATTAATCATTGTTATCTTATTAATCAGTTACATCATGACCACAATTTGTTACCAAATAAAGAGAAGAAGTAGAATACAACACTTTCTGTATGTGTAACATTGTTCATGTTTATGTAAATTATGCAAATGTGCTTAAGGGTCTCCAATTCTTTGTGGTGGTACACAAGTATTAGAAATCGTTATATTTCAGCCGTCTCTGAACCGATTTTGATCAAACAAAGATGATTTTGTCATTTAAATATTATGTTCTTTCAAATTTGACACTTAGTTTTTCATTATCTCACCAAAAAAAAAGTTGTGTAGTGCCCTCTGCAACAGAACTCAACTATTCCTTTATCTTGTTTTTTTATCTTTTCCCTTTGGAGAAACAATAAAGACATTTTACTAGCCTCGAAAAGAAAAAAAGCATCGCCTACGGACTAAATAACTTTTAAGTAAAATAGGATCAACCATGAAAAGTGTTCAAACAAAATACAGTGGTAAGAATAGATCATTTATAATGCGTCTGTCATTTTTACCACTGTGTGGGAAGTACAGAAAGCGGAGCTGTGTGACATGAATATATGACATGTGGTTTAACAACACAAGATGAAATGTAAATATCTCTAATTATAGCATATGGCGTCATAGCGCATTGCCATCGTAAAATGACGTATGCATTCATTGGCGACAAGAACTATGGTGCATATTTACTTGCATGCAATGTGTAACCTTAGGTTTGTGAGGCGATGGAGATACTTGCCACCGCCATATATCAAGTAAAAATAAATAGACAAATATGTTCTTTTCATGTTCTTTCCTCTATTGCTCATAATTGGCCTTCCAAAGTATGTTTTTCTTTTTTTTCGTATTCATTTTAATTATATTATTCTTGTTTTTTCTTCTGTGATTTCCTTTAATAAATTTTGGTTTAATGTATCGATATATTTGAACGTCTATGTACGGCCTTCAATGCTGAAAAGCAGCTCATTTCTCGGTGAAGAACAGTAAGACAAAATTTAACCCCGAGAAGACATCTGTAGCGGCTCGTACATTCACCTTACTTTTCTTGTACATTCATGTCTCCAGTATTTTTCCATCACGCTACTTATTTTATTTGCATTATTCAGACCACGTGTGTATTTTCCCTCCATTCGCGCACCGTGGTTCCGCGCATCCTTCACCCGCGTATTTTCATCCACCTTCAGTTGAGTCACACGCTCCATGATTTTCTCTCCAGGCTTATTATTCTACCGTGCCTATCACCTCTTGCATGGCACGTCAACTTTCTCTGCCGTCTCCAGCGGGCTGGCAGCCTTCCAGTGGAACAGTTTAATCAGGACCGACATATATGGCGCTTGATTCTCCGCTTGGGAGCTGCAAGTATCTTTGCTCCGGTAGATTTCTTCACCCCACACGAGCACGACTCACATAGCTCGTCCGAACAGTTCATCAACGAGTTCGATTCACCGCAGCTCTGATGAACTTCACATCAATCAAAGTTCGGCTCATCCGACTCATCGAGCGACTCACTGCTTCGCATCGGCACCGACTTTGTTTTCATCATTTCTTCCTTGGACTCCGACATCAAGCGACTCACTGCTTTCGTCATCGAGCGCCACACATCTTTTCTCTTCTCTTCTCGCCTGAGAGCTTCTTTATCATCTTTATCACGAGCGTCAGCGTCGAGATTTCTTCACGGTTCTTCAGCCACGATAACGGAGCTACATCTCCGCCTCTTCAAGCCTCCGTACATTCATCGCGTGAGCCCCTTCCTTCGTACTCAACTCTCTTCATCTTCATTGGACTTTCGACGCCATTTCTATTCAGTCGTAAGCTTTTATTCATGTCATTCCATTTATTCATGTTCATTCTCATTCATGACCATTCTATGTAACTACGTGCAATATCTTCAATTCTCATTTATGCATTCTCATTCCGAATCTTCGTCTTGTGCTTGGCTACACTTTACAAGTGTACGGCCAGCCTCATCAGTACCCAATAAACATAACGAAAAGGGAATACTTTCTTTCATGTATTTTATTGTCAGTGCAACCTTGCTTCCTCGTAGCTAAATACAAATAAGAGTAATGGTTGTGTGATCAGTGAACACGCTTTCAAATATCCATTCACAATACCCAACACACATAGTTTTACTAAACATCATAAAATTGATCGGTTACAAACATGCCAGTGCTGTTATTATTGTTATTGTCCCCCTTTTCTTTGTACATTTTAGAATGTCCAACGACTTGCTCTGGTGAATAAATAATAGTAAAACGATATAAATTTCTAAAGCGCCGTTTTTTCCCCCAAAAATGCCTTTAGTTAAACATTAATATATTAAAACCAGTGGCGGATCTACGGGGGGTGGGGGGGGGGGGGTAGAAGGTTTACACCCCCCCCCCCTTGGGCTGCCAAGTGAAAATGTGATATGCATAGAAAACGACATCATGTGTCCAGACCCACACAGAATTAGTAGATGTTAGTAGATGCCAGGAAAACATCACTTATGGGTTTTCAAAATAGCAACAAAAAATCGATGCTCCACACGTTAGTAGATGCTAGATAAAACATCACTTGGTCACCCCCCCCCCCCCCCCCCCTAGCAAAAAGCTAGATCCGCCCCTGAAAACTAATACTTTACATGCTATACAGTACCGGTCAAGTCTTTGGTAATTGAATTAGTTACATGTGTGCCTAATTATACAAAATTAGTAGGTCTGAGTTAACAGAAGCTACTTTAGAGTAAGCATGGTTAAGGATGGATGATATTGTGTAAAAATGGAAGGAAAATTTCAGAAACCAAGATGTCAACAAATCCCCACAATTCTCCTTATCTGAACCACGGGGAGATGACTACAATTCATACACCGAAACCGATATATATCTCCAAATAAAATAACCAACTGATTTTTTTTTTATGAGTTGAAAGGTAAGCGGAGCAAGCAAGAGATTCATTCGTGTACAGTACGGAATATGGAAAAAGCTTAATACTGCTAAATAGAAATCTCTTGAACAAAACTAAGCCGAGGTTACCCTGCACAATGAAACGATGACCGAAATGGTGCTGATATGATTCTGTACCGAATAATTTAAATGAAAATTCATAAAACGGATTATCATTCATTCTAGCACCATCATTCTAAACAGCTGCAATGGAGTGAGAATTATTTTCGGCACAATTGAATGCTTATTTTGTCCCAAATTTTCATAATGATCTGGAATACATGAGTTAACCTATTTCATTAAGTAATTGCAGAGGTGTCGAGATTTACAAGCCTACCTACACCATGAGCGTTCTGAATTTTCCAATTATAAATAAAAATACACAAAAATTGCGACCTTTAATAAGTACTTATACAATAAGATTTCTAAAACTCATTGGCATCACATATACTATACAAGAACGGAATAAGTATTGTTTAGTATCACAAATTTGATGATTTTTATTCATGATCAACAAAATATTAAATACTTTCGCATTTCGTTCTTTATCCTCTCTTGCTAACGGTTATTATGATATATTGCGTACTTTCTGTGAATTCTCCTTGATCAGAGTCATATCAAAATGGGGAGAACTTCACCTGATGTACAATTCGCATACTCACCTTTAACATAACTATGCACGTGTACCTAATATTTCCAATAAGTCTACATACATGTACCCATCAACAAAATGGCGAATTCAAGTAGAATTACAAATGATAATGATCTCATGATTTGAATCATTTCAGCAGTAAGATAATACTACACAGCATTCATTAATAGTATTCCAGTCAAAACATCCGCAATAAACTTTGCTGGGATTATCGCGCTGATATATAAAGAAACAGATAAGACTTACATTGGGTGTTTCTTCAAAATTTCTGCTTCAAACCAAGTCCTTTAATGACGCTGTATAATCGCACAAAATGCAGTAGATATTATATATTATTATTTATATGAGGCTTCCAAGTTGTACAATGAATCAATGTATGCAATGTCTTTTGCGCACTACCCGGATGACTGACCAATATTG
The DNA here is from genome assembly GCA_035222895.1 of Strongylocentrotus droebachiensis. Classification (NCBI taxonomy): domain Eukaryota; kingdom Metazoa; phylum Echinodermata; class Echinoidea; order Camarodonta; family Strongylocentrotidae; genus Strongylocentrotus; species Strongylocentrotus droebachiensis. Next base: position 55,188 of record JAVYIG010002460.1, on the reverse strand, counting down.
TTTTCGTATTGCTCAGTCATCCGGAAACTTCAACTAACGATATCGAAATCGATATCGATATTGAAGAAAAAAACATATTTACCGAGGTAAGTCAAATGTTGTTATTTCGCTAATCAGCCTGATATAGATAATAATAATAATAGTAATATATTGCTTTGTTTTCGTGTTATACAAGAATATATTTATCTCGCTATGGCAATATTGCACTCGTCTACGACTCGTTCAAGATTGTCAAAGCTCAAGCAATATATTCTTGTATCACATTCAAAGCCATCCAATATTATATAAATAATACTGCGAGCGGTATTTACAGTAGAAAATGGATCCCGGTTGTGGATGGAGTGAGTGGTTTTTTTACTGACGTATTCGAGAAAATATTTTGATGAAATGGAATGCATTGGGTAATGACGAATAAACATTGGACGGATGATCAGTGTAGCGGGCGACCGACCTGCGGTAAATTCATCTTTCATAACATATTGATATATGATTCCGGATGTATCATATTCATCCCCATTTGGTTCGATTTCAAAATTCTATAGTAGAGGTTAATTTAATTGTTTACCCAGGGAGTTTCCAATCCGAACTCTCTGATTTACCACTACCTCGAGAATCGTGTATGTATGAAGTGTTGCAGTCGATGATCTTCTCCAGAACCCTCCCCCTCTTTCTCTCTCTCTCTCTCTTTCTCTCTCTCTCTCCCGCTTTCTTGTCTCCATTCCTCTGTCTTGATTGGTCTCTCTCTCTCTCTTTTCGTCCCTCTCATTCTCGTATCCTCTATTGCCACCCTACATTTCCCTTTCTGTCTAGGTCCCTTCATGTCAGAGATTCCTGGTCTCTCTATCTCTCTCTCTCTATCTCTTTCCCTTCTCCCAGCCTGTCTCTCTGTCTTTCCCTCAATTGCTCTGTCTTTATTGGTCTCGATCCACTCTCTCTCTCTCTTTCCTCCCCCCTCTCTCTCTCTTTCTCCCTATCTTTCTCCCTCTAATCCCTCATCCTAGTTTTCTTCTTGCAATTTCTCTGTCTTCCTTGGTGTCTCTCTCTCTCTCTCACTCTTTCTTGATTTCTCCCTCTCTTTTCCTTGATTCCCCTGTCTCTCTTAGTGTCCCTATTTCTCTTTTTTTCCCTCTTGTTCTGTCTTTCTCTTCATTCCTCTGTCTTTTTTAGTCTCTCTCTCTCTCTCTCTATCTTTGTCCCTCTCGTTTTCTTATCTTCTAGCTCTATCTTTCATTCCTTTTTTCTTCTTTTTTCTTGTTTTGTGAGTATGTCTCTTTCCCTCTCCTTCTCTCGTCCTCTTTTTCTTCCCTCCATTCAGCGGCGGATGCCCACCGGCCTCCTCCCCTGGGAAAAAGACGTGTAAAAACATGTTAATGTTTACCTTTATTTGTTAATAAAGAAAAGCCCCCTCACCTGGTGCTCAAGGGGGGGGGGGGGCGATTTTCACATTTTCGGGGGCAAAAATAAATAAATTAGTGCTCCTTACCCCCCCCCCCCCCCCCCCCCCTATTCACCGGCTGGCTGTTTCGTCGCTCATTAATTTCTCACGAAGTGGGCCCTCTCTTTGGCCCCCTCTCCTGCCGCCGACTGGATCCACCCCTGCCTCCATTTCCCTCTCTTCAAAGACGTCTGCTCTCTCTCTCTCTCTCTCTCTCTCCCCCTCCCTCTATCTCCCCCTCTCTCTCTCCCTCTCTCTATCTCTCCTTGGTCAAGTTAGTGATGACTGGTTGATACAAAATGATCAAAATCTAAAAGTTTATTGTACAGATAATACGTTTACCGCAGGCTGTACCTTAGTGAATGATACAACAAGCATTATAATGTATATCAGATCTGTTGCATTAAGCTCGAGAATATTACACGAGTCGGAGACGAGTGCAAATATTAGCAAGCTGAGTGCAATATCTGATATACCACGAAACGAAGCCATTATTATTATTTTTTATCATTATACATTTAAAATTGAACTACAGTGAAACTTAAAAGAATGAAAAAGATCACCTTTTTCATAAATGTTTATATTCTAAAAACAGTTCTATGAAATAAACGTTTGAAGTAATGAAGCTTTAGATTTAACAGCTGCTCAAATATTTCATCTACAAAAAAACAAATATGAAATGTGTCTCTTACAATACGCGCCTTGTAAGATTTGCGAATTCAGCAAAATATACAAAGTCTCAAAAAAGATATTTCAGAAAGTAGAAGTTTCAGCTCGAAGGTATTTAGTGTGCCCACGGCAATCTAAGCATATAATATGACTTCGGATATAGAAAGAGTCATTTAACAAAAATATAAACATGATAAGAATGAGCACGGAAGAAGGCAAGATGTAAGGTGTTGTATTGTTCAATGCATCGTTTATGTAATGTCAACGAATCTAAAGTTCAGATTGTTTTAAAATAACATATACTAATTTTAATCGATGTGATTTTTGAGTTCTTCTTTTTGTTCATTTCCGTCTGTTGTACTTTTGTATAATTCGCCTTATTAAATTCTAAATTCAAACAGAAAAATGCAGTAAACACAGTACACAACTTAAATTACCCACCTTATTATTTGTAAAAGGAATCTTTTCCCTTTTCATTAGTTTTCTTGTTTCAACATTTGTCATGTTAATGGCACTCTGTTTTGCGTTTCAGACACTGAACAACGATAATTCATTGACGGTTTTTTAAAGAAATGCTTTCGCATTTAGTTCCGAAAGACAAGGATTCTAAAAGAAATTGATATTCTACAGAATAGAGTTGTAGACTTACATAATGGCGCGATCTTGATCATTCTAAAGAAACCACTTCATTAAGTCACTACACGCAGGATTATGAAGTTATTTGAGCTATCATACCACGTACGCATTGATTTCTCTTTGTTTAGAATTGAGCAAAGATCAATTTCACACAATTATCTGAAATTCTTTTCACTTCAAAGCATCTTTTGTCTTAAATTCTCATCGATCTTCGTCAACTTAATTAATTGACGAATTGATTATTTCCAAAATGACAGTCAAAAGATCGAAAGGCACAACATAAATATATCATCAGGTAAAACAAATATACACCAGTAATTGGATATATTCCACTACACTTCAGGCAACTAGAAAAAGGCTACTTATTTTCAAGGTTATAGGGATACAGAATCAACATAAAAACAAACGGTTTATATCTATATCGAAGTTAAATAAACATTTCTTCAATTATTTGTTTTACAATTTCAAATGTTCTTGTTTGGTCCTCTGAATTAACATTTTGATTATTTATAAAGCAGTTGGGGAATATCAGCCCATTTATTTCAAATGCAGTATGCATAACTTTTCGTCTACAAGTTGGCTGGTTACATATTTTTCGCACTGTGATATTCAGCTGTTTTATGCTGTTAATGTTGTTTGTGGTTGATATTTTTGTTCTTTTAACAGATTTTTCTGTGCAGTCATCAAGAGTAGTCAATTGAAGCCCAGCCGCCTAATAAAAAGTAACAAACGGGTTCCCTATTTCCCAAGTTGGGTGGAATGATGGGGGGGGGGGGGGGAGATTTCAGCTTCACGTAATGAATAGAGAACACTTATTTTACTTTCATACCACATATTTTGTATAATATAGTTTGCTATGTTATATCATGTAAGCCAACCCTTGCTATAATAATTAGTAAGTTATTGTTTTCATCATCAAGCATTAGTTTGACGTGGCTTTAATTTTAATGATCCTGTCAGGATAACATTTTTTGTTGTTCACTTTATCTATCATAATAAATCAGCCATTATTTGTTTTCCTTCATCTGCTATCTTTTAATTACCAATTGAAGAAATTAGATAAGAAATGATGTAAAATTATAATCACGGTATCACGGCTAACAATCGAAACCACTCTGTTCAGGTTATTTAAAAGTTTGTGAGGATGAATTACTTTTTCTCTAAATATCCGTGTGTCTCAGAGTAGGCTTGCATTTTATTTATCAAAAATATAGCTATGGCTTGTTATTCCCAATATAAGCATTTACATATCCGGGTAGTTTCATTAATAAGACCCATTTTCTTAACGCATTTAAGCCACCACCTCGTCAGGTTTGGTCTGTGCAGAAGCTGCTTGTTGGTTGTACGGGGTACCCAGAGCTTGGTAATGCGGGGCGGCAGGAGCTTGGTTGAACGGGGCAGTAGGAGCCTGGTTGTACGGGACAGCAGGAGCCTGGTTGTTCGGGGCTGCAGGAGCCTGGGTGTAGGGAGCTTGAGCAACAGGCTGGCCAGCAGGGGGATACGCCTGCTGAACACTGTATCCGGGAGGGAGTTGAACGATTCCCGCTGGCTGAGTGTACTGGCCTGCGTAGAGACAATGAAAATTCAAGGAATTAGTAGTATAATTTCCCTTTTTACATCAATAAATCGCGATTAATAAACTGATTGTATAGTGCAGAGTAACATTAAAATTCAAAGAAAGTGAACGGAAGTTCAATCAAGTTATCGATAATGAAGCGTATTCATAAAAAATTAAGCACATTCATTTCACAATATTAACCATAACTGTAAAGTATTATAATATTATCACTCAAACTTGCAAAACTCGCCAACTTTGTGTGCATGTATGTGGACAAGTTCAAGGTTTTGTTTCCGATACGTTACCGACCACATTTCAAAGATTGTGGTGTACCTAAACTTTGTCACAAGTTTACAGAATTTCTAGTCGGGATCCGACAAGTAATCAAGTAGAATTAATAATTTCAGTGTTTATTATGGGTTTATTTTAAATACCATGAAGCTTAATGACAAATGGGACATAGAATTACACTTGCTAACATTTCACACAAATTCTAGCATTAATGATAAAAAAGGTGTACCAAATTAGGTATAATGAAACATTTTACCCCACCCACCAATAAAAAAAAACATACTGAAAACTGGAAACAAACTATGTAGTAAATTCTTCTATATCTAAATTCATTATGAGTGTTCTGTGATTCTTAATACTACCGATAACCATAATTTCTTTCCAGGACAGTTTCAGTGGATCGCAATATACATGTACCAGTGTGTTTGAAATATTGTATTAATCATTTCAGCTAGTGGACCATTTGAAAAATCGCATGGTTTAAACTCTATTTAATTTAGCTCTGATATTGCTAGTATCACAGTCTATACTTCCTACCATTTCCTTTCTATATGAACTAATGTAAATACCATGTTTGTTACCAAGTAACTATAGATTGAAGTTGAAGCAAAAACACAAACAATTGATATTTACATACCGGTTGTCACAACCATCGGAATGTTCTGGTGGGGGTACTGCAAAGGAAATTGAAACAAGTACAAATAAATGTAAGATACAAACCAAATGAAATAAACAATGATAATAGCAATAGACCTATTCTTCTTTTGTATATTTTACAATACATGTGATCAACTAATACTCTGTTGGACAGCATTATTCTGGCTTCACATCCTGTTGCTGTAGCGTACATTATGTGATCATGGCAATGAATACATTTATCAGAAACCCATTACTTCAGCTTGATTAAGAGTAGCAAATGTATATTTATGTCTTGCCACATGCCATTGGTGCCATGTAGGGGCAATCATATCAATTGGCAAATGATGTCCTTTGGCAGTATAAAGTGTCCGTTGTGCAATGCGGGGGCTCAAACCCGCGACCTTCGTAGGTTCGTAGTTCCAGTGAAGTCATACTCTACTTGATTGCTATTATACTAAAAAATGGAAACAAAAAACACTATGATATTTTTGTATTAATCAATCTACCGATCTATCTTTTTAAATAGGGTCTTGTTAAATATCTGGTTAAAGGAGCGTCTCTGCAAAGTTTTTGACGGAACGGGGTTTAAGGGGATGATGTGGACTAAAGTTGAAAAATTGCTGGAATATACTGACATGCAGAGCAAAACAACAACAACAAATCCCGGCCATTCAAAGCCTTTTGCAATTGGCATACAGCCTTAAATAAATTTAGTAGGGATGGCAACACCGCGTGCCATCTCGACCTTTGATCCCTATAGGGAGCTTCTGTTAAACCAAAGGTGCTGAAATTCACATGTAATGGAAATAAACTGGAATCAGCTACAAATATAAATGGTTGTATTTCTCTTGTGACAATGGATTCCACCAATTTTTATCGTTGATTTTCCACTCTAAAGGAAAGGAAAATATCATGACTCTCCACAAAAGAGAGTGACTGTCCACCCCTGTATATTTAGAGGTTATAGAACAAATAACTCACCATAGTGGTGGTTGTTGGTGAAGACGAGTGACAACAGGCCATGCCACCACAGCAGTAGGCTGAAGCCACAATGGCTACCACCATTTCGATCAGTCCAAGGATGGCCAACAGAGAGTCAGATGTGATGCCTCCGTCCTGTTAATCGAATTCGAATAGTTTAATTATTTATTAATTTACCTATTTATCTACCCATACATTTATTGATTTATTCATCATTTACCTATTCATTAACTTATATTCTCATTGTTTCATTTATCTATTCTTTCATTCATCCATTCATTCATTTATTCATCCATTCAGTATATATATTCATATATTCATAATTATTTATATATATTTATTCATTCATGTATTGAATCATTTATTCATAATAAAACATTCAAATAAAGAAATTTGAAACACTATAAATTTAAGAAAATCTATAAATGCATATGGAAACATAAACAATAGCCAATGGAAATCATAATCAAACTTAATTTAGATTATAATACTGAAAGGTGGAGAGAAGGATGATGGAGGAAATGATTTAAAAAAACCGGGCCAATAAAAACTGAACGTTTTATGTAGAAGCATTTATTCAGTTAATGATAATACTGTTTCAAAATATTGATTAGAATTGAAAACGACGAAAAGCATTCGACACTGATGGGGTCACAGGGACATAAAACATTTCATCTAAAGAATCATAGAGATAGATCAATAATGTTCTGAGAGGATAGCAAGTTATATATCAAGAATAAACCATATTGTAACAATCATTTTATGGAAGGACGTAAAGTTTAATGGGCAACATGCAGTCTGTATACGTACCACTATTCCTTGTTCACGGTAGTCTGAGCCAAAGTAATAGCCATATTGACTGGTGAGTAATGCCCCAATGGTACCAACAATTAATTGAGCGATGGCAACATTTGCCGTGATGATACTCATCGTAAGATAGCCGATGATCTAAGAAAACAACGTTTTATAAATAAATTGTTGAAGAAAACAAAAACTGCAAACAAATGAATAAAGTATATATTAGCGGAACCGATGTAATATTTCATGGTTGTAACATAATAGTTGCCTATTGTTGAGTGACACTATCATTTCCTCAGCTACAATCGATTATACATTTTTTTTTTAACTGGCCTTGGAATACATTGAGTGTGTGGGTGCGCTGGGCTCGGATGCGCGCGTGTGCGTGTGTATGTGTGTGTGCGCGGTATATGTTGGGTCGTTGTATACATAGAATGAGCCCTCGAATTAACACAAGAAACGCGTATAGGTAATGAATACATATTTCTAAAAGAGACTAAAGGAAAACAAAAACATACATACCACACGAGTGTTCTTCTTCATCGAACATATTCCCAAGATTCCGGTAGGAATGTAGAACTATGAGAGGAGAATAAATAACAGCCATTAAAAATCACAATTACAAAATTCAACTAAATTTGTATATATCTCCATGTATGCTAAACAACCCATGGTTTTTCTCTCTTAAAGATTTGCTAATATGGCCTCTGTCATCTTTTATTCCTCTCACAATTACAGTTCTGCTGAAATTAGATAAATATTTTAAAAGTTCAAACCATTTCTTTTGTAGCGTGTACCGTGTATTTATCTCTAGACAGACACAATTACAGTTTAATACTGATTTGGGAATTAGTTTTAACAAATTTTCAAATCATGATCATGATTTAAAATTCGTTATCTTTATTACTTGTTTCGTGACAATTTTCTTATATTTTTGGGAGTATTTTTCCTAAGAACGAAGACATTAGTGAACACAGGCGCGGATTCAGGGGGGGGGGGAAAGCAGGAAGAAAAAAAGGGCGGAAAAAAGGGGGAAAAAAGGGGGGGGGGGAAGAATGAAGAAAAGAAGGGGAAAAAAAGGAGAAAAAAAAGAAGGAAAAACAAAGGAGGACAAAAAGAGAGAGAGAGAGAGAGAGAGAGAAGAAAAAGAAGTGAAAGAGGAGAGAAAGGGAAAAAGAAGAGGAAGAAGAAAAGAAAAGGGGGAAGAAGTGATCGGGGGGGCGAAAGAGCCTCGCCTCCCCCCTCCCCCAATCAAAAAAATAAGAGAGAAGGCAAGAAAAAGAAAGAAGGGGGTATCAGTTGCAATTTTTCCGCCGACAAGTTGTGGATCGGGGAGGGGGTGAGGCAAAATGCCCTTGCCTCCCCCCCGCCCCGCTAAAAAAAAAGAGAGGAAGAAGGAAAAGGAAAAAGGAGAGCTAAAAGGGACCGAAAAAAAAGGTGAAAAGAAGGGGAAATAGATCATTTGCAGTTAATCCCGCTAACAACGTGTGGAGATGGGGTGGGGGGCCGAAATGACCTTGCCTCCCCCCCCCCCCCTATCAAACCTAAAAGAGAGGGAAGGAAGGTAGGGGAGATCAGTTGGATTTTCCCGCCAACGATCGGGGGGCGGGGCACTGGCGTATTGATCGGGGAGGGGGCTCGGGGGAAATAAATTTAAACGTGGTTTATTTCTTATTCCATAACGGTGGTTTACAGATAATGCTGAAATGACATAATTTTCCGAGATTTTTCCTCATTCTTTAGTAAATTATACTTTTGTATGCGTTTGTAGATTAACAGCCAGGCAAGAAATATGCTTCTTGAGATGCCTACATGTCAGGGCCCGCGGAACGGCAGGGATCGGGAGCCTCCAGCTCCCCCCCCCCCCCCCATTTTTTTTTGGAAAAGCATTTTAAAGAGAAATAGAAAGAAAGAGAGCAAGAAAGAAAGAATAGTTAACTACCAGTGTCACAACAAAATAAGGTATACAAAATTGCTCTTCTGACCGTAATTAGACCCTTAAAATACCTAAGCTCTCGGGGGCTCTGCCCCCGGCACCCAACCAAGGGCCCTTGGGCAGGCCCCTTGATACTCATCTGACCGCAATTTAGTGCCTAAAAACCCTTGATCTTCTGGGGGCTCCGCCCGCTGGATCTCACGGCAATCAGTGTCCTGCCAGTGTCACAAATAAGGTATACAAATATGTTCATCTGACCGTAATCAAATGCCTGAAACCCCTGAGATTCAGGAGTTACGGCACCCTCGACTCCACCATGGGCCCTGAGGCGGGCACCTGAATGCTTATCTGACCGTAATTTGCCTTCAACCCATGAGTTTCCGGGGGCGGACAAGGTATCAAAAGATGTTCATCTGACCGCAGGCGCGTAGCCAGGGGGGCAGTGGGGGCGCCCCCCCCCCCCTCCCTAAAAAAAAGCCGGCCAAAAAAAGAGAGGAGAGAAAAGGAAAAGGACGTATGAAGAAAAAGGAGCAGACAAAAAACATTTTTGAAATTCAGACAAGGATTAAGAGTCGAAAACGGTACAACCAATTGTCTTCTTTCTCTAATTATTTAATGAAACGTACAAGCTTCCGCGCTTCGCGCGGGAGGGGGAAAACTGGGGTACAACAAGGGGGGTACAACTAATCGTCTTGTTTCTCTAAATGTCAAAGCTTTCGCGCTCCGCGCAGAAGGTATAGGGTAACTGAATTTAGACAAGGATTAAGAGTCTAGAACGGTACAACGAATCGTCTTCTTTCTCTTATGATTTAATGAAACGTAAAAGCTTCCGCACTTCGCGCGTGCAGATGGGGGGGGGGACTGAATTCAGACGAGGATTAAGAGTCGAGAACGGTACAACGAATCGTCTTCTTTCTCTAATGATTTAATGAAACGTAAAAGCTTCCGCGCTTCGCGCGGGAGGGGTAAAACTTTATTTAGACGAGGATAATTTTCGAGAACGGTACAACGAATCGTCTTATTCGTTTCTCTAATAATTTAATTAAATGTCAAAGCTTCCGCGCTTCGCGCAGGAGGTGGGGTAACTGAATTTAGACAAGGATTAAGAGTCGAGAACGGTAGAACGAGTCGTCTTCTTTCTCTAATGATTTAATGAAACGTAAAAGCTTCCGAGCTTCGCGCGGAAGGGGGAGGGGAAAACTAAATCCAGACGAGGATTAAGAGTCGAGAACGGTACAACAAATCGTCTTCTTTCTCTAATGATTTAATGAAACGTAAAAGCTTCCGAGTTTTGCGCGGGAGGGGGGTGAATTTAGACGAGGATTAAGAGTAAAAAAACGGTACAACGAATCGTCTTCTTTCTCTAATGATTTAATGAAACGTAAAAGCTTCCGAGCTTCGCGCGGAAGGGGGGAGGGGAAAACTAAATCCAGACGAGGATTAAGATTCGAGAACGGTACAACAAATCGTCTTCTTTCTCTGATGATTTAATGAAACGTAAAAGTTTCCGCGCTTTGCGCGGGAGGGGAAAAACTGCATTCAGACGAGCAGGCACGTAAGCAGGAGGGGGGGGGGGGGGGAGAGGTTTGGGGTAGAACCCTTCCCCCCCCCCCCTCTTTTGTGATGTTGTTTTTTTGTTGTTTTTTTTAATATGCCAATGGCTGACCTATTTCGAGACCAAAAAACAAAAAAAGTGTCCTCTTACCCCCCCCCCCCCCCCCCTCCCCCGCTTATAGCGGCTGGCTGAGTCGTTGCGATTTTTTGGGGACCAAAAAAAAAAAGTGGGACCCCCCCCCCCCCCCCCCCCCCCACCAGTGGCGGATCCAGGGGGGGGGGCCCGGCCCCCTCCCCCTGGCCCCCCCCCCGGCCCGGCCCCCCCCCTTAAGAAAAAAATAATGTAAAATCACGCGATTTTTACCTTTTTTGGGGGTTGGGCCCCCCCCCCCCCTGGCGCTCAAGGGGGGGGGTGCAAATTTTAAAATTTTCGAGGACCAACAAAAAAAAAAAAAATGTGCTCACTACCCCCCCCCCCCCCCCCCCCCCCCCCCCCCCCCCCCCCCCCCACCACTGAGCGACTTTTCGGCCGGCGCGATTTTCTAATTTTCGGGAGCAAAAAAGAAAAAAAAGTTGGGCCACCTCCCCTAAGAAATCCTGGATCCGCGCCTGCCCCCCACCCCCTAAGAAATCCTGGATCCGCGCCTGAGTGAACATGCACTTTCTCACAGGTTTCACGGCAAACAGCTGCAGAGTACAAGGGAATGCCGACGATGGGGTGTGGGCGCGCGTGTGTGAAGTTAGCGACTGTAATATCAGATCCTCATCCATTTCATGCAAGTAATTCACATTGTGAATTGAAAATAATCTTTTTAAAAAAGGGTTCTTGCCAAAGTGTTAATCACGTATGGAAACAATTGCATGCTCCAAAGATGAACAAAATAAAAATGGCGACTTACCAGAACACTTGCCCAAATTCCAATTGCGACAAAGCCTAGTCCGGTATAGATGCGGGAAAAGATGAACAACTGGGCAATGGCGACGACGATGCTCCCGATGCCGATGGAGATCTGCAGCCAACCAGTCGCTCTCCCGGCAGCTCCGTTAAAGTGCTGCGACACACTGCTCGACGAGTTAGGATTCTGCACCGTATTGGCATAGTTGACTGGTGCGGGCTGGTGGACGTAGACAGTCTGGTCCGGAACTCCGGGCTGGGTTGGATAGGACGGGGCCTGCATATCAGAGGTAACTTGCTGTGTAGGGTAAGAAGGTTTGGTAAAAACTGACAAGAGTTTTAGAGATAAAAATAGGGTAAACAATACATTTAAGGATGCAATTTAGAGCACGGGCGTCAATCAGGGGGGGGGGGGGAGACAGGGGGACCCCCAAAAAATGTTAAAGGATGGAGGACACAATAGAGTATGTCCCCAAAATTATGGAAGTCTCATATTTCGTATGATAAGCTTTATGGGGCCCTACTTTTTGTAAAAGACCTCTATAGAGCACAAAATGTGTGCTCCAAATTAGGATTTTCATCAAGGCTAACAAGGGGCGTCGACTTTTTCCAGTTCTGTGATTGGCTAAAACTTTTATTATTATAGATTATCAACCAATTGTTCGCGCGGATCTCGGTGGTGAGCGCAATGAGAGTTGATTATGGAATGAACTTCCCGATGAAATCAAAAACAAAGGGTCTAGAAACACTTTTCGTAAACATCTCAACGATTACTTGATGAATAAGTGATTGAATTATGCAAGTACACATGTATATATTGTAAATAATCTCCATATTACATTTTTGTTGTTTTTTTTTGTCAAAAAAATGCAATTTTTTGTATAAATAATCTGTAGATACATGTATCTATGACTTTTTAACCTGGTATATCCTCTTCATAATTATATTTGGAGTGTAGAAATTGTGCTACGGTATTACTCAACATGTATACTTCTACTGTCAAGTTTTATTTTTTGATAATGATATATTTATTTTTGCCAAGTGTGTGCTAAGAACAGGGGCCAGACTCGACTAGCACATGTGCTATTATTTGGCTCCTTTTCATCACCTTCTATATTCTATGAGAAAAGACATATGTCTAGCATATCAATACTTTGTTAGGTTTTTCTTTAATATGATCTATAATATTCATTTATGAACATGTACCATTCACGATGTATTCAAATGTTTAATCACTGATGTTATTGATGATGAATAAATAAAATCAAATCAAATCAAATCAATAATCATAAAGACTGGGAAAATAAGCCCCTTATATGGAAATCAGGGTGGTTTAAAGATATAGAACGGTAGTGGTAAAATTTAGGTTCAAGGGTTTTGGGTGCAAATGTCCATTCAATATTGTTTAAATATTTCCTTCAGAGGTTTAGATGGCAATACTTCAACCTAAATTCGCGAAAAACATAATTATTTACCCAAATGTTCAATGGTAAAGTGAATTCGCGATATCTATTCAGGCCGGATCGATATGATAATTTACCAAATATATAAATTAGTAGGCGGTTTTCTGGCAAACCTTGTATCATCACGTCTAAGTCAAAACATATTCTTTCATATTATTATTAATAATAGCTTCCATTTCACTTTTTGAGAGGGGGCGTTTCCAAAATTGTTCTTTACCTTTAAGACGGAAAAAGAGTTGGATCACTTTCCGGGGAGCGTTATTTTTTTCGGCGGCACAGATTAGGGTTAGGTGCGTGTTGAGCCTATAGGAAAGTTTTGGGTTAGGGTTAGGGTAAGGGTGTGGGTTAAATCAAGACCCCTTAAAAAAAAGCCCCAATCTGTGCCGCAGAAGAAAATAAGGCTTCCGGGGACACAAACAGCAGTGGTTGAGTTGTTGATTTTGTTTTCCTCATACCCGGTTGCTGATAATGGTCATATCGAAAGATTCCTTGCTACACTTTGACAAACTTTCAAGTGTGCATCACGTTTGTGCTACAGTGTGTACATCATGCGCATACATATAGACTTTCAAAATGTTCCCAAAGCAAGTATTTTTTCGAAGCTCCAAATCACATCCTGAGTAAGTATATCTGGGAGGTTTTCCGACCCTAAACAAGTATGTCCTTTATCATTTATCGTATACATCTCAAACCGGTCCCATCAGTGATGGGACCGGTTCTGTTTACCTTATATTCATCCCCTTTGGAGGACATTATTTCTGCGAATGGTTTCAACTATGCCATCTATGCTGATGACACACAGTTGTATACAGTTTTGAAAGGAGATGAAATATGTACAGTTATACCAAAAATTGAACTATGTCTAAATGAAATCAAATCATGGTCCGCGATGAATGGTCTTAAGATTAATGAGGAAAAGACTGAGTTGTTGCATATATCATCACGTTTTAGAACCAGAAGTCAGCTGCCACCCATAACGTTCGATGGACCTCCTCTTGAACCTTCAAGCTATGCCAGAAATTTGGGAATCATGGTTGATGATCAACTAACATTGAAAATACATGTTGGCAATATGTGTCGGTCAGCTTCTTATGCAATTCACAAAATTGGCAAATTAAGACGTTACCTTGATCAAGCCACAACAGAAAAACTAGTTCATGCATTTGTTATGAGTCGTATTGACAATTGTAACAGTTTGTTGTTTGGTTTACCAGATTCTCTCATAGACAAGGTCCAAAGAGTTCAAAATTGTGCAGCTAGAATTGTCTCACGTAAACGTAAACGAGATCACATTACTCCTGTGTTATATGATTTACATTGGTTACCTGTAAGAGATAGAATCAGCTTTAAACTCTTAACAATTGCATATAAATGTAAACACAATGATACTCCCATGTATTTGCAAAATATTATTTCAAGTCATCTACCAACTCGCAATCTCCGTTCATCTTCAAAACATACATTCACACCTTTAGTCACATCCACCAAAACATATGGGCACCGTGCTTTCCAGTATGCCATACCAAAACTATGGAACAATCTCCCAGAGTCTCTAAAACGTTGTCCTTCACTACATCAGTTTAAATCCAACTTAAAAACATATCTGTTTCGATCATGCCAGTCTTAAACTTAAATTTAAATTTATGTAGTAAACATGTGAATTTTGTAATTGATTTGATAACTGTAATTGATAAACGGTGAAAGCTCAATATTCTTCATGTCTTTTCTCTCTTCTCTCTCTCTCTCTCTCTCTCTCTCTCATATCTAAGCGCATAGAGACAATTTTGTAATATGCGCTATATAAGAATTGAACATTATTATTATTATTATTATTATACAATTTCTATACCTCAAACGAGTATTTGAAGTTTTTTGCACACGATTGTAGCATTTCTCCAGATTACAAATTTAACAGTGTAATCGGCGTGCTGGTTTAGCAATAAAATGGTGCTCTTTTTTATACTTGTCATCTTGTGTGTATGATTTATGAATTATGTACCCTTTTAACGTACGCGATGTGTGATTTAAACACCTTTTTTGTCTACAAAAATGTGGTTGTTTTGATACCCTAAACAGGATACGCATGTTCCGCCTCCAACGGAAATACTCTTTTCCTCGGTGTTTGTGTAGGCGCAGGATGTACAAGCTGGTAAATAAGTTGCCCCCAGGAAACAAGTACTAATATACAAATAATACACAGCAGTGAGGGCATTAGTAAGAATTACCCATATCGCCTCGGGCGTGTTAGACTTTTCCAAAGGTACCGAGTGTGGGTAATATTACTATTAATGCCCGAACAAAATGATGTGTATTATTTGTTTTCTAAAATTATGAGGTGGATCCTTGTTATTAATTTGATCAATCACCCTCATCTCAAACTCAAAGGCCCGAGGTTTAAATATAACCCATAGTTTAAATCCTCACTTACATAACCCATGGTTTAAGTGCAGCGCAAATTGATGCATACCTTGCCTTGCGCGCGTCTAATATGACAACAACAAGCTAGATGTGTTTATGACCGGTCATTACCATTGGGTAATGACCGGTCATTACCCAAATTACGCGTTAGGCAAAATAAATGCCCGGTCACGTGTACGCTTTCAACCAATCATTTGATTAGGATTTACGTCATCATTTTATAATACCTTTTATTCATCAATATTATTATTTCAGACCAAGAGACACTTTAGATGGCACACATGTTTTTTTAACGACCGTACCATACTAGTTGTGCATTTTGTAGATACCTAGATGATTGGAGTGTTGTTGGAGTTATTGGAGTGTTATCAATCGCTTTCCTGTTTATTCATTTTTCCCGATTTAATATCGGAGGTCCAAAATAATGATGGTGTAATCATGGCAATGAATACATTATATCAGGTACCCATTACTTCAGCTTGATTGAGAGTAGCAAATGTATATTGCCACATGCCATTGGTGCCATATAGGGGTAATCATATCAATTTGCAAATGATGTCCTTTGACAGTATTAAATGTCTGTCGTGCCATGCGAGGGCTCGTACCTACGACCTTCGAGGGTTCGTAGTTCCAGTGAAGTCATACTACTTGATTGCTATTATACTAAAAAATGGAAACAAAAACACTATGATATTTTTGTATTAATCAATCTACCGATCTATCTTTTTAAATAGGGTCTTGTTAAATATCTGGTTAAAGGAGCGTCTCTACAAAGTTTTGAACGGAACGGGTTTTAGGGGGATGATGTTGACTAAAGTTGAAAAATTGCTGGAATATACTGACATGCAGAGCAAAACAACAACAACAAATCCCGGCCATTCAAAGCCTTTTGCAATTGGCATACAGCCTTAAATAAATTTAGTAGGGATGGCAACACCGCGTGCCATCTCGACCTTTGATCCCTATAGGGAGCTTCTGTTAAACCAAAGGTGCTGAAATTCACATGTAATGGAAATAAACTGGAATCAGCTACAAATATAAATGGTTGTATTTCTCTTGTGACAATGGATTCCACCAATTTTTATCGTTGAATTTCCACTCTAAAGGAAAGGAAAATATCATGACTCTCCACAAAAGAGAGTGACTGTCCACCCCTGTATATTTAGAGGTTATAGAACAAATAACTCACCATAGTGGTGGTTGTTGGTGAAGACGAGTGACAACAGGCCATGCCACCACAGCAGTAGGCTGAAGCCACAATGGCTACCACCATCTCGAACAGGCCAAGGATGGCCAACAGAGAGTCGGATGCGATGCCTCCTTTCTGTTAATGGAATTCGAATAGTTTAATTACTTATTAATTTATCTATTTATCTACCCATACATTTATTGATTTATTCATCGTTTACCTATTTATTAACTTATATTTTCATTGTTTCATTTATCTATTCTTTCATTCATCCGTCCATTTATTCATCCATTCAGTATTATATTCATATATAATAATTATTTACTTATATATTTATTCATTCATATATTGAAACATTTATTCATAATAAAAAAATCAAATTAAAAAAGTTGAAGCACTAGAAATTTAAGAAAACTTATAAATGCATATGGAAACAAATACAATAGCCAATGGAAATCATAGTAAAACTTAATTTAGATTATAATATTAAAAGTGGAGAGAAAGATGATGGAAGAAATGATTAATAAAAACCTGGCCAATAAAAAACAAACGTTTTTATGTAAAAGCATTTATTCAGTTAATGATAATACTGTTTTAAAATATTGGTTAGAATTATTGATTAGTTCTGCAATCTACACAAATATGTTCAGCCGGACAAATATGTATTCCCCTAAACAGATTGTTGTCAATTAAAAACTTTAAGTTCCTCTTTGTTTTTAAAAATTGAATAAATATCAGATCAATCAGTAAATTATCGGCAAAATAATTTCTATGAAATATTAATCACTAAACTAACCATCCAATATTTATCGGGTAAAGCTTTGCCAAAAATATCCAGAATCAACGCTTTCCGTGTGATTTCTGATCAGAAGAAAATTCATAGCAAAGTTTGTAAAGCTAAATTTCTTGATCTGTGTTTAACCATCGTAGGGATATCCAAACTCGGAAAATATAATAGATCAACATTTCAGTGATCATTCGACTTTTAGCAACACTATTTTAAAGCTTTGAACAATACGGGATCTCGCACGATTTCATCGAAGAGAACTTCGTACTGGTAATGCAATATCGTTGAAAAAAACTGTTACAAGCAGCAGTTTTCTTACAGATTGAATATGATGTAAAAACGAACCGTTGTCAGTTTGTAGATTATCAGTTTTAAAAATCGTCGAAATCAAAACAATACGGACTGAAAAGCACGAAAAACGAAAAGCATTCGACACTGATGGGGGTAACAGGGACATAAAACATTTCATCTAAAGAACCATAGAGGTAGATCAATAATATCCTGAGAGGATAGCAACCTATATATCAAGAATAAACCATATTGTAACAATTATGGAAGGGCGTAAGGTTTAATGGGCAACATGCAGTCTGTATACGTACCACTATTCCATGTTCGGCACTGTAGCCATAGCCGGCATAGTAATAGTAATAGCGACGGTTACTGGTGAGTACTGCCCCAATGGCACCAACAATTATTTGAGCGAAGGCAACATTTGCCGTGATGATACTCATCGTAAGATAGCCGATGATCTAAGAAAACAACGTATTAGAAATAAATTGTTGAAGGAAAAAAAAGCAAAACAAATTAATAGAGTATATATTAGCGGAACCGATGTATTATTTCATGGTTGTAACATTATGTACCGTAGTTGCCTATTGTTGAGTGACACTATCATTTCCTCAGCTACAATCGATTAAATAAGTTTTTAACTGGCCTTGGAATACATTGAGTGTGTGGGTGCGCTGGGCTCGGATGCGCGCGTGTGCGTGTGTGTGTGTGTGTGCGTGTGTATGTGTGTGTGAGGTATATGTTGGTTCGTTGTATACATAGAATGAGCCCTCGAATTTACACAAGAAACGCGTATATGTATTGGGGTTATGGGTAATGAATACATATTTCTAAATGAGACTGAAGGAAAACAAAAAACATACATACCACGCAAGTGTTCTTCTGCATCGAACATATTCCTAAGATACCGGTAGGAATGTAGAACTAGGGGAAGAGAATAAATAACAGCCATTAAAATCAAAAATTACAAAATTCAACTAAACTTTGATATATCTCCATGTATGCTAAACAAGTAAACAACCCATGGTTTTCGTCTCTTAAAGATTTGCTTTTACATTAAAAAGTATTACTAAAAGTAGACAAATTTATGTGGCCTCAGTCATCTTTCATTCCTCTCACAATTACAGTTTTGCTGAAATGAGATAAATATTTTTAAAAGTTCAAACCATTTATTTTGTAGAGTGTAGCGTGTATTTGTCTCCAGACAGACAATATTACAGTTTAAACAATTTTCAAATCATTTTAATGATTTAAAAGTCGTTATCTTTCTTACCTGTTTCGTGACAATTTTCTTATATTTTTGGAAGTTTTTTCCTAAGAACGAAGACATTAGTGAACATGCACTTTCTCACAGGTTTCACGGCAAACAGCTGCAGAATACAAGTGCATACCGACGATGGGGTGCGGGCGCGCGCGTGCGTGAAGTTAGCGACTGTTATCTCAGATCCTCATTCATTTCATGCAAGTAATTCACATTGTGAATTGAAAGTAATTCATATTGTGAATTGAAAATAATCATTTAAACAAAAAGAGTTCTTGCGAAAGTGTTAATCCCGTATAGTAACAATTGCATGTTCCAAAGAAGAAAAAATAAAAATGGCGACTTACCAGAACACTTGCCCAAATTCCAATGGAGACAAAAAATAGTTCGGTGCCGAGGAAGATCTCGGCAATGGCGACGACGATGCTCCCAATGCCGAGGGCGAGCTGCAGCCAACCAGTCGCTCTCCCGGCAGCCCCGTTAAAGTGCTGAGAGACACCGCTCGACGAGTTGGGGTTCTGCACCGCGTTGGCATAGCTAACTGGAGCGGACTGGTGGCCGTAGAAAGTCTGGCCCGGGACTCCGGGCTGGGTGGGATAAGACGTGGCCTGCATGTCAGAGGTAACTTGCTGTGTAGGGTAAGAAGGTTTGGTAAAAACTGACAAGAGTTTTAAAGATAAAAAAATAGGGTAAAAAAATACATTTATGGATGCAATTTAGAGCACGGGCGTCAATCAGGGGGGGGGGGACAGGGGGACCCCCCAAAAATGTTAAAGGGTGGAGGACACAATAGGGTATGTTCCCAAAATTAAAGAAGTCTTGTATTTCGTATGATAAGCTGTATGGGGCCTTAATTTTTGTAAAAGGCCCCTAGAGCACAATATGTGTGCCCCAAATTAGGATTTTCATGAAGGCTAACAAGGGGCGACGACTTTTTCCAGTTCTGTGATTAGCGAAAACTTGTATTATTATAGATTATCAACCAATTATTCGCGCGGATCTCGGTGGTGAGCAAAATGAGAGTTGATATCATGATAAAGACGGGGAAAATAAGCCCCTTATATGGAAATCAGGGTGGTTTAAAGATATAGAACGGTAGTGATAAAATTTAGGTTCAAGGGTTTTGGGTGCAAATGTTTATTCAATATTGTTGAAATATTTCTTTCAGAGGTTTAGATTGCAATACTTCAACCTAAATTCGCAAAAAACAGAATTATATGCTCAAATGTTCTATGGTAAAGTGAATTCGCGATATCTATTCAGGCCAGATCGATATGATAATTTACCAAATATATAAATTAGTAGGCGGTTTTCCGGCAAACCTTGTATCATCACGTCTTAGGATAGTCAAAACATATTCCTTCATATTATTATTAATAATAGCTTCCATTTCACTTTTTGAGAGAGGGGCGTTTCCAAAGTTGGATCACTTTCCGGGGACACAAACAGCAGTGGTTGAGTAGTTGATTTTGTTTCCCTCATACCCGGTTGCTGATAATGGTCATATTTTAAAGCCCCACTGTCCTACTTGTAGCTACTTGCTCCTTCTATATAGAAAACTTCCCCAATCGGTGCCTGTTGGTCCCCCATGATCCTCTTTTTCTTACGTTAGTTGAGAGCTGAGTTAATGAGATAGCCACCTGTCAGTGACCTTGCTGTGTGGTCTAATCCCTTCTGGCCCAGTAGTATTGACGGTCTTTAAATATTCCTTGCTCCACTTTGACAAACTTTCAATCGTGCATCACGTTTGTGCTACAGTGTGTACATCATGCGCATACATAGACTTTCAAAATGTACCCAAAGCAAGTATTTTTTCGAAGCTCCAAATCACATAATGAGTGAGTATTTCTGGTAGGTTTTCCGACCCTAAACAAGTATGTCCTTTATCATTTATAGTGTTATACAATTTCTATACCTCAAACGAGTATTTGCAGTTTTCTGCACACGATTGTAGCATTTCTCCAGATTTCCAAATTAACAGTGTAATCGGCGTGCTGGTTTAGCAATAAAATGGTGCTCTTTTTATACTCGTCATCTTGTGTGTATGATTTATGAATTATGTATCTTTTTAACGTACGCGATGTGTGATTTAAACACCTTTTTTGTCTACAAAACAGGATACGCATCTTCCGCCTCCAACGGAAATACTCTTTTCCTCGGTGTTTGTGTAGGCGCATGATGTACAAGCTGGAATATAAGTTGCCCCCGGGAAACAAGTACTAGTACCTTTTATTCATAAATATTATTATTTCAGACCAAGAGGCACTTTAGATGGCACAAATGTTTTATTACGACCGTACCATACTAGTTGTGCATTTTGTGGATACCTATATGATTGGAGTGTTATTGGAGTTATTGAAGTGTTATCAATCGCTTTCCTGTTTATTCATTTTTCCCGATTTAATATCGGAGGTCCAAAATCATGTTGGTAAATTTATTTCTATCTTTAAATATCTTTGTCGATAAATCTGATAATAAGTTTCATAGAAATATTCCCTTTAAATAAGTTTTACCACAGGCCCTCAGGACTATGATAATCGGGTTATAGAATTAAAGGCATATCCACTTTTGAAACGGTCTCTTTTTAATGACTGTACCTACCTTGATATCATTATTGTGCATCCAGTATTTGAATATTAAACTTGAAGCTGATGGAGAAAAAAAATCCAAAACGCCAAAAAACGTTTGAAAACACCGTCCATTTCACGTATACTATAAAGCCCTTTATTTGACAGTGACTAATATAATGCATACTAGTTCGTAGATGTGTTGTGTTGTATTAACTTAACCTATATCATATCAACGTACTCAATTCTTCTTGAAATATAACTGCATATAGTTACGCCACTGGCCCTAAATTTCGGTACTCACGATATTAGTATCATAAGTACCGACATTTTAAAAATCTTGCAAATCTATCAAAACTTAATAATCTTGATTTTGAAATGTTTTTTATTTTGGGAGTGAAATGGATGTTATCTTGTCGTAGCGACTGTTCTTACAAGGTACGTAGGGTATAATTACGTATCACTAAAACAAAATAAAACACTGAGTCCTTATATCAACTGATTTTACGCAAGACTGGTTTGACAAATGGAAGAAAATCTTTGCTTTCTAAGGTCTGAAACCCGTGAAAACCCAAGAGCTTCCTGGGGCGGACCCCTCGATGGAGCTTTGCCCCTCGAACCTACTCCTAATAACGCTCTGCTTGCTTCGCTCGCTAGGCTTTACTTGGACACTCAGATTTCAGCCTCCCCCCTCCCCTCGGAACATAAAACGAGGTGACGCCCCTAAATTTGAGGACTATGGGACAGTTGTCCTACTGGACTACCGCCCATTCTCTGGTAAATGATCCTTTTCAGGTACGAGAAATTACTCCTTTTCACTTCAGATAAGTACCACCTTAACCTCCGATAAATGCCCCTTTAAAATCTGATCGGTGCCCATTTTCTTTCAAGTAATGCACATTTTACTTTATTATAAGTGCCCCTTTTCATATCTGGTCATTGCCCCTTTTTAGGTGCGATAAGTGCCTCTTTTCACCTCTGATAATTTCCCTTTTAACAATGACATGTGCCCCTTTTCCTTTCTAATAAGGGACCTATCCCCTTTTCATAAATGCCCCCTTTCACCTCCTATAAAGGCCTCTATTCAAATCTGATGGGGGCCCCTTTTCCGTCAACAAATGCCCATTTCCTATTCTCATGACTGACTTTTTTTCATCCCTGGTGAGTGCCTCTTTTTGAGGTTCAGGAATTGCTCCATTTTCACCTCTGATAATTACTCTTATCATTAAACGCGCCCCAAATTTTAAGCGACCAAGAGCAATTTCTCCGAAAGCTCGCTCGCTACGCTCGGACGAATCTATAGATGATATACTTATGTTACTTATCAAAGGTATTTACAGTCTTTCATTATGAGAATCTGCTTATAACCCCATCAGGATTAGGTTTTTTACTCTTTATAAGATGTAATTTTTCGCACTGCGATCTCACAAATATTTTTCAGACCATCACACCCAACTACAAAGCATGATGCTTAAACAATATCTTGTATTGTGTATAAAGTGAAACAAATATTGAAACCATCCTTGATAATGTAATCACAATATAGGGGTATATACCAATGTCTTAAATATTGTATTTTTTCGCTTTGAGATTTCCCTTTGAAGGTGCCCTTTTTTCTTTTTTGGTGCCCCCCCCCCCCACTTTGGAAGCCCCTGCAGAGGATTCAAGAATTGCAAGTCCACCCTAAACCATGAAACTTCTGAACTTACCCATCATAACAAATTATAAATAATTCACGACGATGTTTAGTAATTACTAATAAAATAGGATTTATAAAACTCATTGGAAGCATTATGACTCCTTTTTTAATATTGCGTACTTTTTGAGAATTCTCCTTCATCAGAGTCATATCTGAATTAGGAAGAACCACACCTGGTGCACAATTTGCATCATCACCATTAACATAACTGTGTGTTTAATAATACAAATTAGCCTACATACATGAACCCATCAACAAAATGGCGAATTAAAGTAGAATTAGAAATGATAATTATATCATGATTTGAATCATTCAGCAGTTAGATAATAGTACACAGCATTCATTAACTCTATTTCAGTCAAAACAAACTCGAAATAAATTTTGCAGGGCCTATCGTACTTGTCTAATGGATAAATAAAAGGTGAACTTACTTTGGATGCCTGTTTAAAATGTCTGCCTCAAACCAAGTCCTTTTATGAAGCTGTATAATCGCACAGCTAAAGCAGATATTATAATACCGCGGGCGGAAATTACAATAGAAAAATGGATCCGGGTTGTGGACGGTGTAAGTGGTTATATACAGACGTATATGCAAGCAGCTGTGGAATGTCTGGGTAATGACGAATAAAAATCGGACAGATAATCAGTATAGCGGGCGCCCGACCTGCGGTAAATTCATTTGTAATTACATTTTGAAATATAATTCCAGATATATCTTATTAATCCCCTTTGGTTTGATTTCAAAATTCGATAGTTGAGGTAATTTAATTGTTTCCCACTACATCAAACTTCGTGAATGTATGAAGTATTGCAATCGCTATCTTCTCTAGATCGACCCCTCCCTCTCTTTGTCTATCTTTCTTGTCTCCATTCCCCTGTCTTCATCGGTCTCTCTATCTCACACTCTCTATCTTTGTCACTCTCATTCTCTCATCTTCTATATCTAAATCCCATTCCTCTTTTTTTTTCTTGGTCTGTGTCTGTATGTGAGTCACTCTGCCTCTTTTACCTTCTGTTTCTTTCCTCCATTCCTCTCTCTTTCTCGGTATCTTCATATCAAGTATTCCTGGTCTCTCACTCTCTCTCTCTCTCTTTTCTTTATCTCTCTTTGTCCCTCTCATCTCATTTTTTCATAGAGTACCGAAGCTGTGACATCATAACAATCTATTTTTTGAATTTCTCAGTTTTTTCTTCGTTTTCCGAAAGAGCATCAAAAATAATGTCCAAATGTCGAAAACCAATTGAATATGTTAAGTATTGGTTGAGATATGACCATCTGGATAAATATATTCCCTATAGGAACTCATATTGCTCTGGCTCGTTATGTTATGAACCAGAGCAACATATCACCGAGTTCCTATAGGAAATCTTTTTATTCAGATGGTCTAATCTCAGCCAATACTTAAAGGGATAGTTGAGTTCTGTTTTCAGACCGCAAATGCCTTCGAAGGTCATGCTGATTGCTCCTATTCTTAACTATGACATTTCTAGTGCCCTTTTGGGACCTAAAATTGCTATAAAGGTAATTTGTTAGACCCTAAAATGTGTACAATTTAGCCAATTCGATCATATATCAATTCAGCTCCACTTTCAACAAAATACGGTGACCGTTAATTAATTAATCAATTAATAATAAAAATACATGGGCCGGCTTGTTGAGCGTAATATAACCAACACGACAAAGCCAACAAAAAAATTCCAACATCGACATCGGCTGAAATACAACGTAAAAGGCCCTATTTTGTTTTTTCAACGGCTTTTTTCAAATTATCGAATATTTGTGGTGGTACACAAACATTAGAAATCGTTATATTTATGGATATTTCAGCCGTCTCTGAACCGATTTTGATCAAACAAAGATGATTTGTCATTTAAATTGTATGTTCTTTCAAATTTGACACTCAGTTTTTCATTATCTCACAACAAATTATTTTGTGTAGTGCCCTCTACAACAAAACTCAACTATCCCTCACACATACTCAATTGGTTTTCGACATTTGGACATTATTATTGATGCTCTTTTCGAAAATGAAGGAAAAAAAAGAGAAATTCAAAAAATAGATATTTGATGACGTCACACTTCACCAGTCCTTTTTTTCCTCCATTCATCTCTCTCTCTCTTTTTCCTCTCTCTCCCTCTCTCTCTCTTTCTCTCTGTCTCTCCCTCTGTCTCTCTCCTTGGTCGAGTTAGCAATGACGGGTTAATACCGATCGATTGATCAAAATATAAACTCCTGACGACGGATAGTCAACCTGTTCGAAACGTCGAGCCACTCCCGCCACCCATCCTCTCCAAGCGCTATAGTTCTCCTTAGAACAAATATAAGCTAAGAAAGAAACACCAACACTCTTTTTCAAGACTACACCGACAGTCCTTTTCAGGACTACACACCCTCAAGAAAGATTACCGAGAGTCCTGTTCAGGACTTCTCAATCCTCCCTCTCTCTCCCATGGTGCACCCGCAAGCCTACTATATAAACGATTATTGTAAAGATGATACGTTCACCTCCAGTTGTACATTTGTGAATGATACAAGAAGCATTAGACATTCGATCCAGTGTTATTTTTTTCAATAAGTAAGAATCCTGTATAATTATGTTATTATTTTATTGTTTGGTTAGTTTGGGTGGGGGGGGGGTAGATGCATCATCCATTTGTAACATACTGTCATATTGAATATGATCAAAGGCCCGTTGTCCCGGACATTTTGTACACTTTTTTTTCTCAATCAAAGTCATACTTTTTTATTCAATGTTCGTTATTAACTTGGACATTTGCACGATTCCTACGACGAATCTAAAGTGCATAAAGAAAAATTTGAAAGGAAAAAGTGTTAAAGTGGACGTGAAATCCTATATATTTAGATAATTGTGCGTAATACATAGTTGCGCTATTCTAATTGACAAATCTTTTACAAATTAAAAAATATCTACCTTTATATCTTTATATCTATCCTTCACTGAATAAGGACTTTGGCTGTTCCCTGTCACCTATCTTCCCTCCATTGATTTTGAGGCAGCATAGAGCAAGAAACTGTCGGAGAATAATCACATGGCCTGGGAAAGCCCACAAGAGTGGGTGAAAGCTTGCATACTAAATGTTTAGGTTGGTAGGTTCTCACTCTACCCTTCATGTAAAGTAAAACATGTGTTATTTACACTTTCTATGTGAAATTGTGCATTCAACCTAAAATATAATATCACTTGAGTTATCCTGACTTTCTCGATTCATATACTTATTGGCAGCCCTTGAGAGGTATATCAGATAAATTGCATTTATCTCCTGAACATTGCACTCGTCTTCGACTCGTGCAAGACTCATGCTGGATGAGTGCAATATTTATGATAAATTGCGAAAAGAAGCCAATATTATTATTATTGTACATTAAAATGGGATTTACCTGAAATCTAATGACTGAAAAAATCACTTTTCTATAACTTTTGTTTTCTTTAAAACATCCTATAAAATAAACATTAAATGTACTGAAGCTATGAATTTACAGCTGCTCAATGATTTTATGTACAAAAAACAAAGAAAAACAAAAATTAAAGATTTCTTCAACAATACGTGCCTTATAAAATGTGAGAATTCAGCTACAGGTACAAAGCCTCAAATTTCCAGCGTAGTTTCAGCAAAGATCAATTTTACGCAAATATCTGCAATTAGTTTCACTTCAAATCTTTGTCTTTAAAAAAAAAAAAATCTTCATCAACCTGACTGAATTAATTAAAAAATTGATTACTTCCTAAATAACAGTCAAAAGATTGAAAGGCACAACATCAATATATCATAAGGTAAACAAAAAAGTACTTTGGTAATTGAATATATTCCAATACAATTCAGGCAACTAGATAGAGGCTACCTATTTCCAAAGTTATAGTGATACAGAATCAACATTAACACACGATTTGTATCCATATCAAAGTTAAATAAAGCATTCATCCGCTTTTTAATAACAATTTAAATGATCATGTTTGGTCTTCTGAATTCACATTTAGATGGTTCATAAAGCGACTGGGAAAATAAGCCCATTTTTTTCTTCAAAAGCAATATGCATTTTCATCTACCAATCGTTCTGTAATATCCAGCGATGTTTCCATAATATTAAACCTGTTTTAACTGGATTGATGATCATTTATGACTGACATTGGAGTTGAGAAGGTCGTAGCTGCTTTTTGCTATTTATGTTGTTTGTTGTTGTTGATATCGTTGTTCATTTAATAGATCTTTATAGGCAGTCATCAAGAGAGGAAACTTGATGTCCAACCCCCTAATCAAAGTAGGAAAAGGGTTCTTTATTTTCAACGCGGGTGGAATGAAAGAAATTCAGCCTCACGTAATAAATAGAGAACATTTATCTTACCTTCATCCCACAGCACTAGTCGATATAATAGAGTTTGCGATGTTATTTCATTTAAACCTCGCCCCCTCCACCCGTCAATTATATTTTTAAGGGATGTGATACGAAGATGATGTAACCAAGTGGGTGAAATGGGCCGTATTCATGAAATTTGAAAAAGCCTAGCAATTGTTGGCAAACAGCTGGAATGACGTTCTTCTTGCTAGAATAATCAGTAGTTTCTTGCTTGGATAATTGTTTCATCATCAAGTATGGACTTGACGTGGCTTGATTTTAATAATCCTGTCAGGATATCACGACCCATTTGCGCTTCTATCAAAAACACATATGCCGTTATTTGTGCATATTTTGTTTTTCTCACCTGCTATCTTTTAATTACCAATTGAAGAAATTGAATAAAAGAGATGTCAAATTATGAACACTGTTTCACGGTTTAGAACCCAAACTACTCTCTTCAGAGTATTTAAAAGTTTGTGGGGATTAACTACATTTTCTCTTAAAGGCATCGTTTAACAATGTTAAATCTGAGATTCTCGGCCGTGTTATCAGTGTCTATGATATAGTGTAATATTGAAGCCCCCCCCCCCAAAAAAAAAAAAAAAAAAAAAAAAAAAAAATAGCGCTTCAAAATGATCAAGAAGCTCCCAAAGAAAGTAAAAATCTGTGAGTGACCGGTTTTCCCATACTCGTTTTCCCTAATAGACTGTAGTGTTATGAAAACCGTTAGGAAAACGCAAAATTTGGTTTTGATTTCCAATCATAAATATCTTGATAATCAGACAGGCGATCGGCTTGTAAAAGTCATGGGGTTCCTGACTGACCTTAGGTTTATAATTATGATTGCAGCATTAGCCAAATCCACGATTTTGTTTCAGAATCTGAGACAAAGTTACAAGATCCCTTAAATGTCTGTGTGACTCGGAGTATGATTGGATTCTTTTTTCAAACATTTAGCTATTGTTTGTTATTCCAATTGTAAGTATGTGCATGTAACTGCTAGTTTTACAAATACAACCCATTTTCTTAACACATGTTGGTTGTACGGGGCACCCAGAGCTTGGTAATGCGGGGCAGCAGGAGCTTGGTTGTACAGGGCAGTAGGAGCCTGGTTGTACGGGGCAGCGGGAGCCTGGTTGTACGGTGCACCAGGAGCCTGGCTGTAGGGAGCTGGAGCAACAGGCTGGCCAGCAGGGGGATACGCCTGCTGAACGCTGTATCCGGGAGGAAGCTGAACGATTCCCGCTGGCTGAGTGTACTGGCCTGCGAAGAGACAATGAAAATTCAAGGAATTAGTAGTATAATTTCCCTTTTTACATCAATAAATCGCGATTAATAAACTGATTGTATAGTGCAGAGTAACATTGAAATTCAAAGAAAGTGAACGGAAGTTCAATCAAGTTATCGATAATGAAGCGTATTCATAAAAAATTAAGCACATTTATTTCAGAATATTAACCATAACTGTGAAGTATTATAATATTATCACTCAAACTTGCAAAACTTGCCAACTTTGTTTCTGTTACGTTACCGACCACATTTCAAAGATTGTAGTATACCTAAACTTTGTCACAAGTTTACAACATTTCTAGTCGGGATCCGACAAGTAATCAAGTAGAATTAATAATTTCAGTGTTTATTATGGGTTTATTTTAAATACCATAAAGCTTAATGACAAATGGGACATAGAATTACACTTGCTAACATTTCACACAAAATCTAGCATTAATGATTAAAAAAAGGTGTACCAAATTAGGTATAATGAAACATTTTACCCCACCCCCCAATAAAAAAACATACTGATAACTGGAAACAAAACTATTTAGTAAATTCTTCTATATCTAAATTCATTATGAGTGTTCTGTGATTCTTAATACTACCGATAACCATAATTTCTTTCCAGGACAGTTTCAGTGGATCGCAATATACATGTACCAGTGTGTTTGAAATATTGTATTAATCATTTCAGCTAGTGGACCATTTCAAAAATCGCATGGTTTAAACTCTATTTAATTTAGCTCTGATATTGCTAGTATCACAGTCTATACTTCCTACCATTTCCTTTATATATGAACTAATTAAGGGAACTACCATGTTTGTTACCAAGTAACTATATAGATTAAAGCTGAAACAAAAACACAAAAAAATCGATATTTACATACCGGTTGTCACAACCATCGGAATGTTCTGGTGGGTGTACTGCAAAGGAAATTGTAACAATTGAATAAATGTAAGATAGAAACCAAATAAAATAAGCACTGATATTAAGAATAATAGACCTTATCTACTTTTGTATAGTTTACAATACATTTGATCAACTAATATGCCTTTGAACAGCTTATTCTGGCTTCGCATCCTGTTGCTGTAGCGTATATCGTGTGATCATGGCAGGAAATGAATTTATCAGGAACCCATTACTTCAGCTTGATTAAGAGTAGCAAATGTATATTTATGTCTTGCCACATGCCATTGGTGTCATGCAGGGGCAATCATATGAATTTGCAAATGATGTCCTTTGGCAGTATTAAATGTCTGTTGTGCCATGCAGGGGCTTAAACCCGCGACCTTCGTGGGTCCGTAGTTCCAGTAAAGTCATACTACTTCATTGCTATTATACTGAAAACTGGAAACAAAAAACACTAGGACCTTATTGTTTAATCAATCTACCTGTCTATCTTTTTAATACGGTCTTGTTAAATATCTGGTTAAAGGAGCGTCTCTGCAAAGATTTGGACGGAACGGGTTAAGGGGATGATGTTGACTAAATTTGAAAAATTGCTGGAATATACTGACATGCATAGCAAAACAACAACAACAACAACAAATCTCGGCCATTCAAAGCCTTTTGCAATTGGCATAGAGCCTTAAATAAATTTAGAAGGGGTGGCAACACCCAGGCGCGGATCCAGGATTTATTAGGGGAGGGGGCCCAATATTTGTTGTTTTGCTACCGAAAAATTGAAAATCGCGCCAGCCGAAAAGTCGCTCAGTGGGTGGGTGGGTGGGGGGGGGGGGGGGGGGGGGGGGGTAGTGAGCACATTTTTTTTTTTGTCCCTCAAAAATTTAAAAATTTGCACACCCCCCCCCCCCCCTTTAGCGCCAGGGAGGGGGGGGGGGCCATCGCCCAAAAAAGGTTAAAAAAACCACCTCTACCTTCGCTCACGATTGATGTTTCTTCCTATATAGGGAGCTTCTGTTAAACCAAAGGAGCTGAAATTCACATGTATTGGAAATAAACTGGAATCAGCTACAAATATAAGTGGTTGTATTTCTCTTGTGACAATGGATTCCACCATTTTAGCGTGGATTTTACACTCTAAAGGAAAGTAAAATATCATGACTCTCCACAAAAGAGAGTGGCTGTCCACCCCTGTATATGTAGTGGCTATAGGACAAATAACTCACCATAGTGGTAGTTGTTGGTGAAGACGAGTGACAACAGGCCATGCCACCACAGCAGTAGGCTGAAGCTACAATGGCTACCACCATTTCGAACAGGCCAAGGATGGCCAACAGAGAGTCAGATGCGATGCCTCCTTCCTGTTAATCGAATTCGAATAGTTTAATTCTTTATTTCATTTATCTATTCATCTACCCATTCATTTATTCATTTATTCATCATTTACCTATTAACTTACATTTTCATTGTTTCATTTGTCTATTCTTTTATTCATCCATTCATTCATTCAGTATATATATTCATATAAAAACAATTATTTACTAATATATTTATTCATTCATGTATTAAAATATTAATTATTTTCCGTCATGGGCTTGATTAAGGACATACCTAATTAACAAAAGTTGGAACACTAGAAATTTAAATAAATCTATAAATTAATATTACAATGGAAAAAAAGACAATAGCCAGTGGAAATCATGATCAAGCTTAATAGATTATAATACTGAAAAGTGGAGAGAAGGATGATGACAGAAATGATTTTGAAAAATCTGGACAAAGAAAAACGAATGTTTTCATGCAAAAAATATTTATTTAGTTAATGATAATACTGTTTCAAAATATTGATTAGCATTATTGGTAAGTTCTGCAATCGACACAAATATGTCCGGCCGGACCAATATGTATTCCCATAAACACATTGATGTCATTAAGTTCCCCTATGTTAAAAAGTGAATGAAGATCAGATCAATCAGTAAATCATCGGTAGAATAATTTCTATGAAATATTAATCACTAAGCCAACCATCCAATATTTATCGGGGAAAGCTTTTCTAAAAATATCCGAAATCAACTCTTTGCGTGGGATTTCGGATCAAGAGAAAATTCATAGCAAAGTTTGTAAAGCTAAATTTCTTGATCTGTGTTTAATCATCGTAGGGATACGTAAACTTGGAAACAATAGTCGATCAACATTTCAGAGACCATTCAAATTTTAGCAACACTATGTTTAAGCTTTGAACAATACGAGATCTCGCACGATTTCATCAAAAAGATTTTTTTTACTAGTAATGCAATATCGTTGAAAAAATGTTACAGGCAGCAGTTTTCTTAAACATTGAATATAAGGTAGAACGAACCGTTATCAGTTTGTAGATTATCAGTTTTGAAAATCGTCGAAATCAATACAATACGTACTGAAAAGCACAACAAAACGAAAAGCATTCGACACTGATGGGGTAACAGGGACATAAAACATTTCATCTAAAAAATCATAGAGATAGATCAATAATGTTCTGAGAGGATAACAACTTTATCTATCAAGAATAAACCATATTGCAACAATCATTTCATGGAAGGTCGTAAGGGAAATGCATTCTAACATGTAGTCTGTATACATACCACTATTCCTTGATAACTGTAGTCATAGGCATCGTCATTGAGATAGGCACCGGTGAGTGATGCCCCAATGGCACCAACAATCATTTGAGCAAAGGCAACATTTGCCGAGATGATACACATCGTAAGATAGCCAATGATCTAAGAAAACAACATTTTTAGAAATAAATTGTTGAAGAAAAAAACAACAGCAAAACAACTTAATAAAGTATATGTATTATTTCATGGTTCTAACATATGTAGTTGCCTACTGTTGAGTGACACTATTATTGCCTCAGCTAAAATCGATTTAACAAGTCTTTAACTGGCCTTGGAATACATTGAGTGTGTGGGTGCGCTGAGCTTGGGTGCGCGTGTGCGCGTGTGTATGTGTGTGCGGTATGTGTTTGTTCGCTGTATACATAATTATTATGATTCCTCTAATTTACCTGAGAAACGCGTATATATATATAAAGGGGTTATGGGTACTGAATACATATTTCTAAAAGAGAATAAACTAGGAATACAAAAATAAACATACCACGCAAGTGTTCTTCTGCATCGAAAATATTCCTAAGATACCGGTAGGAATGTAAAACTAGGTGAGGAAAATAAATAACAGCCATAAAAATCTAAATTACAAAAGTCAAATGAATTTTGATATATCTCCATATATGTAAAACAACACATGGTTTTTCTCTCTTAAATATTTGCTCTTACATTAAAAAGTATTACTAACAGTAAACAAATTTGTGTTGCCTCCGTCACTTTGTATGCCTCTCCACGATTACAGTTTTAATTTAAACAAAAATGCAAACCATTTTTTTTTGCGTGCACTGTGTAGTTTTCTCTAGACAGACACCAACACAATTACAGTTTAATACTGATTCGAGAATTAGCTAAATGAAATATAGTTTAGTTTTAATATTTTGTCTCTTCTCAAACCAACCATTTTTAAAGGAATTGCATAGTTATCGAATCTGTCTGTGTAAAACCTCATGCCAAATTAAGTAAATTCTCCTAATCAGAATCGAATGGTTCGAAAGCGTTTTGGGCCTTAAGAGCGTTTAAGCAAGTTTTGAGTTCATTCAGTTTATTAGAAAATGTATTTGAAATAATTTCAGAAATTATGAAAGATTACAGAATTGTCAAATGTGGTTAATGTATACAATGACACAATATAAACAAAACGAAGGAGTTTCGACAGGGTTATTATGAACATTTACTAATTTCATCAAACTTTGGAAACACTTTTAAATTTCATTTTCAGAAGAACATTTTCTTTCCTTAGACCTTAAAGCCCAAGTCCACTCCAAAAATAACTTACTTTCAATAGAACCAGAAAAATCAGACAAACCAATCAAAAAAAGTTTGAGCAAAATTGGAAAACTAATAACAAAGTTATGAATTTTTAATGACATGAAATAAATTGAAAATCACT
Organism: Strongylocentrotus droebachiensis; assembly: GCA_035222895.1. Lineage (NCBI taxonomy): Eukaryota > Metazoa > Echinodermata > Echinoidea > Camarodonta > Strongylocentrotidae > Strongylocentrotus > Strongylocentrotus droebachiensis. The sequence continues at coordinate 21,549 of JAVYIG010002460.1, read as the reverse complement.
ACACAAATTGGCCACTCACTCATGAATCTATGACGTATGGTCCTCACTATCCACTTATTATTTTCTTTATATTGATAATATAAATTTCCTATTTTCACCCTAAGAATCTTATTTCTTCACACCAGCATCCAAGTTAGATTGTAAGTAATATGTTTTTTGTGTAGATGCACAAATAAAAAGTAATTTTTGTCCAGTTAAATCATGAAAAATTGAATTTGATAAACTATTTTAATATATAAAAAACAATAATTATGAAATACAATATTCAGAAAAAAGTATAAATTCTTCAAAATTCATAAACGTTTTTTGGAAATGTCATGCACGCAATATGATACAAATCATATAACCTGGGCAAAGGCATGGGGAAATCAAGTATTGGGGGATAAAAAGGGAAATTAATGGGATTAAACTATATAAAGCTATTGATAAGTTGTGAGGACATGACGTCACTAACTGATAACCATCTTGGCAAATTGTGCTGTGATTCTCATTGTTCCATAGTTTTACATACTTTTTCAAAAATTCATAACTTTCTTATTAGTGATCCGATTTTGCTCAAACTTTTTTTGATTGGTTTGTCTGATTTTTATGCTTTTATTAAATGTAAGTTATATTTGGAGTGGACTTTCCCTTTAACTGAACTTCTATTTGTGGAGCATATGCTGAATATGGATAATAAAGGCCTAAAATGTATTACAGTAAACCTCATACATGTATATTTAAAAACACATATATATATTGCAGGAGACGCTTAAATTCGACTAAATGACGAAATGCATGCTCATACAATGTGGATTGGAATACCCTTTTGTACAGTTGGTATAAAAAAGTGTACCGAAATTCGTTAAATCTATTTCATGATAAAGAGTTTTTTTTTAAATGTAATTCATAATATTTCTGCCAAGAGCGATTGAGCACCATGGTCTTTAAAAAGTTTGACTCATTACGCGTGACTGTGAAATGGCGCAGCGGACAAGTAAGCACCTTTCTTAATACGCACTGTTTATCCCATAGCAATCATGCATGGTGGTGGGATTATGCAATAAGTCGTTGAAATTAATGTTCGCACATTTCACAGGGTAAGTTCCTTAATATGTTGATTTTTCTTGAGTTCTTGCGAAAATGTTAATCATTTTTGGAAACAATGGCATACTCCGAAGAAGAAAAATTAAAATGGCGAGATACCAGAACACTTGCCCAAATTCCCATGGCGACATAGCCTAGTCCGGTGCCGAGGACCAATTCGAAAATGGCGACGGCGGCGCTCCCGATACCAAGGGAGAGCTGCAGCCAACCAGTCACTCTCCCGGTGGCTCCGTTAAAGTTCGGCGACACACCGCTCGACGAGTTAGGGTTCTGCACCGTGGTGGCATACCTTGCTGGAGCGGGCTGGGTGGGATCAAACGTGGCCTGCATATCAGAGGTAACTTGCTGTGTAAGGTAAGAAGGTTTTGTAAAAACCAAAATGTAAAACGAATTTTAAAACGAAAACCTTAGCGGTTTCAGGAGCTAAATTATACAATAAATTACCCTATCATATTAAAAATTGTAAGTCGCTGCAAAGTTTTAAAAGATTGTCAAAACTTTTCAGTTTCCCTTGTAAACATCTTTTCACGTTAATTTAACCTTTATTAATTACATTTCATTCATTTAGTTTTCTCAATTTGATAGTTGTATTTTTCCCCTTATAATTGTTAATGTGTGTTTTTTGTTACCTATGTTTAATCTTTCTTTGTTTTCCTTTCTTTTATCTATATGAATTTTAGTTAAATTATTGTATATGCCATGTATATTTTACCTTTGTATGTATGTTTTGAATTCATGTTTTTATTGTACATGTTTTTATGTGAATGCAGGGCTCTCCGGGAGAGCAGGTCCAGAAATGGACTTGAATGAGACCACCCTGTTGAAATAAAACTATAATAAAATATAAAATAAAATAAAATAAAGACCGAACATGAGTTTTGAAGACCAATAATAGGGTTAAAAATACATTTTATAATAATAATAATAATAATCTTTTAAAGTCCACTCCAAATTGTATTAAGTTAAAACGAAAATGGATTTTTTTTTTTGTTGTTGGCCCAATTGATCGTGAGCCCGGCAGCCACTGAGCAGCGCCAGATCGACTTTGCTCTAACCCTTATTTGTTGAACGCCAACCATGGGTAGCAGCACCTCCCGTCTTTTAACGTCTTTTGGAATGACGCGGCCGGGGTTCGAACCCACGACCTTCACGATTGTGCGGCGGACGCTCTACTGACTGAGCCAACACACCGGTACTTGTGTTTGCAATTTGAGGACTGTAGGACAGTTTTCCCTGTGAACTACCACCTCCTCACAATCTTGACAAGGAGGAAAAGAGGCGAGAATTCCACAAGGTACAGGTTTGTGATGGGTACTCAAATAGCATTCAAAGGCAAAAATGAAATCGAATTTACAAAAGATTAAAAATCGACATTAGAATACAATATATTGAAAATTGGTTAGATAGAATACCGCAATATGCATAGAAATATACATAGCAGGAATAACATTGCACACAACAAAATAAACAAGGAAATGGGAAAAGACTGGGTAATGAAAAGGACACAATGAGGACAAGATAAAGCTTGAAATAGAAGAAAAGGGAGAAATTTAGGTAAAGTAATCGAAAGAATTTAACACAGAACAATTACAATTCAGATTCATTGGCAGTACATTAACATTTATATGGTTTGGAGACATGTTTGGATCAAAATTGAAATTTAGAATAACAACATAATTTAAACCAATGGTGAGAGATATTAATTGGAACACCAAAATCTTGCAAGATAGTAAATGCACGTATTAAAATATCGCGCCCGCAACCTGTCCCCTCGTCGGTATGGTACACGTACATGCAATTGATTTGTTGTACGTTTTAGTAGGCTCCGCGCCGGAGTTACATCTCAAAAATGGATACGAAAGTTTACACGCGCCAAAACCGTTAGGAAAACTAAAAATGAAGTTTCGGTTTCCAATCATAAGTATCTTGATAATCAGATAGGCGATCGGCTTGTAAAAGTCATGAGATTCCTGACTGACCTAAAGGTTTATAATTATGATTGCAGCATGAGCTGAATCCAGGATTTTGTTTCAGAATTTGAGGCAATGTTACCGAGTCACTTTAAAGAGGCAGAACTTTTTACCGTTTAAGGTCAACCTAAAACACAACTGCATTAAATGGACCACAATTGATTATTTAACTTATTTGTTTATCTTTTCCCTTTGGAAAAACAATTAAGATATTTCACTAGCCTCGAAAAGAAAGAAAAAACATCGCCTACGGACTAAATAACATTTTAGTAAAATAGGATTTACCATGAAAAGTGTTCAAACAAAAGACAGTGGTAACAATAGATCATTAATAAGCGTCTGTCATTTTTACCACTGTGTGGGAAGTATAGAAAGCGGAGCTGTGCGGTTTAACAACAAAGGATTGAATGTAAATATCTCTAATTATAGCATATGGCGTTATAGCGCATTCCCATCGTAAAATGACGTATGCATTCATTGGCGACAAGAAATATGGTGCATATTTACTTGCATGCAAGGTGTAACCTTAGGTTTGTGAGGCGATGGAGATACTTGCCACCGCCACATATGTTCTCTTCATGTTTTTTCCTCTATTGCTCATAATTGGCCTTCCAAAGTATGTTTTTCTTGTTTGTTTTTTTTTTCTGTGATTTCCTTTGACATTTTTTGGTTTAATGTATCGTTATATTTAAACGTCTATTTACGGACTTCAATGCTGAAAAGCAGCTAATTTCTCGGTGAAGAACAGTAACACGAAATTTAACCCCGAGAAGACATAAAATTGATCGGTTACAAACACGCCAGTGCTCTTATTATTGTTATTGTACCCCTTGTCTTGGTACACTTTAGAACACGGGTGGCCAACCTTTTAAAGCTCGCGGGCCACAGCTAACGATTGGCATAACTTTGCGGGCCATAGGTAGTTTTCTCCCACCCCCCCCCCCCCCAAAAAAAAAAAAAAAAAAAAAAAACAGTGAAGAAAAAAAATTTCATTGAACGCGGTGCATGTAAAGGGGAGGGGACTATCTAGTTTACATTTAACATTCATAAGGAATTTCAACGGCGGGAGAAAAGGGCTGTAAGTTTCAAGACAAGTATGGCATTTCAAAAATATTTCTCGATTCACAACATTAAATTGTATGTGTACACATTGAAATTAACACGGCGGGTGATGTTAATGCCCCGGGAAGGGGGGGGGGGGTGTACTCAGATTTGGTTTGGACGTGGGTGGGCCGCTCAAGCCTCAAAACCGCTACCCATTATTAGGGGTTATTTCCCACAATTTTCGGGTGTTTTCCGGGTGATTTTTAGGGTGTTTGCATGGCAAACGTTAGAAAATTGTGGAAATTTTGGAAATTTTGAAGAAACGGACCCATTTTTAATAGTATTTTTGTTAGAAGTGGGACCCATGTTTAGGGATATTTAGTGATAAAGTCACCAATTAGAGCGGCACACCCCCGTATGTCCTAATTATGTGAGTACCCCGTCCCCCGGGTGTTAATGTCGTTAATGTAATGTAATGAGAGGATATTTGAGGAGTTTTGTATCAACCACGTAACGATTAAATAGGTTCTGAATGATGGGAACAAATTATGGAAATAGAGCTGTTTTGAAATGTTTTACCCTTTTTCATCGCTGCTATGCGGGCCGCATTTCATTTATGAGATATTTTTATTAATACTTCTTTAATGCTCCGCGGGCCGCATCAGAAAAGCTCGCGGGCCGCATGCGGCCCGCGGGCCGCGGGTTGGCCACCCGTGCTTTAGAATGTCCAACAACATTCTCTGGTGAATAAATAATAGTAAAATGATATAAATTTCTAAATCGCTCTTTTTGTCCAAAAAAAGAAGCCTTTAATTAAACATTCATATATTAAAACCAGTGGCGGATCTACGGGGGGGGGTAGGAGGTTTAACGCCCCTCCTACCTTCGGGCTGCCAAGTGAAAATGTGATGTGCATAGAAAAACGCTATCATATGTCCAGACCCACACAGAATTAGTAGATATTAATAGATGCCAGGAAAACATCGGTTACGGGGTTTCAAAATAGCCACACAAAAAAATCGCCTCGCCGCTACGCGGCTCATGGACGATGCTCCACATGTAAGTAGATGCTAGTAAAACATCACTGGGTCAACCCGCCCCCCCCCCCCCCCTTAGCAAAAAGCTAGATCCGCCCCTGAAAACTAATACTTTACATGCTATACAGTACCGGCAGTGAGCTTCTGGGGTCTCGGCCCCCTAGACCTCACGCCAATTAATATCCTGCCAGTGTCACAAATAAGGTATCAAAATATGTTCATCTGACCGTAATTAAATGCCTAAAAAGCTAGATCCGCCCCTGAAAACTAATACTTTACATGCTATACAGTACCGGCAGTGAGCTTCTGGGGTCTCGGCCCCCTAGACCTCACGCCAATTAATATCCTGCCAGTGTCACAAATAAGGTATCAAAATATGTTCATCTGACCGTAATTAAATGCCTAAAACCCCTAAGCTTCCGGAGCTCCATCCCCTCGACCCCACCAGGGGCCCTAAGGCGGGCCCCTGCATGCTTTTCTGACGTAATTAAATGCATAAAGCCCAGAGCTTCCGGGGCTCTGCCCCCCCCCCCCGAACCCGACCAATGGACCTAAGGCGGGCCCCTGCATGCTTGTCTGACTGTTATGAAATTCCTAAAACCCCTGAGCTTCTGGGGGCTCCGCCCCCTGGACCCCACGCCAATCAGTAATTTATTGCCCCAAACCCCTGAGCTTCCGGGGCTCCGCTTCCTGGACCTCACGCCAGTTCATGACCTGCCAGTGTCACAAATAAGGTTTAAAATTATGCTCATCTCCACCCCCCTGGCCTTTCAAGGGAGGGGGGGGGGGGGGGTGCGATTTTTCAAATTTGTGAGGGCCTCAAAAAAGTTAGTGATCACTACACCCCCCCCCCCTCCCCCCACCCCCCCCCCCCCCACTGAGCGAAATATTGGCCGGCACGATTTTCAAATTTCAAATTGATTTCAAAATTTGGGCCCCCACCCCTAAAAAATCCTGAATCCCCGCCTGAGTACCGGTCAAGTCTGTGGTAATTGAATTATTTACAAATGTACCTAATTATACAAAATTCGCGACCTTTAATAAGTACTTATACAATAAGATTTCTAAAACTCATTGGAAGTACATATACTATACCAGAACGGAATAAGTATTATTTAGTATAACAAATTTGATGATTTTTATTCATGATTAACAGAATATTAAATACTTAGTCGCATTTCGTTCTCTATCCTCTCTTGCTAACGATTATTATGATATATTGTGTACTTTCTGAGGATTATCTTGATCAGAGCCGTATCAAAACGGGGAGAACTAAACCAGATGTACAATTCGCATCCTCACCTTTAACATAACTGTGCATGTGTACCTAATATTTCCAATTAGCCTACATACAGGAGCGTCGTTAGACCTTTTTCAGTGTGGGGGGGGGGGGGGGGTGTGTAGAGGCCAACGATTACCGACAAAACTAGCCACCAATTACCGACAAAATTAAATGTCCAATATCTACACATTTAACCCTATAAACCCGGGGCCGCAGGCTAAATTGTTTTTCCTATAGACGATCTGTAGTACTTGCGTATGCGCAAATGGTCAATTTCCACGACCACACAAATATACGAATTATTTCGTCAACTTAGTCAGCATTCATAGCTATTATGCAGGCGCGGAGCTAGGATCTTATTTTAGGGAGGGGCGGTAGTGAGCAAGCGAAGCGCGCTCATTAGGGGGTGTGGGTGATAGGCCTTCCGCGCGAAGCGCGGAAGCTTAGACGTTTCCTTAAATTATTAGGAAAAGAAGACGATTTAATGTACCGTTCTCGACTGTTAATCCTTGTCTGAATGAAGTTTTCCCCTCCTCCCGCGCGAGGCGCGAAAGCTTTGACGTTTCATTATAAGACTGTTAATCCTTGTCTAATTTCAGTTCACCCCCTCCCGCGCGAAGCGCGGAAGTTTTGGCGTTTAATCAAATTATTAGAGAAAGTAGACGATTCGTTGAATCGTGCTCGACCCTTAATCCTTGTCTGAATGCAGTTTCTCCCCCCCCCCCGCGCAAAGCGCGGAAGCTTTGACGTTTCATTCAATTATGACGATTCGGTGTACTGTTCTCGACTCTTAATCCTTATCTGAATTCAGTTCTCCCCCTCCGCACGAAGCGCGGAAGTTTTGACGTTTAATTTAATTATTAGAGAAAGTAGACGATTCGTTGAACCGTTTTCGACTCTTATTAAGCCCTATTCATCTGAATTCAGTTTCCCCTCTAAGCGAAGCGCGGAAGCTTTGACGTTTCCTTAAATTATTAGAGAAAGCAGACGATTCGTTGTATCGTTCTCGACTCGTCTAAGTTTTCCCCTTCGTGCGAAGCGCGGAATTTTTGGCGTTTCATCACAATATAGAGAAAGGAAGACGATTCGTTGTACCATTTTCGACTCTTATTAAGCCCTATTCATCTGAATTCAGTTTCCCTCTCTCGCGCGAAGCGCGGAAGCTCTGACGTTTCCTTAAATTATTAGAGAAAGAAGAGGATTCGTTGTACCGTTTTCGACTCTTAATAAGCCCTATTTGTCTGAATTCAGTTTCCACCTCTCGCGCGAAGCGCGGAAGCTTTGACGTTTCCTTAAATTATTAGAGAAAGTAGACGATTTATTGAACCTTGCTCGACTCTTAATCCTTGTCTGAATGAAGCTTCCCCTCCAGCGCAAAGCGCGGAAGTTTTGTTTGAATTATTAGAGAAAGGAAACGATTCGTTGTACCGTTTTCGACTCTTGATAAGCCGTAATTGTCCGAATTCAGTTTCCCCCTTCGCGCGAAGCGCGGAAGCTTTGACGTTTCCTTACATTGTTAGAGAACGAAGAGGAATTGTTGTACCGTTTTCGACTCTTATTAAGCCCTATTCATCTGAATTCAGTTTCCCCTCTAAGCGAAGCGCGGAAGCTTTGACGTTTCATTAAATTATTAGAGAAAGAAGAGGATTCGTTGTACCGTTTTCGACTCTTAATTAGCCCTCATTTTCTGAATTCCGTTTCCCCCTTTACGGCGAAAGCTTTGACGTTTCATTAAATTGTTAGAGAAACAAGATGATTCGTTGTATCGTTCTCGACTCGTCTAAGTTTTCCCCTTCGCGCGAAGCGCGGAATTTTTGGCGTTTCATCACAATATAGAGAAAGGAAGACGATTCGTTGTACCATTTTCGACTCTTATTAAGCCCTATTCATCTGAATTCAGTTTCTCCCTTTAACTCGAAAGCTTTGACGTTTCCTTAAATTATTAGACAAAGAAGACGATTCGTTGTATCGTTCTCGACTCGTCTAAGTTTTCCCCTTCGCGCGAAGCGCGGAATTTTTGGCGTTTCATCACAATATAGAGAAAGGAAGACGATTCGACGTACCTTTTTCGACTCTTATTAAGCCCTATTTATCTGAATTCAGTTTCCCTCTCTCGCGTAAGCTCTGATGTTTCCTTTATTTATTAGAGAAAGAAGGGGATTCGTTGTACCGTTTTCTACTCTTAATAAGCCCTGTTTGTCTGAATTCAGTTTCCCCCTCTCGCGCGAAGCTTTGAAGTTTCCTTAAATTACTAGAGAAAGAAGACGATTCGTTGTACCGTTCTCGACTCGTCTAAATGAAGTTTTCCCCTCCGCGCGGATTTTTTTGGCGTTTCATCACAATATAGAGAAAGGAAGACGAATCGTCGTACCGTTGTTGACTCTTAAACCTTGTTTGAATTTAGTTTCCCCAAAAAATTTAAAATTCTGATTTCTTTAGCAGATATTATAGGAAAGTGAAACTTCGAGAAAATACAAATATTGTAGTTGTAGTCACTCTGTAAGTCGTCACAGCGGATAAAAAGTCGCAGTTCGTAGCGGAAAAAAACTTGTCGGCCGATCGACAATATACATCTCACCGACTGCATTGATATAGTAAACGAGGATCGAGCAAGAATACCGACACAGCAACATATTTACCCGTGTCTTTCTTGCTCCCTCGACGAGACGACTCCACCCAACAACCCACATCTCTATTTTACTCCCACTCCTCCTCTCTCAGGCTCTTACCTCCCCCCTCTCTCCTCTCTTTCACTCCCCGTTTCTTTTCTTTCCCTTTTACTTTTTTTTCTTTTCTTTCTTTTTTCTTTCTTTTTCTTTCTTTCCTCTCCTTCCTCTTTTTCTTTTTCTTTGTTCTCTTTTCTTTCCTTTCTTTTCCTTTCTTTCCTTTTTTTCCTTTCTTTCTTTTCCTCTCCTTTTCTTTTTTTTTCTTTCCCTTTCCCTCTCTTTTTCCCCTCCCTCTTCTCTCTTTTTTTCCCGACGGCAGCGCAATTTTACCGACAATATCCTGACAAGTGGGGGGGGGTGTCGCACCCCCACCCCCCCCCCCCCTTTGGCGACGCCCCTGCCTACATACATGTACCCATCAACAAAATGGCGACTAAAAGTAGAATTACAATTGATAATGATCTCATAATTTAAATCATATCAGCTGTAGTAAGATAATACTTAATACTATTTCATTCAAAACATCCGCAATAAATTTTGCTGGGATTATTGCGCTGATATATAAAGAAACAGATAAATACCTTAGGTGTCGCTTCAAAATTTCTGCCTCAAACCAAGTTTGTATAATCGCACAAAATGCAGTAGATATTATATATTATTATTTATATGAGGCTTCCAAGTTGTACAATGAATCAGTGTATGCAATGTCTTTTGCGCACTACCTTGATGACTGACCAATATTGTTTTCGTATTGCTCAGTCATCCGGAAACTTCAACTAACGATAACGAAATCGATATCGATATTGAAGAAAAAAACATATTTACCGAGGTAAGTCAAATGTTGTTATTTCGCTAATCAGCCTGATATAGATAATAATAATAATAGTAATATATTGCTTTGTTTTCGCGTTATACAAGAATATATTTCTCTCGCTATGGCAATATTGCACTCGTCTCCGACTCGTTCAAAATTGTCAAAGCTCAAGCAATATATTCTTGTATCACATTCAGAGCCATCCAATATTATATAAATAATACTGCGAGCGGTATTTACAGTAGAAAATGGATCCCGGTTGTGGATGGAGTGAGTGGTTTTTTTACTGACGTATTCGAGCAAATATTTTGATGAAATAGAATGCATTGGGTAATGACGAATAAACATTGGACGGATGATCAGTGTAGCGGGCGACCGACCTGCGGTAAATTCATCTTTCATAACATATTGATATATGATTCCGGATGTATCATATTCATCCCCATTTGGTTCGATTTCAAAATTCTATAGTAGAGGTTAATTTAATTGTTTACCCAGGGAGTTTCCAATCCGAACTCTCTGATTTACCACTACCTCGAGAATCGTGTATGTATGAAGTGTTGCAGTCGATGATCTTCTCCAGAACCCTCCCCCTCTTTCTCTCTCTCTCTCTCTCTCTCTCCCGCTTTCTTGTCTCCATTCCTCTGTCTTGATTGGTCTCTCTCTCTCTCTTTTCGTCCCTTTCATTCTCGTATCCTCTATTGCCACCCTACATTTCCCTTTCTATCTAGGTCCCTTCATGTCAGAGATTCCTGGTCTCTCTATCTCTCTCTCTCTATCTCTTTCCTTTCTCCCAGCTTGTCTCTCTGTCTTTCCCTCAATTGCTCTGTCTTTCTTGGTCTCGATCCACTCTCTCTCTCTCTCTTTCCTCTCCCTCTCTCTCTCTCTCTCTTTCCTCCCCCTCTCTCTCTCTCTTTCTCCCTATCTTTCTCCCTCTAATCCCTCATCCTAGTTTTCTTCTTGCAATTTGTCTGTCTTCCTTGGTGTCTCTCTCTCTCTCACTCTTTCCTGATTTCTCCCTCTCTTTTCCTTGATTCCCCTGTCTCTCTTAGTGTCCCTATTTCTCTCTTTTTCCCTCTTGTTCTGTCTTTCTCTTCATTCCTCTGTCTTTTTTGGTCTCTCTCTCTCTCTCTCTCTCTCTCTCTCTATCTTTGTCCCTCTCGTTTTCTTATCCTCTAGTTCTATCTTCCATTCCTTTTTTTTCTTCTTGTTTTGTGAGTATGTCTCTGTCCCTCTCCTTCTCTCATCCTCTTTTTCTTCCCTCCATTCAGCGGCGGATGCCCCCCGGCCCCCTCCCCTAGGAAAAAGACGTGTAAAAACATGTTAATGTTTACCTTTATTTGTTAATAAAGAAAAGCACCCTCACCTGGTGCTCCAGGGGAGAGGGGCGATTTTCACATTTTCGGGGGCAAAAATAAATAAATAAGTGCTCCTTACCCCCCTTTCTCTTCTTTCCTCTGTCTTTTTTGGTCTCTCTCTCTCTCTCTCTCTCTCTCTCTATCTTTGTCCCTCTCGTTTTCTTATCCTCTAGTTCTATCTTCCATTCCTTTTTTTTTCTTGTTTTGTGAGTATGTCTCTGTCCCTCTCCTTCTCTCATCCTCTTTTTCTTCCCTCCATTCAGCGGCGGATGCCCCCCGGCCCCCTCCCCTAGGAAAAAGACGTGTAAAAACATGTTAATGTTTACCTTTATTTGTTAATAAAGAAAATCCCCCTCACCTGGTGCTCAAGGGAAGGGGGGCGATTTTCACATTTTCGGGGGCAAAAATAAATAAATTAGTGCTCCTTACCCACCCCCCCCCCCCCCCCCCCTATTCACCGGCTGGCTGTTTTGTCGCTCATTAATTTCTCACGAAGTGGGCCCTCTCTTTGGCCCCCTCTCCTGCCGCCGACTGGATCCACCCCTGCCTCCATTTCTCTCTCTTCAAAGATGTCTGCTTTCTGTCTCTCTCTCTCTCTCCCCCTCCCTCTATCTCCCTCTCTCTCTCTCCCTCTCTCTTTCTCTCCGTGGTCAAGTTAGTGATGACTGGTTGATACAAAATGATCAAAATCTAAAAGTTTATTGTACAGATGATACGTTTACTGCATTAGAATGTATATCAGTCGGAGACGAGTGCAAAATTAATATTAGCAAGCTGAGTGCAATATCTGATATACCACGAAACGAAGCCATTATTATTATTGTTATTATTATTATACATTAAAACTTGAACTCAGTGAAACTTAAAAGAATGAAAAAGATCACCTTTTTCATGAATGTTTATATTCTAAAAACAGTTCTATGAAATAAAGATTTGAAGTGATGAAGCTTTAGATTTAACAGCTGCTCAAATATTTCATCTACAAAAAAATCAAATATGAAATGTGTCTCTTACAATACGCGCTTTGTAAGATTTGCGAATTCAGCAAAATATACAAAGTCTCAAAAAAGATATTTCAGAAAGTAGCAGTTTCAGCTCGAAGGTATTTATTGTGCCAACGTCAATCTAAGCATATAATATGACTTCGGATATAGAAAGAGTCATTTAACAAAAATAAAAACATGATAAGAATGAGCACGGAAGAAGGCAAGGTGTAAGGTATTGTATTGTTCAATGAATCATTTATGTAATGTCAACGAATCTAAAGTTCAGATTGTTTTAAAATAACATATACTAATTTTAATTGATGTGATATTTGACTTATTCTTTTTGTTCATTTCTGTCCGTTGTACTTTTGTATAATTCGCCTTTTTAAATCCTAAATTCAAACAGTAAAATGCAGTAAACACAGTACACAACCTAAATTACCCACCTTATTGTTGTAAAAGGAATCTTTTCCCTTTTCATTTGTTTTCTTGTTTCAACATTTGACCTGTTAATGGCACTCTGTTTTGCGTTTCAGCCACTGAACAACGATAATTCATTGACGGTTTTGTAAATAAATGCTTACGTATTTAGTTCCGAAAGACAACGATTCTACACAGTAAAAAAGCTGGTTCAAAAAGTGATGTTCACTTACTCTTGTACACTATCTTAAACAACAGTTGAACAAATTGTAAACAATGTTGCTCAAAACGAAAGTAATTTTGTTAAACATTCGCTGTTTAAAATGTAATGACTGCTATATTTACTATACTAGAGCGTTTAGACAGTGTTGTTTACATATGACCTCATGTGTCACGTGCCACTAGTGTGCGTTGGCTGAAAGCTTTATTTCACATCATGGCCGACCAAGCTACCTACGCGCTTCTAAGTGACTGGGGATTCAATGGCTTAATTGAAATCACTTTTCTATTAACCAATTTGAAGTTTTTAACTTATAGCGTAAGTTCACAGTTAACATTTTCAGTATCTGCACGCAAATGTCAGAATAAAAGTAGACTTAAAATCGTCGCGTCATGCAGTGCGGCACTGATCGCGCACTCGGTTATAACGTGTGCTATTTCCTTGCCATAGAGATTGCAATCAGCCGTAGATCAGACGAGAGTCTTCATGCATGGCTGATTGTCAACGAAACGGAGTTAAGTCTTTTGTCAAATCTGCTTTTTGCTACGGCAGGCACCCAGTGAAAACGAATTCGTTTGTTAAAATTATGGAAATGCAAGCACTACTTTAAACAAACAGAACTTTGTCATTCCTCGCTCATTTTTCCTGATTGAGGTGTCATATGAAAGGGCAGAAACTCAACTTTCTAGAAATGTGAATTTTTCTTCGAAATTCAGATACCGCCCGCCAAATGTCTTTTTGGTTTCCTCCTTTTAAATTGCTTTTAATCACTCATGCGTGAAATATGCATCACGTGAGTAGCATCAACTGAAAGAGGAGACTCTAAGCTTTCCAAATAGGTATCATTCATTAATTATGGTTGTGATTAAGTTATGATAAAACATCGATACTTCTCGGTTTCGTTTTTTCTGGGACGCACTGTATAGAGACCCAGATTTAGTGGTGCACTTATGTAGTAGTAGTAGTAGTAGAATGGTTTTTATTAGACAACTTCAAAATGGTAGCCCGAAAGCTAAATTACATTGCAAGTTTTACAAGTATTAAAAAGCATTTCAACAAAACTAAGATATAGACAAGTACACATAATACACAGTCGGGTAGATCATAACTAATTACATATTCCCTACTTGCAAACAAACTGATGATACAAATAGAATAGATTCGGCATTATTATTATTTCTGTAATCATTGTTAAGTGAGGAATATTCATATTTTAAATAGAAATTGAGGCTGATTAATTGAGTTATAACAAGTAAGTACTGAAGATTTGATTAATTTCGAACCGTAATGCACATTGAATGTCTATGAAGCTACACAATATATAAGGATTTATCATAGAAACATGATTAAACAGTTACCGAAAGGGAGAGAAAAGGTCAGGGAGAGAACGATGTAGAGAGAGAGTTAAGTTAGAAAGAAAAACAGGAAGACATGCGGAAGATGGGAGAGGAAGTGAGAGATAGGGAGAGGTGGAATGAGAAGAATGGAACAGTTGGAACTGTGAAGACATGGGGGAGCGGAATGATGATGAAAGTAAGACGACAAGGAAAAGGCGATTAGAAAAAAATTACTAAGTAAATTACAAAGTTTCCCTTACAGAGAAAAACAGTACAATTTACCAATTATACATTACTAAGATAATAACAGAATATATGCGTAAAAACTTTAAATATGTAAAGACATAGAATGTGCATGGGAACGTGCGTAACTATAAGAGAGATATTCACTAATTAATCAGTTAGACAGTTAAAAAAATACAAGTTTATCCATTCATTACAATGTGGATTACATGCACTAATCTTTATGAATTGATGGGTATAAAGTTGAGCAGTATTAAAAGCTACAGAAGGCATACGATTTAAATAAGAGGTGAGGAATCGGCAGGAATCAGGGGAATTTATGCGTTGTTTAGTAACCTGGTGAGATATGGGACTGGGCTTTTCCTGTAACGTTCTGTTTTGGACTTAGGTTCTATACAGATACGTGATTTCCGTGTGTTTCTTGTGCTGGCGTTTAGTTTAAACCAGTCTGATTAGTCGGATTTTAGTGCTTTCAGGGCAAACTTGAGACATAGCTCTTCTCGGCGAGCATGGAGAGTTTGAAGCTTGGTCATTGATAGGGCATTTGAATAGGATATGTAATATCTACCTAGTATAATTCTTAATGCCCGTTTTCGAACATTTTCGATCTTGTTGGACTGGGCGATAGTCAATGCTCCGTTCCAGGCAGGGCAGGCATACTCGAGGAGTGGTCTTACAAATCCTATGTAAACTGTAACGAGGTCGTTGGTGGGGAGATAGAAGGCTTTCAGGGATCTAAACATGAAAATGCGGCGGTTAGCACGAGAAACCGTATCCGAAACCTGTACATTCCACTTCAAGGTGTCTTCGATGGTTTAATACTCCAAGGATTTTCACACTGCTAACCTCGTTCAGGGGGACGTTATCAATAAGTACTCCTAGTGGGGGTAGTTGGGCTTTACTGAAGGACAATCTCATGATTGAACACTTCTTGGTGTTGAGTTTAACGTAATTGCTCTGGCACCAATCTTCTAGAGTGGATAGTGAACGGGAGATATCACGTGGCAGGTTGCGTGCATCGTGGGAGGCGGCAATGGACATGTCGTCGACGTACTTCCAGTGACTCACTGATGAAGAATCACGCATTACATCATCAATAAGGGCCAAGAATACAACAGGACCTAGGCGTGTGCCTTGTGGGACGCCAGCATGAATCTTCTTCCAGGGTGAAAGTGAACCATGGTAACGAACACAGGTTTGGCGGTCTGTCAGAAAATTGCAGATCCAAGGCAGAATCGAAAGGCGGGCACCAAGATCAATAAGCTTCTTAATCGCGATAGTGTGGTTGACCCGATCGAATGCCTCGCTGAAGTCGGTGCATACAACGGTAGTGGCAGTTCTTGGTGCCTCATCTGATTTAGCAAGGTAGTTGATTAGGTCGACGATGCAAATGGTAGTTGAGAGGCCCGGTCTGCTTCCGTATTGGTGTTTGTCCAAATGAGGTTTAATGTCGCATAACAGAAGCTTGGTTATAAACAACTCAGCAATTTTGGAAAAGTGGTCGGTGAGGGATATAGGCCTCAATTTATCCAAAGTTGCAGATGTAGGACCTTTAGGGATGGGGACAATTATTGCCTGTTTCCACTGGGTTGGGACCTTGTTATGTTGATAGGATGCATTTAGTATCCCTGACAGGGGAATTGAAAGTTCGCAAGCAAATTCCCGAACGAGGCGTCCAGGAATGCCGTCAGGGCCGCTTGACTTGCCAGGCTTGATCTTCTTCAATTCCTTCATGACTTCCCACGGTTGAACATGTGGGGGCGGTGTTGGGGCTGGCAGGTATGATGGTAGGTCTCTCAAATGTATTTCGGTGATATCAGCGTTAACATTTGCAAACAATTCATTAATGGCGGTAGCAATTTTCACTGGGTCATTGTCTTCAACAGTCGGAACTCGGATTATGTCTGCTTGCGAATTTGAATCACCAGACATGACTTTAATGTTCTTGTACCAAGATGAGGGGTTATCGCTCTTAAGATTTTGGATACGATCACGATAGAAAAAGCGTTTTGCTCTAGAGATTTCGCGAAGGACTTGATTGCGAAGAGATTTCCAAGCTCCTTCAGAGTTGTTGCTGAATGCTATTTGTCTTTGGTTAATAAGCTCTTTCTTACGGGGCGTTATCCAAGGCTTGTCAGTCGGGTGGAGTTTAATTGACTTTGTTGGGAAGTGCACATCCACCTTTGATTGCAGCGTTTGGTAGAAGTGATCGCACATGGCTTGCGGCTGAGACTCGGCAAGAACATCTCGCCAGTCGTTGTGAGTTATCCACTCACCAAAAGCTCTTATGTCCGAGTCTTTCATTGGTCGGACAATCCGTTTTTTAGCCTTTTTGCGTGGTCTATTATTGACTTCTTTGGGTAGCCAGATTACAATGTTGTTGTCGGCAAGGCCAATGGGGGATAACAAAGATGGTTCTTGGTAAAAGGGATCGAGATTGCTTATGATTTGGTCTAAGATCGCGTTACTTCTTGTCGGGGTCCGGACAACTTGTTTCATGTGACATCCACTGAGGAGTTGGGAAATGTCCATGCGATTCAAATCACCGAGGATTACAACACCGGCATAGGGATGCGCAGTTTTGATGATGTCAACACTCCGAATGAGATACTGTATTAGATCGCACTCATTGGCGTTTCCTGCGGGTGAATAAACTGCACCGAAGTAGATACTGCTGACACGACGCGGTAATCGATGAGGTCGAAAATGGGCCCATACAACTTCGTGCTCATCTGGAACTGGAATAATAGTCCAGTTTATTCAGAGTATCAAACCCAAAGTATACCCCATTATACAACCCTTTTGTTGTAAACGACCCCCACTGAACAACAGCTCCTTTTTGAACAACTTTCTTTTAACAACCCAGTTGGTATAAACAACCCCCACTGAACAACAGCTCCTTTTTAAACAACTTTCTTTAAACAACCCAGTTGGTGTAAACAACCCCCACTGAACAACCGCTCCTTTTTAAACAACCGTCTTTAAACAACACCGGTTGTTTAAATTATGATTTTAAACAAGTTGTTCAAAATGTTGATCAACTAAGTGTTTAAACTTTAAACAACTCGAGATGCTTAACATTTTAAACAACTCTCAGATCAGGTCACCCGTTAATCCGAGGTTGTTTAAACTTTTAAACAACTTGTTCACAAAAAAATTAATTGTGTAAAAGAAATTGATATTCTACAGAATAGAGTTGTAGACTACATATGGCGCGTTTTAACGGTTTTAATCTATATCGAAGTTAAATAAATCTTTCATCAATTTATTTTATTACAATTTCAAATGTTCTTGTTGGGTTCTCTTAATTAACATTTTGATGATTTATAAAGCAGTTGGGGAATATCAGCCCATTTAGTTCAAATGCAGTATGCATATCTTTTCGTCTACAAGTTGGCTGGTTACATATTTTTCGCACTGTGACATTCAGCTGTTTTATGCTGTTAATGTTGTTTGTTGTTGATATCTTTGTTCTTTAAACAGATCTTTCTGTGCAGTCATCAAGAGTAGTCAATTGTAGACCAGCCGCCTAATGAATAGTAACAAAAGGCTTCTCTATTTCTCACGTTGGGTGGAATGATGGGGGGGGGGGGGGGATTTCAGCTTCACGTAATGAATAGAGGACACTTATTTTACTTCCATACCACATATTTTGTTTAATATAGTTTGCTTTGTTATATTATTTAAGCCACCCCCTTGCTAGAATAATTAGTAATTTATTGTTTTCATCATCAAGCATTAGTTTGACGTGACTTTAATTTAATGATCCTGTCAGGATAACATTTTTTGTGTGGACTTTATCTATCAAAATAGATCAGCCATTATTTTAGTTTTTTTTCCCTTCATCTGCTATCTTTTAATTACCAATTGAAGAAATTAGATAAGAATGATTTGAAATTATAATTACTGTATTACGGCTAACAATCGAAACAACTCTCTTTAGAATATTCAAAATTTTGTGAGGATGATCTACTTTTTCTCTGAATATCCGTGTGTCTCATATTAAGCTTGCATTTTATTTATCAAGAATTTAGCTATTGGTTTTTATTCCCAATATAAGTATTTAGATATCAAGGTATTTTTATTATTAAGACTTGACTACTTGACTACCATTTTAAAAGGTGTTTTAAGACACCTAATAATTACTAATTTTTCACACCTAAATATCACGGATTCACAGCTTAGATTAGTAATCAGCTTGAGCCACGTGATCATAACCAAGAAAGTTATGGTATTTTTGAAACCATTTAAAAAGGTGCTTTAAGGTACCTAATAATTACAGATTTTTCACAACTAAAAATCACGGATGCCCAGCTTAGATTAATAATCCGTTCGATTCACGAGACCATTACCGCGGAACTTATGGCAACCTTGACTACCATTTTTAAAGGTGTTTTAAGACACCTAATAATTACTAATTTTTCACACCTAAATATCACGGATTCACAGCTTAGATCAGTAATCAGTTTTAGCCACGTGATCATCACCAAGAAAGTCGTGGTAACTTTGAAACCATTTAAAAAGGTGTTTAAGACACCTAATAATTACTAATTTTTCACACCTAAAAATCACGGATGCCCAGCTTAGATTAATAATCCGTTTGAGTCACGAGACCATTACCGCGGAACTTTTGGCAAACTTGACTACCATTTTAAAAGGTGTTTTAAGACACCTAATAATTACGAATTTTTCACACCTAAATATCACGGATTCACAGCTTAGATTAGTAATCAGCTTGAGCCACGTGATCATAACCAAGAAAGTTATGGTAACTTTGAAACCATTTAAAGAGGTGTGTAAGACACCTCAGAATTACTAATTTAATATAACCAGAGATTCACGGACAGAACAATAAGACGATTAGCCGCTGTAAGTAACGTGATTATTACCATCAGCCTTGGATAACCTGTGAAACCAATCGATAAAGGTGCTTAAAAGACCAAATAATTACTTATTTATCACCACCATCGGTTAACGGACAAAAAACTCGTTGCTTGGTCAAGTGGTTATTTGGTCATAAACACTTGATTTACAGAGGTAAGTGGAATCACGTAACTCCAGTTACTTTTTAGTGTTCTGTTTATTGGGCGGGGCACCCAGAGCTTGGTAATGCGGGTCATCTGGAGCTTGGTTGTACGGGTCAGCAGGAGCCTGGTTGTACGGGGCACCAGGAGCCTGGTTGTTCGGGGCAGCAGGAGCCTGGTTGTACGGGGCACCAGGAGCCTGGTTGTACGGGGCACCAGGAGCCTGGTTGTACGGGGCACCAGGAGCTTGGGTGTAGGGAGCTGGAGCAACAGGCTGGCCAGCAGGAGGATACGCCTGCTGAACGTTGTATCCGGGAAGGAGCTGAACGATTCCCGCCGGCTGAGTGTACTGGCCTGCGTAGAGACAATGAAAATTCAAGGAATTAGTAGTATAATTTCCCTTTTTACATCCATAAATCGCGATTAATTAACTGATTGTATAGTGCAGAGTAACATTGAAATTCAAAGAAAGTGAACAGAAGTTCAATCAAGTTATCGATAAGGGCAAAAAAAAAAATTGTTTGGTTGTCCTCGATTGCTTTTCTAGAGGAGGGGCGGGTGGACGGATTTTTTTTTTTTTTTTTTTTTTTTTTTAACTTAATTTTTTGTGTCTTTTTTAGATTTTTTTTTTTTTAGATTTTTTTTTTTAATATTTTTTTTTTTTTTTAATATTTGTTTTCCTTAAAAAAAAAAATCATTGGGATTGTCAAGCATTTAAACAACAAAGTCTATAAAACACTTTAATATGGTAAACGTCTAGTTTAATGTACAATGAATATCAAGACCAACACAGAAAGTATTTTGGGCCTTGAAATACAGCACCTTTTAAATCTCCATTGTACCATTATAGCTACTTGCGCCCTCTTATGTAGCAAACAATGCCTAATCGGTGACCATTGGTCCCCCATTATCCTCTTTATCTTATATTAACTGAGAGCTGATTTGATGAGATAACCACCTGTCCAGTGACCTTGCAGGGTAGTCTAATCCCTACTGTAAACTAGTACAGATGGGCTTTAAAATGAGTTTAAGAATGCTCAGAACCTGATTTAAATGAACGGCATTTTGACATAGATAATTAATAGTTTAATAAATACCTAATTGCGTACTGAAAAGACCAAACTGGCAACGAGACGCATTTTGATCCTTGCAAATGCATATAATGGTATGTTTGACATTTGAGATTGCTCCCCCCCCCCCCCCCCCCCCCAAAAAAAAAAAAAAAAAAAAAAAAAAAAAACTGAATTAAAAAAAATACATATATTTAAAAAAAAAAAAAAAAAATACGAGCGGCCCGAAAATGACGAGCAGGCGGTCGAGGACAACCAAAGGTTTTTTTGTTTGGGCCTAATGAAGCGTATTCATAAAAAATTAAGCACATTCATCCAGAATATTAACCATAACTGCATCACTCAAACTTTTTGTACATGTATGTGGACAAGTTCAAGGTTTTGTCTCCCACACGTTACCGACCACATTTCAAAGATTGTAGTATACCTAAAGTTTGTCATCAGTTTACAAAAAATTTAGTCGAGATCTGACAAGTAATCAAGTAGAATTAATAATTTCAGTATTTATTATGTGGGTTTTTTCAAATACCATGAAGCTTAATGACAAATGGGACAGAGAATTACACTTGCTAACATTTCACACAGAATCTAGCATTTAATGATAAGAAGGTATAATAAAACATTTTCCCCATCCCCCCCCCCCAAAAAAAAAAAGACATATCGAAAACAGGAAACAAAACTATTTAGTACGTTCTTCTATATCTAAATTCATAATGAGTGTTCTGTGATTCTTAATACTACCGATAACCATAATTTCTTTTCAGAACAGTTTCAGTGGATCGCTATATACATGTCAGTGTGTTTGAAATATTGTAATAATCATTTCAGCTAGTGGACCACTTCAAAAATCGCATTTAATTAGGCTCTGATATTGCTAGTATCACAGTCTATACTTCCTACCGTTCCTTTCTATATGAACTAATTAATGGAAATACCATGTTTGTTACCAAGTAACTATAGATTGAAGTTGAAACAAAGACACAAACAATCGT